>JAZKJV010009197.1:0-535000 GCA_037367405.1 Ottelia alismoides
TTGAGTTGAGGTTATTTGTATTGATCCTACAATTTCTTTGATATAATATTTTTTAATCATATTTAAATAAAATTATTAACATAAAATATATTATAATTATTAAAAAAATTAATATAATACATAATCAATGTTACATCATAGCACAATTATCATTCCAAATCTCCCAACCGCTACTATTCACATGAGGATCCTCCCAACTGCTACTATTCACAGGAGGATACCCCAACTCAATCTAATAACCAACCATGCCCTTTGAATTCATATGCATTACCTCCAATATGAAAAGGTTGCGACAATAGTATTCAAATCCGTGCATGAAAACCAACCCTTTTTACCCCCAACCTCAATAATTAACTTTTCTTGAACCACTTATTAAACTAGTGTTTAATGTCTATTTGTTATCCGAAAACAGTGACATTGTAGCCCATATCCAAATCTCAAATTATCCCTATATTAAATCGTAAAGGTAAAATATCAAAATTGAAATGGATATCCTAAATCCTGAAGACATAAATATCAAATCTAAGGTCAGACAAATTATATATTACAGATTCCCGATAGGACCCAAACTGTAAATATAGTTTTTTTAAGGACAGAGGAGTGAATGTCGAAGTAATTTCTCCTTTCAATTAAGAAATGGAAATTGAGTTTGATAAGATTGTTAGATAAAAGATAATTTTTGGTTATTTACAAGCTGAACATGCTTAAGATTTCCTTCTTGCTATTCTTGTTGACGACCTTGTAATGCATATGTCACCTATTGAGTATCGTACTATTCTCAGATATCGCCTTATGATTTCTCTATTCCGAACTGATGAGGCATGTCCACTATACCACAAATCATGCCTAGACATTTTTGAGGAGCATGCAATTCATTGACGTAACTTCGAGGTTTAAATATCTACATGTTCTTGTCAGGGATGTTCTTTATGATGTACTCATGTATGCTGGGGTTGCTTCCAAGAAAGAAGCACATGTGGATTTTTGACTGATCCACAAGATGAGAATCAGCACTCAGATCAACAGATATTTTAATATTTGGATGGGTTGGAGGGAAATATGCATGTGTTGATTTGACTGAAGTTTCTCCATTTGGGGGGTTCGATAAGGGACGATTTTATTGTGAGATACGTTGCACAGAAAGCTGCCTCAGTTAAAGTTGCTAAGTATGTGAAGGTTTGTATTGACAATCAACATGTTTTCATCTTGATAACTGAAGCGTAGAGCTCCTCAAGAGGATCCAAAAAATTATGCATCACAATGTTATAGTTCCCATTTCTGTGGATGTTGTGTTTCGGAGAATTGGATTAGCCATCCAAAAGGAAACGACGGCACAACTTGTTGTCCATCTCCCATCAATCTCACCGTAAAAGTTTTTTTATAGATCAAATGATTGAGAATTTCTGAATGCAACTTAGAAAAGAATACTTGTAGAAATGTATAGAAAGTATATCCACATATAATGGTTTGATATTAGATTGACTAATATTAGGGATATCAGTCACTTAGGAGGTCCAACCAATACACGCCGAATATTGGATATTATCTTCAATTCATGCGAACTCCTTTGAATAAATCTCCTTTGTATTAGGATTTAATCTAATTATTTATTAAGTTCACTTATGCAAAGTCATTAAAATCCATCACGCTTTATTATTATGTCAAAATAGAAGTGCAATGGACTCGAATATGTTATGATTGCAACATACTCAAGTATTCCTAATACTCTTGCATCATTCACATGAAACGCATGTTTCTATATTTGCAACCCCTTAGGATATCAATCGATTATTAGGAGGCAATGCCAACCATATCCTTATACCATGTTTCAAATTCGAAACATGTTTCTCAGATGAGATAATTACCAATGGAATTCGTTCTACCTCGGCGTGTCTTAAATGAGCTCTATATTTTAGGTTACCTATCTATATAGAGATCTACTAGATATACATAAGCATTCATTTATCTATGATCACAAGATAAATGCATATGTTTTAACAATTACGATATTAGACTTCTTATAACTCGATTTCATTAAGTGTGCTCTTTAAGTTGACTGATTCGATAGTTCTAAATATCTATTTCTATGTAAAGAACATACATTGACATCGTTTATTGAATTGTATGATCATCACAAGATGTCCTACTCTCATCAAATGTTCCCAAGAAGCCAATCGTGGGAATGTGCATCTACGACTCCCATAAGTCTTCAAAGTCGGCTACGAGCACTTCTTCGGAATGTTTTTTACGGCTACTAACAAATTGGACACTTTCATCAAACAAGGAATGCACCGGCCTAAGCAGATGTAGGATGGTTGAGGACTCCCTTGAGGCTTAGGACTCATCTTTAACGACCAAAATTTCAGGTAATGCAAATTCATCTTTTACCTTCTGGTCAAAATAAAATTTAATGCTGATTTTCTATCTAGTATTGGTTCAATGTGTCCTAAATTGGATGCTATGTAAATTTCTTGTCGAGGGAGCTTTCCTTCTCTTATTGTGGAAATGTGGGCAAGCGTTATGTTTCGGAATATTGTAGGGATATAGGGCAAACTTTATGCAAGTATAGTTATTAAATTGATGGATAAATACCATCTTGATATAATTTTTATTCAAGAGAATAAACTTCCACTTTACCTAACTTAAATTCAAATTGGAGCTATGAGTTTAAACCCTCCAAGAGTAGAAGAGGGGGACGTCTTTCTTCGAGCACCTCTAGGCTAGGCTCACTCTTAGAATCATATGAGATCTTTGAACATGGGATTATTACACGTGTATCCTTAGGAGCGATTAAGTTTACAAGTGTCAACATGTATGGGCCAACTTTGCTTGCGAAAAAAAAAGGGCTCCTTGGGATCCCTAGATCAGGACCTAGCTGACAGTAATAGGGGATTGGATGACTGAATCTAGACTTCTTGGATTGACCGTCGTTCCCCTCACTACTAGGAGTACCTTGCTCCATAATTTTGCCCAGATTTTGAATTAATAATTCTTTCACTTCAAAACTTGCACGTTTATGAAGGAAATTAAACCTCGCACACCAGGGAAATGCAGAGTAAATGAATCAAATTTGAAGAATAATGTATTCATTGTATGAGCACTAATACTGTTGTATTAAAAAAATTGATTGCGATTAGGAAACCACATACTAGTGGGAACTATTTTCGCACCGTTTGCAAAATCAAAAAAAGTATAGAAGAGTATCTTTGATGTGTGAATATCTAAGATAAGAGACCTCCTGACTTATATATGATCCGATGGACACTTACACTCTTGAGCACGACGACGATTCGTGCTACTTCCTGTGAACTTGATATTTATTCTTTGCTAAGTTGCCCACGCAAAGATATTAACAATGATCTCTACCTCTTGATTTCATCTCACAAAATCAAGTCCTTCTACTAAGGCACAATGCATGAAGAAAAGGACGCACTACAAACAGAGTGTCCACTAGGGATGGTCGTGAACCATCTCTTATACCGCAAAAGTCTCCTTTGATCAGAGGGGGCAGTTGAAGTTGCGTCCCCTATACATGCATCTCATTTAAGAAGAGGGGACCCAAGCAAGGCACACATCGAGGACAGTCAAGACCGTCCCCTAAGGTTGTGCTTGTCCAGGACGATCAATGAACATTTTTGCAAGTAAACTAAATGGGACAGTCGAGACCATCCCTGAAGTCGCAAGGTAAGGGACCATCCCATATGGCCGTCATCTGTAGGGATGTCAATGACTGTCACTTAATATTAGTGTATCGTATATATAAATCTCAACTAAGACATAATACTTTGAAAAAACAAACTTAATGCATATATTGAGATACATGTTCAACAAACATTCTAAACAACTCAAAAATTCAAATATTAATTATTCGAGTATAAGCTAAATGTTCACCAACTTAAACATTTAAAATGAAACAACCTAGGTTCTTGACAAACTAAACATCGATTCCATTGGAATCTATTTCTTTTTACTCTCCTCATGGTCAGCAATGAGGCATACACGTGGTGTAGATGCGACCTCGCTCTGCAGACGCTGATGTAAGCCAAGACATTGGCCATGCTAGAGTGCATTGACATCTTCACATTTACTTATTGCAACTCTCACTCCATATCTCTCTCTCTTTGACTTCCTTGTTATGATGATCGAGACCCACTAACACTTGATCCACACCACATATGGAAGTAGCTCCTTGTCGGCCGCAACATATATGTTTGGATTGTTCGGGACCTATAGCTTGTGCGAAGGCCTCGTCAACAGATAGGGGTAATATACTCGTACCCATGCTATCTAGGGATCCAGTTGTAGTGAGTTTGATCATTTCTTCATGCATAAATAGTTGAAAAATAAATTAAGGGAAAAGATTTTAGACACAAGGATATAATTTCGTAATTAACTTACGTGAATGGGATCGTAGGTGCTGTCGAGCCATTGTACTTCAACTCATGTCTCGACTCTTGGACTAGACTAAGACCTCTATTCCAGTGGGCTCTTGATTGTGTTTTTTGAAGTAAAAAAATATATAAATCATACATACCATTTGTTAATTTATTTAGGTCTAAATCAAGGATCACAAACTTACAAATTCATCTCGGAGTTGATTAGCATTTTTCCTACCCATCTTATGGGTTAACCTAAATCCTTTTGCAGGTTTGCAGCATTTTTCATCAATGCCACCTAATAACATTCCAAATCAGTATACATTATGAAATAAATAAAGAGATACTACATACAACAGACTCCTTACTATACTAGAAGTCAATCACCTTCTTCTACTGCTCGGGGGTTGTACCTGGTGGGTAGGGATGATCATCCGGGCCGTGATGAAACCAACCCAGCCCAACCCGAACCCAGTTTCAATTATTGGGACCTCGGATCGAGCCTAAGTTCGTACAAATTCTGAAATCAGGGCCCAAGCCCGAGCATGATCCGCAAGGACATGGGTCGGGATGGGCCGGGCCAACTCGATTAATTAAAAAATTTGCACACAATTGTTATTAATCCTACGAGTTCATATTGATTACAAAATCTTGACAATCAAACAACTTGACATAGAAACTCAAATTGAAATGATGCATTGATCAGAGGTGGTGAAGGAGGCACAAAAGTATGGGGGTGGGCGGGCGATGCCACACGGCTAGCAGGAGCGATGCTAGGGCTTGGACCTCGAGGCCCTTGACTCATGAGGATTATCACGACTTCGATTCCATGTCATCATGTCCTCCCATTTATTGGATCTGATTATTTAACAATAATTTTATCCAACAATAATAGTCAACATTCAAAAACAGATTGTAAAAAATGCTACGTAGAAAAAGCATCTCACATTTTTTCATTCACAAAATGTGACTTACATAGAAAACATGTCCCATAATTTTTATTTTACATGCACATCAAGTGGAAGGAAAAGGGCACCAAATAACTATTGACTACCATATATTATAAGCTACTATTATTGGCTTGGTGACTGGTTGACTAATGTCCTTGCGATGGCTCATCGACATCTATTGGGTTTTTAGAAATCATGAGACAAAGATTAGCGAGTGCTAAGTAACGAAGAAGAGAAAAGTAAAGAAGTAGTTTAGTTTAGCAAAACTTATTATACCAAAAGTTTCATTTCATATTCCTTCTATTACACATTAGGGATTAGTTTATGGGACTTACCTCACTACTAATAAACTCCAAAACTTTAGACACTTCGAGATTGGAGATTGCATTGGTCTGGTGAGCTTATGCCATCGCATGTCACCTCAACTAATCCTCCAATACTACCATGACAATTTCTTTTTCTTTTATTATCTAGGATTTCAAACCACCAACATGACAAACAATGAAGTACACCCTTCCTTGAGGATCCGGTAGCTTAAAACTACATGCTAACCTTTAATTACATATACTATAGGCTTTAAATACATGTTATCTTGATCCAGCCGCTATCCAACCATCCGTACCTCCACATGGCACGACCACATCTTCAATCAGTCAACCTGCCAAATGACAGCCGAGTACCACGCATTGCAAATCATTTATTCATTCATTTCGTGCTTACTTATCATAATAGGGCAACGGTGTGTACCACCTAGGTATGACATGCCAATACGGATGTTTTTTTTTGACAAACCTACATGTTACATACCCGACCTATAATATTTAATCCAAGTCATCCTTATTGTAAAAGATAGAATGAAAATCGAAATGGGATCCTATTTATACTACGATGATTTTCATCTAATATCATTGTAATATTGCACATAAATCGTAGCAACTTCAAGGGTGATTCCTTGTACCAACTCTATTTTAACAATTATTTTAAAGTAAATCATGAAACAACATGTGAATATTCTTCAAAATACAGAGCATGATAAATATAATTTTTATCCACTTTAACTTGAAAACTCAATATCAAAGGGAATGATTTTGTTACCTAATTGAGCTCTCTCTCTCTCTCGCTCGAGTATGTAGTTCTTTATCGTGATTCGTTTTCAGAGAGGGTGATTTACGACACCTGAAATGATCGAATTTCACCTTCATATCAAGAACACTAAGAATGTGACAAGAATGCAAAGAACACGATCTCTCGTAATTTCAACAGAGCTTTCCCTTATACATGGTGATATTTGTAGGAAAATTTTGACAGAGCTTCCCCTTATATCGAGACGTATTTCAATGAAAGTTTTAGCAGAGTTTTCCCTTATATCAGGACATATTTCAAAAGAAAAACGGAAAGGGTTTCCTCTATAAAATCATCGAGAGGAAAACAAAAACGAAACTGAAAGAATATAATAGAACTGCAAGCGATGGAGAATCGGTAGTCACCATACGTCTTAAGTGAGTGAAACATGTGATGAATCACATGGTTTATTGTCAACCTAATCACCTGTATCTAAGTAAGGTGTTACAGAGATTCCTCCATCAAACAACAATCGATAATAACTGTAAATCAGTAAGTCTCTTGTCATGGATGAGTGAGTCATACGAAGAACTTGCATGCTCATTGATGACTGAGATTCCCGTACCCGAGAAGGGCTATGCTCGGATTTCTCCTCAAACCACAACACCAAATGAATTGAAAAAGAAGATGATTTGAAAAACTAGCTCAAGTTAGATCTTACTTACCTCCTATACGAAGCCAACTAGGAGAGGACTGCACCGTCTTCCTCCTCCTCGTCCTCCCGGTAGCACTTCACTAGCACTTCTTCCCCACCTTCCTCTCCTTCTCCTGACCTCTCGACCATAGCCCTCGGGTAATGGTGGTAGTCGAAATCATAGAGAATGAATGGGTAGGGGGATTATTTATAGGCTTCAGAAAACCGTTATTCATGGTTAGTAAAGCATGATTTAACCCTTAACCACAGTTAACAGTCCATGATTTCGGTCCATTGTTTTGGCTAAAACTTATCCGAAACTTAAGTCTTGCATTACAACCTTTCAAAAGCTTCTAGATTTTCTAATGACACTTAATTAGCGCCAATAGCGATTAACTTTAACTAATCACAGTTTTACTTTCATGACTCACTTTAACTTCTACTAATATTTGATTAATGTTTGCTTATGATGATTAGTAGTCCTTAATCCATCATTAGTTTCCTTATTCATGATTAATTAGTCTTAATGGCGATCATTAAAGGTTAATGACATCTTAAGCCTCCTTATTTCTCTTTCTTTTGAAAATCATAACAATTAAAAATGAAGTTTGATTCATACAAAATAAATTATTTTGATTTCCTCTTGACGAGCCAGATCTTATGATATATGATCCGAAAGAGGCAAAGTTCAAGATTTTACAACTATAACAACCTTAAAGGGAGCCTCGTCCTCAAGACTTGAAGTACATGCATATAAATCTTAAAAAGGGATTGAAAAGAGAACGGACATCATTTCATTTATAATGAAGATATACACAATACATAGTGTTGTCATTCAAACAAATAGGGGGTATTTCTCTCTTATTTATGCCTCGGATTCCCATGTGCCGTCTTCAAACTCTTCATTTCACCATAATGCTTTAACTAGAGGTACCTCTTTATTCCTCAACTTCTTGATATCCATGTTTAGTATTTGCACATGTATTTCTAGGTATTTCAAGTCAGGCTCAACATAGATCATCATAGCTTATCTCATGCTCAGGATCTCTAATATACTTTCTCAGATTTGGTAAATAGAAAACATCATGTATTATCGTAAGATGTGGAGGAAATGCAAGTCTATATGCAACTTTCCCAACCCGCTTGATAATTTCACAGGGACACACGAACCTGGGTTCCAACTTCCTACACAAGCCGAACCTCTGAACTCCCTTAATTGACGATACTTCGAGGAATACAAAGTCATCTACCTCAAACTCAAGATCTTTTTGCCTCAATATAGCTTTTCTGGCAACTCTAAGAAGATATTAGTCTTTTCCGAGAAAGCTCTACAGCTCCTCGTGTCTCCTTGAGTCCATCTGAATCGTAAAGGTTCTTTATCCCGACCTCTTGCCAAAACAGAAGAGTAGTACACCTATGTGAATATAGTGCTTTAAACGATGCAATGCCAATACTTGCATGGTAACTACTATTGTAGGTGAGATCTGTAAGAGGTAAATGTTTAACCCATGATCCCTTCCATTCTAAAGCACATGCTCGTAGCATATCCTATAGAGTCTGAATAGTACGTTCTGATTGATCATCTGTCTGTGGAAGATATGTTATGCTTAAGTATAGCTGTGTTCCTAAGGCTTTCATGAAGTTCTCCCAATAGTGTGAGGTGAATCGTGAATATCGATAGGAAACTACCTCCATTGGAATATCGTGGAGATGGACCGCATGTGTAAATTATAACTTAACAAGCTGGTGTGGAGTGGAAGACACAATTATTGGTATAAAGTGTACTACCTTGGTTAGATGATCTATTATAACCCAAATACTATCTTTACCGTTGGTCATTTGAGGTAAGCCAGTAACGAAGTCCATGGAAATGCTATCCTATTTCCACTCGGGAATAGAGAGAGGTTGCAAAAATCCTGGTGGCTTTTGGTGTGAAGCCTTTAGCTGCTTGCAAGTGAAACATGATTTCACAAACTCAACAACATCCTTCTTCATTCTCGGCCAGTAAAGTATTAACGAAGATCCTTATACGTTTTCGTGATTCTAGGATGAATAGATAATATGGAGCAACGTGCTTCACGTAAGATGTCTTTCCTCCACTTGGTAGCGTTTGGTACAAACTCCGTGATGGTTATATAGTAAGTCATCTTGTATATTGAATCCATCTATCTATTTCTTCTCCAGTTGTTGTCTCAAGTCTTTAAGGACTGGGTCATCCCCCTGTCCTTTCTTTATTATATCATACATCTCTAGTCTATATCGACGAGGAATAGTTATAATATCATCACTACTATCAAATGATTTTCATTCACTTAACGTTAATAGCAACCCCAAAAGTGGATAGCACTCACCAACCCATGTGAATAAGTTCTTCTGCTAATGGCATCTGCAATGAAATTCCCCTTATCGAGGTTGTAAGAGATGGTGCAATCATAATCCTTCAACAACTCTATCCATGATCTCTTCCTCATATTGAGCTCCTTCTGGTCAAAAAAATATTTCAAGCTTTTATGATCGGTGAAGATCTTAAAAGTAATACCATAGAGGTAGAGTCTCCATATTTTCAAAGTGAAGACTACATCAACTTATTCAAGTTCATGTGTTGGGTAGTTCCTTTCATGTGTATTGAGTTGTCGTGATGCATAAACAACTACCTTGCCACGTTGCATAAGAACTGCCCAAGTCCTTCTTTAGATGCATCAGCGTACACTGTAAACCCTTTAGTCCCAGAGGGTAGAGTAAGGATAAGTATAAATGTTAAGCATTTCTTCAGTGTTTGAAAACTAGTTTTGCATGTATCAAGCCATATGAATAGGACTTCCTTTTGAGTCAGCCTAGTCATTAGAAATTCTAGTTGTGAGAAGTCCTTTACTAATCTTCTATAATACCCAGCTAGATCCAGAAAAGATCGTATTTTTGTAACGGTCTTCGAGCATTCCCAATTCATCATGGCACTAACCTTCACAGGATCAACTAATATACCTGCCTCATAAATAATATGACATAAGAAGGATACTTTAGACATCCAGAAGTCACATTTGTTGTATTTAACATATAGTTTATTCTTCCTTAGTGTTTTGAGTGCATGCCTGAGATGGCATTCATGTTGATACTTTTCATTAGAATAAATAAGCATGTCGTCAATGAAGACTACCACGTAGTGATCTAAGAACTACCTAAATACTCTATTTATGATATCCATGTGGGATGTTGGGGCATTTGTCAGTCCAAAGGGCATAACTAAAAATTCATAATTTCTGTATCTAGTTTGAAAGTCTATCTTGGGAATATCGACATCTTTAATTTTCAATTGATGGTATCCAAGTCTTAAGTCAATCATAGAATACATAGTTGAACCCTACAACTGATCAAAGAGATCATCTATTCTTGACAGAGGATACTTGTTCATCACTGTCCTCTAGTTTAGTTGTCTACAACCAATGCACAACCGCATTAACCCTCCTTCTTTCTCATAAATAAGACATGTGCACCCCAAGGTAAGTACTAGACGAATGAAATCTTTGTCTAATAGTTCTTGTAACTGTACCTTTAACTCTCGTAACTCCGCTGGTGCCATCCTATATGGAGGGATATAGATAGGCTGAGTATCAGGTGTGAGAGAGATTTCAAATTCAATCTCTCGCTCATGTGGTAATCCAGGTAGTACATATGAAAATACATCAAGAAACTCACAAACTATAGATACATGATGAATCTAGAATTCTCATTCTTCATTCTTTTATTTTAGCTTTATCTTTTAGCAGAAACACCTATAAATATATATAAATACAATAAAGTAACATTGTACATGCCCATGTTAATACTGCATAATTAACACATATTTTTTCAAAATAAAATAATAAAGAGAAAAGAAAAAGAAGGATGTATTTAGAATAAATACAGAGTGACCCAAACCCCGAGAGAAGATCAAACCTTGGCATGATCGACAAGAAATATAAGTATGGGGAGATACGATACATTGTAGATAATACCTGTATAAATAAATATTTATATTTTTTTACATTTTGTGAAGACCATATTATTTTTGAACACTTGTATAGAACCCTAATAATAACATAAAATAAAAATTTTAAAAAAACAAAGGAAAACAAAAATAAAATCCAAAAGTCATTGTACAAAAGACACACATGTACAAAACATCCATTTAATTAATATATTTACTTAATTTATAAAAATCAAATAAAAATTCTTTTATATTCTTTAAATTATGTTGTAAGACAAAAATAAAATCCAAAAGTCATTGTACAAAGACACACATGTACAAAACATCCATTTAATTAATATATTTACTTAATTTATAAAAATCAGATACAATATCTTTTATATTCTTTAAATTATGTTGTAATTAAATAAAATATAAAAGAAAACTTATTTTTGTAAAAATAATAAAATAAAAATATCTATATATAATATATAGGTATATCATACATGTGTATAATACACTATATTGTATATATCCTACCTATATTTTTCATAAAAATAATTAAAAATCACAAAAAATAGTCTGGAAAATAATAAACAACTTTCATTTTATTTATTTTTATTTTAAAATCATTTGCTATTTTATATTCATTATTCTTTCAATTTCTCGCCTGGATTTTTTCTATTGGTCCACGTTAGATGGTTGACCTCGGTCAACCCCTCCTCCCAGCTGACCTGACCTGACTCCACCTTCGTCAGACCTGTTTTCTCTCTATTTTCCTGATCAGGTCAGACCTCCAATCACCTTGATTCTTACGTCTAATTATGCTCCTAGGATCCGTTATCCTCACGGATTCCTAGACGCAACCGGATCGTTCTAGGGTCTACATCTTTCGATCTATCTAGATACCAGGGATCCTCTATAAATACTCTCTTCCGTCTCCCGAGCTCGAGAGCTTATCCCTTGCACCACCATTTCTCCTCTCACATCTCTAGCAGGGTGACAACCTTCTGCAGGTCCCTTTGGGAGCTCGGTTTGGGGCCTGTTAGCACGTAGCTCATCGCGTGGCCGAAGCGCCGCCGCGAAAAGCCTCCTGCACCTTTCGCAGCCCAGTTGAGGCTGTAACCTCGCCTTAAGCTCTTGAATCTATCAACACCTTCAGGTATTACTTATCCCCCCTATATTTCATGTTTCACTAGATTTCTGTCAATTCCGCCACCACCCGATCATCAGTTCCAACCAGCTGGTCCGAGCCCCGTTATGAACACCTATCCGTAGATATCGACTTCGCGACTTGCCTTCATCCTTCCTACAGACCATTCAGCTATTGCTCAAGTTCCATGGGCTAGCCACCGAGGAGCCCCATCTCAATCTACATGAGTTTGAGATGATTTGCAGCACCGTCCACGATAGATTGGTGGATGAGGACATGATCAACCTGATAGCATTTTCGTTCTCCTTGGTTGACAGAGCAGCCTGCTGGCTGAAGCACTCGGGGAAGGTTATCACTGATGAGGGCGACCCGAGCGAACGAGGTAAAGGTACTGAATAGGTCGTTGCGACCTCTAACACTCGGGGTCACTCAATCAAGAAAATCGAACCGCAAAATCAATCAAAGATCAAACAAGGCAAGCAAGCGGTCCTAGCTATGTGATTAACCTGGTATAGCTCCCAGGGTCGAATACAAGGAGCACGGATTGGCCTAGGGCCTACGAAGTAGTGAAAATGAAATAAAAATAAAAGAAAATGTTTTTTAGAGGTTTTTATGAATTTTTATATTTTTTTGGATTTTCAAATTATAAAGAAAATAAAAGAAAGTAAAATCTAGGCAACTTCAACGATTTATTAAACACACCAAAAATAATGCAAAAATTAAGGAAAAATTGTTTTTATGTTTTTTAAGTTTTTAAGTGTTTTTGGTGAATTTTTGAGATTTTTCTAATGGGTAAATTATTTTCTAAAAATCAAACAGTGCTAAACAGGAGAGGTACTGTCCAGCAAGGCTTGAAACTCAAAAATAAAATATCTAAGAGTCTCACTAAGCCGTGGAGGTAATTTTCCTGTAATCTAGAAAGAATAAGAAAAATTTAGGCACCTTAATTATTGTTTTTGGATTTTTAAATTAATTATTATAATTTTTATGAGTTTTTGAGGGTTTTGCAATTTTTAGGGTTTTTAAGTGATGAAAAATAGCCAAAATGGCTAGAAAATCAAACAACAAGCAAACAACAGTATCTAATTTTTTTATAATTTTTGGGGGTGTTTTTATATTTTTTTGGTATTTTTATATCTAGACAGTAGCTAAAAAATAGGTTTTTGAATTTTTAAAAATACTAAATGAAATCAGAAATGTCCTCAAAAATCCCTAAAATTTCTACATCATGGCAGGAGCCATGTGTCAAAATCTCATTGGATTTGGAGGTGATTTGATATTTTATTCAAAAATAACAAGGGGGCACTGTGCACAGGGACGTAAGTGCAAATACCCGAGAATCTGGGGGCCCAGGTGCAAAATACCCAGCAAGCCACGCGCGTGGCGCGTGGCTGGGGCACTCAGGGGCCTATTTGTAATAAAAACCTACTTCTTGGACCTTTTGGTAACTGGTACCAGAAAGTCCAAGGGTATGGTTGCAAATATCCCACTAAAATCCGCACATGCGTGAATAACAGGCTCACAGGGGTATAAAAGCAATTACCAAAAAGTTTCTATTCATTACATAACAGCCCAGAACTACAGGGAAAGAAATGCAAATAACCCTAAACTACACGTGACGACGCACGTGGTCTCATACAAACAGGGGCATACATGCAAATCTAAACAAACACGAGGTCCACAATGCAATTTACCCTACGAAAATAAAGTTCTAAAAATATTTACAGGACTAAGACGAAAAAGACAAACTAAGAGGGGGCCCTAAGTAAATTACCCCTTTATTCGTCGACGGCCAGATGCGCGCCACGTGGAAGATCGGTCGGCTCTGGATGGGGGGGCGCGTCTCTTCTTCAGCTCGGGGGCTCGATCGACGGTGGAGGCGAGGACACGTGGGAGATCGGGCGGTTCTGGGTTCAGGTACCTCTCTCCTCTGCTGCGAACGGTCCAGATGAGCTCCTCAGAGTGATCGACGGTTGCTGCTCCTCGGAAGATGGACGGCTGAGATCAAAACTGGAGCGGAGGCGTCATCGGACGGTTCTGGAGGATGGTGGAAGAACACGACGCCGGCGAACTTCGCCGGCCTCGTGCGTGAGCTGTACTCCTCCTCAGCTGCTCCTGATGATCGGAACGGGTCCGCGGTGAAGCTCCGCAGCTGGTGGTGGACTTCGATGGCCCGACCGAGCCCTGGAGGGGCTCCGGCGAGGCTGGCGGCGCGAAGCTCCTGGCTGGAATGTAAGAGAGGCTCAGATGCCTCCCGTTGGACCTGCAAAGCAAACCAAAAGCTTCGCGGGTCGAGGGCAAAGTGCCTCGACCCCAAGAAGCGTCGTGAGGGTGAACGGTGCGGCGGGGTGAATGAGCTCCGGCGAGCGACAGGTGGTGGAGCTCGACTCCCAGCTCCGGGGCGAGTTGGGTTGAACGAGTGGGCGAAGAACGTGCGTGGGGGAATGGCGAAGATGGTCGTGTGCTCCGATGATCAAGATAGTGTGCGTGATGGTCGGAATCAGAGGAACACAGCAAGGAGTCGATTTGGGGGTAACTTAAAATTAGACTAAACAAGAAGGAACGAGGGTTACCTGGGTGAAGCTGGAGACTATGCTGGAGCTTAGCTAGCTCCTGGTCCTTGCCTCTAGGGTCGTCAACGCCCGAGGCTCGAGCTCCGATTGAACGTCGGAGCACGGCGGCGCGAGGCAGCCGGATCGATGGTCCGAGCACCTCCTCCTCTCTGCGACACCGGCAAATGCAAGCTGTCACCTTGCTGGTTGCGATGGAGGTCACTGGATAGAGAATGGGGAGCCAAAGATGGAATGAGGAGGCGGCTGAGCTCGGGATATATAGTGCTAGGGGTCCGGCTAAATGGGAGTCGGGCACGAAGATCGGAGCGCGGATCCCCATGCAAACCTCCGGGCGAGGATCTCGGATGTGCGCAGATGGATTAGGACCCGGGGTTTGCGTGATTAGCAGGCGGATCGAGCAGGGAAAGAGCAATGAAATCGGGTCGGGCGAGCGGACTCGGGCTCTGGTGGTCCTGGGGGAGGTGTTGACCGGGGGTCAACAATCCCCCGTGGACCAATCAGAGCCCGCCAAGGGTGGACTTTTTATTTTATTTTTTTGGGCCTTTAAATGGCCGGATTTTCAAAAACTTAAAACACAAAATATTTTTGTTTTAATTTTTTCTATTTTTTTGTGATTTTTAATTAATTTTTGGAAATTAAAATAAGGTATTTACATATTATAGCTATACATAGGTATATGTACACTATATTGATTTTTGATTTTTGATTTTTAATTATTTATTTTTATACATTTTTATTCCTATTTTATATTTTATTTATTTATAGGATAAAATGAGGAATAAAAGGCTATTTTTATTTTATTTTTATTATTTATATACATGGGTTAATTAGTTAGTTATATACATGATATATACATGGTATATATACAAGATGTTTTTGTATTTTTAATTTTGTAATCTTTATTTGATTTTTGTTTTAATTCTTTTTATTTATTTTATTTACAAAACATAAAAAGGAATATTTACAAAAAGTTTTGGAAATAAAGAAATTTATTTACAAGGGGAAATAAATATAAGATAGGGGTTTATGTACATGGTGAAAGGTTGTTTTTAGGATTTTGATTTTTAACTTTTTATTTTGTTTTTAATAGGCTATAAATATGTACAAAATATATACAAGTATTTACAACATATTTTTGGATGAGGAAAATATTATTTATTTATTTACAAATATATACATATGTGAGCCCCTATCTCCCTCTACTTGGCTTTTATGCGGTCAGGCCCATGCTGAGCCCTCCCTTGGGTTAGGTTGCTCAATATTTATTCTAAATATTTCCCTCTTTTTCTTTTTCATCTTTATTCTTTTATTTTTGCACAAAAACATGCTAATTATCTATTTTTACAAACATGCATGCTTTTGCTAACTTTTCCTATTTACACATATCTACATGCATTTGCATAGGTTTTTGTAGCTAAAATATAAGAATAAAGAGTGATGAATGGGTATTCATCACCCCCCTATACTATACTTTGCTAGTCCCTTAGCAAACACTTATTTTGAAAAAGAAGTGCAAAAGAAAGAAAAAGAAAAAGAAAAAGAGAATGTACATGGATCAAGGTTGATTATTAAACTTGCCTTCATTAAATTGAGGTATGGAGCTTAATCAGATCTTTGGATTATTGATGTGTCGGAACCTTATTTAGACTTAAGCTTAAAACCTAACAGCCTCCAAGTTCCACTATTCTATAACCAAGACTCCTCAATGCTCCAGATCAGAACAAGTCATCAATCACACACACTGAAGACCATGAATCTTTTCTTGTCCTGTGAAAGTGAGGTCTAAGCTCTCCACCTCAGAAATGGCAACTTGACAACCCTCCCCAACAAGGTAACTCTATGACCTCAATCTGGCCACTCTTTCCTCGAGGAGCGGGGTATTCCCTTCTAAGTTCAAGTACAACCGGCTCAAGAAGAGGGGGAAGAAGAGAATGGGTCAAGGCCAGTGTAGCCAAGTACCCTTGGGAGCTTGACCAGTGTAGCCAAGTCTCCCTGCTGCAAGCTACAACAGGTGGATCATGAAACCAAGCTTTGCTTATTGCACTTATATACATACTCCGGTGGGATTATCATTTTCTCTCAGACCCACCACTTTTTTGGAGTTCTTTTCTTTTTTGCATTTTTTTTCGAGTGCATCTATACAACATGTACATGTGCAGCATATATACAAGGAGTTTTTCCTCTTGAGCCAGTAGACTATCCCTCTTTTGAAGCTTTATTGCAACCCACAACTCCCGTCGTTAGACTTCATGGCAACCAGACCAAGTTGAGACGCACTTCCTTCACTAAATGAAGAAGAGAGGTTCCGCCTAGAAGTACTACCCTCATATGCTACCCCAAGCCAAGGAAGACTGCCTCCTCACCACCTCATCCGTAGAGAGCTCGGTGCATAGTGCGGTTGTCCAAGTAAAGCCATAATCTATATGAGTCATGTGTTGTTGTTAAGTGCTCTACTTAGGCTCATTGAGATGACATGTGATCATAGCCTAGTGGACTCAAAGAATTAAGTCACCATGGACCTGAAAAAGCCTTAAACCTAAGTCCTATAAGGTTCCTCTTAGAAGTTAGGTGGATTAAGATCTTAATCAAGCTCCATTTCTCAATTTGATTCCAGGCTAGTTTAAGTGTCAACTATCATCCAAGGAAAACTATATACATATGTACAAAAAGATGCATATTTACACAATATTTTTCAATCATGCAAAATTTTTGAAAAATGTTTTGAAATCATGAATGATGATGCATGAAGTGCAAGTTTTGCAAAAAGGTATTTACACACATTTACACAAGATTTTTGCAAACTTTTGATTTTCAAAACATTTTGGAAAAATTTTGTACTATATACATAATTTTGATACAAAAATATTTACACAAGCTTTACACAAAAGATTTTTGGAAATCATTTTTACAAAAATAATTTGTACACTAGCTATGTATGTGCAAAATAAAAGAAGATTATGTACATGAAAATTTTTAATTTTTGTGGTTTTTAGCCATTTTTATTTATTAACACACTCACACAAAGTACGAGTTATGGCTAAAGTATATATGAAATATATACACACCCCCCTATACTTAGCTCGAACGATGTCCTCAGAGTCAAGAGCGATGAAGAAGACATAACTCGTGCTTTGTATAGGGAAGTGAAAAGGAAGGCTATACAAAAGGAGAAAGAAAAGTCAAAAGGTTCTCGGGTCTTCCCCCTATACTTAGGATTAAATAATCCTAAGTATAGCAGGCTGTACACGAAGGGGAAAACCGAGTGGAGAATGTACAGGGTCTACCCCCCCTATACTTAGGGTGAAATGCCCCTAAGTATAGGCAGCAAAAATAAGGGTAGACAGAAACAAAAGGAAAACGCGAAAGGTCTCACATCCCCCCTATACTTAGGGTAAAGTGCACCCTAAGTATAGCATAATCAAAAGATGAGGAAAGGGATGTGGGACTAAAGAAAGTGATGATATAGACATCTGGATCTATGTACAGCGGAGGGTCAGTAAAGCTCAGGCGTGAGATGCATTAGATGTGAGTCAAAAGACCACATCTCACGCAAAATGAATAGGGGCAAGATCAACGACCCGCGGCTCATGATCTAGAAATGGCTTGAGCCGCTGGCCGTTCACTCGGAAGGTACTCTCAGAAGACAACTCGGATATGTCGATGCTACCGTTGTCGTGTACCTTCCGAACCAGATAAGGTCCTTTCCATTTGCTCTGTAGCTTCCCTGGAAATAATCTAAGCCTCGCATCAAACAGCCATACTCTCTGTCCAATCTCAAAATGTTTGTGGCTGATATGTGAATCATGCCACTCCTTGACTTTCTCCTTGTAATGTAGGCTGCTTGTGAAAGCTGAATCTCTAAGCTCCTCCAGGGCAGCTAGCTCTGCCCTCCTCTGGTCTCCTATACCATCTGGATCCATCAAGATATCTGTGACTGCCCAAAGTGACTTGTGCCTCAGCTCAACTGGTAGGTGACAGGGCTTGCCATACACGAGGCAAAAGGGAGATGTGCCCAAAGGTGTCTTGAAAGACGTCCTATATGCCCACAAGACCGAGTCCAATAGCTGTGACCAATCCTTTCGGTCAGGGCGGACGACTTTCTGCAGAATCGTCTTGATCTCCCTATTCGACACTTCGGCTAGACCATTCGTTTGTGGATGATACGGTGTAGCAACACGATGATCTATGCCGAACTCGCTAGCAAGTGCCTTCACCTGGTCGTTGATGAAGTGAGATCCCCCATCAGAAATAAGAACTCGTGGAACCCCGAACCGCGTGATGATATGCTTCCTCAAGAATCTGCAAACTGTCCTCGCATCAGCGGCTCGGGTGGGGATAGCCTCCACCCAACGACTCACATAATCTACGGCCAACAGAATGTACTCAAATCCCTGACTCTTAGGGAATGGACCCATGAAATCGATGCCCCATGCGTCAAAAACCTCACAGAAGTGAATGGGCTGCATCGGCATCATATCACGCTGTCCACAAGTGCCCATCCTCTGACAGTCAGTACATCTCTTCACGAACTCATCTGAGTCCTTGAAGAGGGTAGGCCACCACAAACCGGATTGGAGCACTTTCTGTGCCGTTCTCCTCCCAGAATGATGTCCTCCTGCCTCAAGCTTGTGGCAGTAAGTGAGGACGCTATGGTGTTCCTCCTGAGGAATACACCGACGCCAGACGCTATCCCCTCCCTCGTGGTAAAGGATGGGATCCTCCCAATGGTAAGACTTGGCCTTCGCGAGGAAGGTCTCAAGCCTCTGCCTGGGCCAATCTTGTGGGACTTTCCCAGCAACGAGAAAGTTCACAATATCGGCGTACCATGGAAGTGAGGCGATAGCAAGGATTGCCTCATCTGGGAAGGTATCTCGGATAGGATCAATCTGCTCAGTCTCCTCAGGCTGCTCTAATCGGGAGAGGTGATCCGCCACCACATTCTTGACTCCAGGCTTATCCTTGATCTCAATGTCGAACTCCTGGAGTAGAAGGATCCATCTAGTCAGTCTGGCCTTGGCATCCTTCTTTGCCATGAGGTACCTAATGGCGGTGTGATCTGTAAACAAAGTCACTCTGGATCCAATGATATATGATCTGAACTTATCCAGGGCAAACACTACTGCTAGCATCTCCTTCTCTGTGACCGTATAATTCCGCTGGGCGGAATCCAATGTGCGGCTAGCATAGTGTATAGCAAATGGTACTCCATCCCTCCTCTGTCCCAGCACTGCCCCTACGGCAAAATCGGAGGCGTCCGTCATGATCTCGAATGGGAGAGACCAATCAGGTGGCTGGAGGACAGGAGCCTCAATCACGCACTGCTGGAGAGTAGCAAACGACGAAAGACACTTGTCATCGACAAGGAACTCGGTGTCTTTCGTCAAGAGGTCAGTCAACGGCCGGGCAATCCTGCTGAAATCCTGAATGAATCTCCTGTAAAATCCAACGTGCCCCAGAAATGACCGTAACTGCCTCAGATTGGACGGCGGTGTGAGTTTTTTAATGACATCGACCTTGGCCAGATCAACCTCCATGCCCCTGTTGGAGATGATGTGGCCAAGCACCGTCCCTTGAGTCACCATGAAGTGACTCTTCTCCCAAGATAGCACCAAGTTGTACTCAATACATCGCTGGAGTACCCGGTCTAGGCAGTCAAGACAGGAGTCGAATCCGTCGCCGTAGACCGAGAAATCGTCCATGAAGACCTCTAAGCAATCCCCTACCATGTCCGAAAATATCGACAGCATGCACCTCTGAAAAGTCGCAGGGGCGTTGCATAGCCCGAATGGCATGCGTCGAAAAGCGTATGTGCCGAAGGGACAGGTAAAGGTGGTCTTCTCCTGATCCTCAGGAGCGATGGCCACTTGGTTGTAGCCCGAGTACCCATCCAGGAAGCAATAATGGCTCTTCCCTGCCAGTCTCTCAATGATCTGGTCAATAAAAGGCAGGGGGAAATGGTCCTTCTTGGTGGCTTGGTTGAGTCTCCTGTAGTCAACACAAACCCTCCAAGAGGTGGGTACTCGTGTAGCAATCTCCTCTCCCGACTCACTGATCACAGTCGTGATGCCCGTCTTCTTGGGCACCACATGCAAGGGGCTAACCCACTTGGAGTCGGAAATGGGATAAATAAAACCTGCACCCCACCACTTCGATATTTCCTTCATGACAACCTCTCTCAGGTTGGGGTTCAGACGCCGCTGGAACTCACGCGACGGCTTCGCCCCATCCTCGAGATAGATGTGGTGGGAGCACACTGATGGACTAATCCCATGGAGATCTGCTACGCTCCATCCGATCGCCTTGCGGTTCTTTTCAAGAACCCCCATCAAACGGGATTCCTGCTCTCCAGTCAACTCAGCGGAGATGATGACTGGGTACATCTCAGGATTGCCCGCAAGGAATCGATACTTCAGCGAAGTAGGGAGCGGCTTCAGCTCTGGAATGCTGGGTGCCGGCAAATCTGGCTGTGGAAGGAACTATGTGAAAGCTGCAAGGTCTGCCAAATCTGCCTGGGAAAGTGAAAGTGTACTCTCGCAAACTGGGTCGGGAGAAGGCGGCTCAACTGCACTGTCTTTGCTCTGCTCTGCCTCTACCTCCTCCTCTGTAGGCTCGGGTGGACTCAGGTCTGGCATCTGATCATAGCAATCGGCCCAATCAGACTCTGAATCCGAGGGATCTGTATCAGAATCGGTGGCATCAGTACCACCGGAAAGCAAGGTGGCATCAGCACCACCATCACTAATCACCGTGCTGCGATCGAGAACCGGCTCTGCTGCCGCAACTGTATCCGAACCCAGGTCTGTGCTCTCCAGACTCTCCTCTGCTGTCATCTCTGCATCAGCTGTATCTGAAAGTGAGAGGGTAGTCTGTGACTGAAGGTCTGCCCAAGCTGCCTCGTCATCTGTGATCGCAAAATCACAGTCCTGGTGGATGTCTGGCTCTGCGTCTGTCAGCTGCTCTGAGTCGGTGCTGGCATCTGAGCGGGATCTAGATCTGGCTCTGTAGTCCTCGACCGTCTCTATTTGTATACTCTCGCCCTGGACGCGAAAGTACACCTTCCCGCTATCATGATCAGTCACCGCCTTGGCTGTGGCCAAGAACGGACGACCGAGGATGATGGGGGTATCGGCCACCGATTCAGGGATCTCCATGTCCAACACTACGAAGTCCACGGGGAATTGCAGACCCTGAATAGTGACGATAACGTCGCGTAGCAACCCCTTCGGCCTCTTGACAGATCTATCAGCGAACTGAAGGACTGTCCTGCTCTGTCGAAGAGTGCCCAACTCGAAGCGGTCGAGAAGGGCTGCCGGAAGTAGGTTGATCGACGATCCGCTATCTAAAAGAGTACGGTCGAACCACTGCTCACTAATCTGGCATCTGACATACGGGGCCCCTGAATCTGGCCTCTTGGCTGGCAGTCGGTTCTGGATCGCGAAGCACGTGGCTTTGGTCAGCACATGTATCTCTGAAGTGTGGTTCCTCCTCCTCCTCCTGACTGTAGTCCTCTCTCTCAAAGATCTCTGGAGAAGGGGGATGTGCTGCAAAGCCTCCTGGAGGGTCAACTGGATGTGGAAGCGATCGATCATACTCTGGCTGAACTCCTCAAGCTCTCTCTTTTTTGGGTCATTTTTTTTCTTCCCCTTCCCCATCTGAAGGGCTCTAGGGAAGGGGATCACTGGGTCCTTCTCAGATGAAGGACCAGGAAAAGATCTACGCGGTTCAAGGACCGGATCCACACATACATCATGCACCACAGTGGGACCAAAAGAATGTAAACCTTTTCCTTTATTCACCACAGAATCCTGGGATACATGACCATGAGGAAAAACAACATCAGATCTCTCTCTACAAACACCGGTGGCCTCAGTACCACCACGAGTGGGCTGCTCTGCTGGAAGACGTCTCGCGGCATCAGTACCGCTAACTGGCTCGGCTGCTGCTGGGGTGGCATTAGTACCACCTCCTGAATCTGGTGAAGTGGCGGCCTCAGTACCGCCGGTGGGATCAGCATCCTCGGTGGCCTCAGTACCACCGTCATCGACTGGAGCGGCCTCAGTACCGCTCTCCTCCTCCTCCTGGGGCGCCTCGGGGTGAAGCTCAGCTGAGACGCCACCGCCTGCTGGGGTCCTACCGCTCCTGCTCAGACTTCCGCTTGAGGTTGTTCGGATTCGGCTCTATCTGTGCAGGTATGGCGGCCTTCCCTCTCACCAAGTCCCGCATCTCCTGGCGGAACTCGTCCATCTCCCGTCGAAAGGTCGCCTGCTAATCCGTGAGGAGGCGGGCGATATCATCCAAGGCAGGGCTCTCGTGGGAGCCCGACGGGTAGCCTCGCTGTGGGTGAGGCTGCTGGTACTGCTGCGGGTGAGAGGGGTAGGAAGGAGGCTGCTGCTGGTGCTGGTATCCCGGGTGAGCCTGCTGCTCACGCCTCCAAGACTGTCCCTGCTGATAGGGACGAGGACCGTAAGACGACTGCTGCTGGTAGACTGGGTGCTGCTGCTGCGGCTGCTGGTGATGGTCTCTCGGCTGGGAGTACTGCCCTCCCTGTGCTGACGGCTGCTGCTGGGGCTGGGCACCACCGCTCCCCCACCTGAATCCGGGATGATCACGTCGGATCCCAGGCTGGGGACGGTCGTACCAGATCCCGTTGACATCCATCAACGGCTCTGCATCAAAGGGGGCTGGGGGTAGTACTGCCAACGGCTGATCCGGCTGGTAGACCACCATCTGCATCTCGGGAGATGGTGGTGACTGCAAGGTAGGCTGCGGCTGCTGGTACGGCTCCGCCTGTACAAGGTGAACCTGTCTAGGCTGCACTGGGGTGCTGGAGCGCTGGGACGAGCTGCTGCTGCTGCCGGCGTCGCCTCGCGACTGAAGACGGGGCTGAGAAGCCGTCTGTGTCTCCTGGAGACACATGAGCTGTGTCTTCAGGTCGCTCAAGACCTGTGCCATCTGATCCATCTGTGCTATGCTCTGGCACTGCTTCTTCTCTATCAGCTCCATGCGGTCCAGCTTCTCGCTGATGACGCCCATGTCCGCAGCTGACGACTCTAACTGTGCTGCTGCTGTGGCTGCTGCGGACGAACTGGAAGGACCTGCATCTACCCGTGCTATCCTCTGGTACTGCACGGGTCCTGGCTGATGTGGCTGGGTCTTCTGAGTGTAGAGCCGGGTCTGGGACATGACCGTGTAGTTTTCTGCCATCTCCTCAAAAATAGCCCAGACCTGGTCATGGTCCTTGGCGAAGTAGGACCCGCCACAAGAAGCGTTCACCAGGCCCTGTAGCTCTGGTGACAGCCCACTGAAGAAGCTCTGAACTAGGTTCGGCTTCGTGATATCGTGGTGTGGGCATCTGTCCAAAAGCTCTCTGAACCTCTCCCAAGCCTCATGGAACTGCTCGTTGGGGAACATGGAGAAGTTGCTGATCAGGGCCCTCGCTGCATTCGTCCGCCCGAGTGGATAGTACTTGTTCAAGTACTCGGTGCGGAGCTGCTCCCATGTGTACACGAATCTCCCCAAATGTTTCAGCCAGGTGGCTGCTCTATCTGCCAGTGAGAAGGGGAAGGCAATCATCCGTATGGTATCCTGGTCCACATGTCTGTCGTGGACAGTACTGCAAATCATGAGAAACTCCTGTAGGTGGAGATGGGGCTCCTCTGTAGCCAGTCCATGGAACCGCGGGAGCATCTGCAAGGTGTTCGGGGGGAACTTGAAGTCCCCCACGATGGCTGGAACCACAACCCAATGGTGCATCAAGGTAGATCCGGGGTTATGCAACTCCCGCATCGGTCTAGGTGGTCCTGCTCCTCCTGCGGCAGCTGCCGCTGCGGCGACGGCCGCGGCTGCTGCTGCTGCTGCTGCGGCTCGTGCCTGTGCCTCATCGGGGTCCTCGGGCTCGCTCTGTGCATCTCTCTCTGCTCTGAGCCTCTCCATCTCACGCCTCATCTCTATCATAAAAGCTCCCTGATCGCGGAGCTGCTGCTGGACTGTCTCTAACTGTGCGATCAGGGTGGAGTTGATCGCTCCCTGGTCCAGTACAAAGTGCTCGGGACGGGAGTGATCGTCAGAACTGCCTGCGCCGGCCATCTCAACGTCTGCAAAACCAAATGAGCCCAACTCAGGTATCGTCAAATGAATCAGTCTCTCCTCGGGCTCAGGTCTCTCGGGTAAATCAGAAAGGGGGTCGAGGGGGAACAGGGTGGAGTCGTACTCGGGCTCGGAGAGCGGGTCTGAGCTCTTACGAGCCAACCTAGATGATGAGGTAGACGCGCCCGAAAGCGGTGCAGCCAAAGGCTGCCTAAGAGATCGTCTACCCATCATCTCGATCTGGCGAGTAGGGCGGATGAGATCTGGAAAAACTATGATCGAAAAACAAACCCCCGGTTCACCAACGCAACGCGAGCTGAAGACCGTGAAAGTTCGGTCAAATTATCTTGTCGATTTTATTTTGGTGAACACTCAAGATATCAGAGCGATTACGTGACCTGTTGGGAACCCGATGCTCCCAAGAGACTGGCCCAATCCTAAAGCTAGATCTTTCCCAGCCAGTACAAGTTGCGGACCGTTTACCGGCTACCCGATCAACCTGCTCTGTTAAGGATGTCACAGCCTGCTTTACCGGGTACCGGAGAGATCCTCACTGGAGAACGACTAACTCTAAGACTAGTAGTCTAACGGAAGTTCAGGCGTGGCTCTATCCTAGTGTGCGGGTCACTCTCTCGCTCAAGCAAAACAAACAATGAGGGGGTTGCTCTCCCCAAGACAGAATTTTTAGGGTGAGCGTGTTTTAAGGTCAATAGTCTTAGCAGTCCCAATTTTATGGTTACACTTTTTTAGGTATTTTTCAATGCAAACAAAAACGCCTAACGAATTTTTCGGTTCTCCTGGTTATTAAGTCCAAAATCGGGGGGAGAAGACGAAAAAGCCGATGCACGAAAAATCAATGATGCATGCAGAGTCAGAAATGCGTACCTGCCTCCAGCTCTCTACATGCAAAGTGATCCGCGCATAAAATAAAGACAGAAAAGTAAACTAAGCTATATGATGCAACGATAAAAAGCCGAGTCCTAAGACAAGCAACTTCTATTGATCGTGAAGAACAATAGTTAGTTAACCGAATCGAGTCCGGAGTCCGATCTTGGGAGTCACTCGGTGCCCGCCACAACGGGTCCTGCCAGCGCTGTATGTGACTCCTAACGGCACGTGGTCTCAAATCCAATTAAACTAACTTTTTTAGTGAATTTTAGTAAGGTCCAATTACGTTCTATAGGAACAGATATTCTATTAAGTGTTGGGCCTTAGAAATCTTACGTCACAACCAACAAAAATCCTATGTCTAGGGGCTCGAGCAAAAACCGCGAAAAATCCGGAAAATGACAGTAAGAAAAGAAAAAGAAAACCACGTAAAAAGCCGCGAAAAAGCCGAGGGGTCCTAATGGGTCCCCCGAGCACGCCGGTGCTCGGCAAAACAGACCTGCTACGGTCTAAGTCTATCAGTCCAAACAGTCTCAGAGTCCTGTATTATTACAATTAATAATAAATGAATAAAATTCTATCCTACTGCCTCACTCCACTCAACTCTCTCCTCTCGCTCTCTCCTGCGGCTTCGTAGAGAAAGAAAAGCTGCCTCCGAATGCCGCGGCTGCACCGGCTCCTCGAAAGTCGCCTCCGCGGTCCTCGGGCCCTCGTAAGAAAACAGGAAGAGTGGTCAGACCAATCAAATAATAAATGAAAATAAAAGCAAGGGTATATGTGCAAAAATGGAAAACAAAATAATCACACAAAATAAAACAAAAATAAAAACAAAAGAAAATCAAAATAAAACAAAATAAAATAAAAAGAAAATCGACACAAAAACCGCGAAAAGCTGCGAGCTCCGAAGAGCCGCGAAAAACCGCGAAAACAAAAATGAAATAAAAACTCAAAAACAACTACTAAGCCGTGCTCCCCGGCAACGGCGCCATTCTGATGAGGGCGACCCGAGCGAACGAGGTAAAGGTACTGAATAGGTCGTTGCGACCTCTAACACTCGGGGTCACTCAATCAAGAAAATCGAACCGCAAAATCAATCAAAGATCAAACAAGGCAAGCAAGCGGTCCTAGCTATGTGATTAACCTGGTATAGCTCCCAGGGTCGAACACAAGGAGCACGGATTGGCCTAGGGCCTACGAAGTAGTGAAAATGAAATAAAAATAAAAGAAAATGTTTTTTAGAGGTTTTTATGAATTTTTATATTTTTTTGGATTTTCAAATTATAAAGAAAATAAAAGAAAGTAAAATCTAGGAAACTTCAACGATTTATTAAACACAACAAAAATAATGCAAAAATTAAGGAAAAATTGTTTTTATGTTTTTTAAGTTTTTAAGTGTTTTTGGTGAATTTTTGAGATTTTTCTAATGGGTAAATTATTTTCTAAAAATCAAACAGTGCTAAACAGGAGAGGTACTGTCCAGCAAGGCTTGAAACTCAAAAATAAAATATCTAAGAGTCTCACTAAGCCGTGGAGGTAATTTTCCTGTAATCTAGAAAGAATAAGAAAAATTTAGGCACCTTAATTATTGTTTTTGGATTTTTAAATTAATTATTATAATTTTTATGAGTTTTTGAGGGTTTTGCAATTTTTAGGGTTTTTAAGTGATGAAAAATAGCCAAAATGGCTAGAAAATCAAACAACAAGCAAACAACAGTATCTAATTTTTTTATAATTTTTGGGGGTGTTTTTATATTTTTTTGGTATTTTTATATCTAGACAGTAGCTAAAAAATAGGTTTTTGAATTTTTAAAAATACTAAATGAAATCAGAAATGTCCTCAAAAATCCCTAAAATTTCTACATCATGGCAGGAGCCATGTATCAAAATCTCATTGGATTTGGAGGTGGTTTGATATTTTATTCAAAAATAACAAGGGGGCACTGTGCACAGGGACGTAAGTGCAAATACCTGAGAACCTGGGGGCCCAGGTGCAAAATACCCAGCAAGTCACGCGCGTGGCGCGTGGCTGGGGCACTCAGGGGCCTATTTGTAATAAAAACCTACTTCTTGGACCTTTTGGTAACTGGTACCAGAAAGTCCAAGGGTATGGTTGCAAATATCCCACTAAAATCCGCACATGCGTGAATAACAGGCTCACAGGGGTATAAAAGCAATTACCAAAAAGTTTCTATTCATTACATAACAGCCCAGAACTACAGGGAAAGAAATGCAAATAACCCTAAACTACACGTGACGACGCACGTGGTCTCATACAAACAGGGGCATACATGCAAATCTAAACAAACACGAGGTCCACAATGCAATTTACCCTATGAAAATAAAGTTCTAAAAATATTTACAGGACTAAGACGAAAAAGACAAACTAAGAGGGGGCCCTAAGTAAATTACCCCTTTATTCGTCGACGGCCAGATGCGCGCCACGTGGAAGATCGGTCGGCTCTGGATGGGGGGGCGCGTCTCTTCTTCAGCTCGGGGGCTCGATCGACGGTGGAGGCGAGGACACGTGGGAGATCGGGCGGTTCTGGGTTCAGGTACCTCTCTCCTCTGCTGCGAACGGTCCAGATGAGCTCCTCAGAGTGATCGACGGTTGCTGCTCCTCGGAAGATGGACGGCTGAGATCAAAACTGGAGCGGAGGCGTCATCGGACGGTTCTGGAGGATGGTGGAAGAACACGACGCCGGCGAACTTCGCCGGCCTCGTGCGTGAGCTGTACTCCTCCTCAGCTGCTCCTGATGATCGGAACGGGTCCGCGGTGAAGCTCCGCAGCTGGTGGTGGACTTCGATGGCCCGGCCGAGCCCTGGAGGGGCTCCGGCGAGGCTGGCGGCGCGAAGCTCCTGGCTGGAATGTAAGAGAGGCTCAGATGCCTCCCGTTGGACCTGCAAAGCAAACCAAAAGCTTCGCGGGTCGAGGGCAAAGTGCCTCGACCCCAAGAAGCGTCGTGAGGGTGAACGGTGCGGCGGGGTGAATGAGCTCCGGCGAGCGACAGGTGGTGGAGCTCGACTCCCAGCTCCGGGGCGAGTTGGGTTGAACGAGTGGGCGAAGAACGTGCGTGGGGGAACGGCGAAGATGGTCGTGTGCTCCGATGATCGAGATAGTGTGCGTGATGGTCGGAATCAGAGGAACACAGCAAGGAGTCGATTTGGGGGTAACTTAAAATTAGACTAAACAAGAAGGAATGAGGGTTACCTGGGTGAAGCTGGAGACTATGCTGGAGCTTAGCTAGCTCCTGGTCCTTGCCTCAAGGGTCGTCAACGCCCGAGGCTCGAGCTCCGGTTGAACGTCGGAGCACGGCGGCGCGAGGCAGCCGGATCGATGGTCCGAGCACCTCCTCCTCTCTGCGACACCGGCAAATGCAAGCTGTCACCTTGCTGGTTGCGATGGAGGTCACTGGAGAGAGAATGGGGAGCCAAAGATGGAATGAGGAGGCGGCTGAGCTCGGGATATATAGTGCTAGGGGTCCGGCTAAATGGGAGTCGGGCACGAAGATCGGAGCGCGGATCCCCATGCAAACCTCCGGGCGAGGATCTCGGATGTGCGCAGATGGATTAGGACCCGGGGTTTGCGTGATTAGCAGGCGGATCGAGCAGGTAAAGAGCAATGAAATCGGGTCGGGCGAGCGGACTCGGGCTCTGGTGGTCCTGGGGGAGGTGTTGACCGGGGGTCAACAATCCCCCGTGGACCAATCAGAGCCCGCCAAGGGTGGACTTTTTATTTTATTTTTTTGGGCCTTTAAATGGCCGGATTTTCAAAAACTTAAAACACAAAATATTTTTGTTTTAATTTTTTCCATTTTTTTGTGATTTTTAATTAATTTTTGGAAATTAAAATAAGGTATTTACATATTATAGCTATACATAGGTATATGTACACTATATTGATTTTTGATTTTTGATTTTTAATTATTTATTTTTATACATTTTTATTCCTATTTTATATTTTATTTATTTATAGGATAAAATGAGGAATAAAAGGCTATTTTTATTTTATTTTTATTATTTATATACATGGGTTAATTAGTTAGTTATATACATGATATATACATGGTATATATACAAGATGTTTTTGTATTTTTAATTTTGTAATCTTTATTTGATTTTTGTTTTAATTCTTTTTATTTATTTTATTTACAAAACATAAAAAGGAATATTTACAAAAAGTTTTGGAAATAAAGAAATTTATTTACAAGGGGAAATAAATATAAGATAGGGGTTTATGTACATGGTGAAAGGTTGTTTTTAGGATTTTGATTTTTAACTTTTTATTTTGTTTTTAATAGGCTATAAATATGTACAAAATATATACAAGTATTTACAACATATTTTTGGATGAGGAAAATATTATTTATTTATTTACAAATATATACATATGTGAGCCCCTATCTCCCTCTACTTGGCTTTTATGCGGTCAGGCCCATGCTGAGCCCTCCCTTGGGTTAGGTTGCTCAATATTTATTCTAAATATTTCCCTCTTTTTCTTTTTCATCTTTATTCTTTTATTTTTGCACAAAAACATGCTAATTATCTATTTTTACAAACATGCATGCTTTTGCTAACTTTTCCTATTTACACATATCTACATGCATTTGCATAGGTTTTTGTAGCTAAAATATAAGAATAAAGAGTGATGAATGGGTATTCATCAATCACCACTTGGGAGAAGCTTCGGACCGAGTACTTGAACAAGTACTATCCACTCGACCAGACCAATGCAGCTAGAGCCATGATCAACAACTTCACCATGATCCCGAATGAACAGTTCCATGAAACCTGGGATCGCTTTAGAGAGCTCATCCAGAGGTGTCCCCACCATGAGATCAACAAGCCCAACCTCGTTCGGAGTTTCTTCTGTGGGATGACACCTGAGCTGCAAGGGCTAGTGAATGCCTTGTATGGAGGTTCCTACTTTGCCAAGGATGAAAACCAGGTCTGGGCCATCTATGAGGAGATGGAAGAAAACTACACAGTGATATCCCAGACCCGGGTCTATACTCAGGGGAAGCCTCTCCCACATGTAACTTCATACCAGAGTATTTCACGCATTGAGGTCGGTCCTTCTACATCTTCATCGACAGGAACACTAGCAGAGTCTTTGGTTGCCGATATGGGCATCATCAACCAAAAGTTGGATTGGATAGAGATCATCGAGAATAAGGTATGCTAGGGCCTCGACAAGCTCAATAAGATTGATGAGCTGTACCATACATTAAGTGACCTGAAGACCCAGATCATGTGCCTCCAAGAGGCGCAAACAGCTTCTCAGCCCCATTCTAGGTCACAGACTGATCCAGGGAGCAGCGCTTCATAGCCTTCTGCTTCATACCATCATGTCCATCATATTCAGGCGGAACCCATTCAACAGCTCCAGCAGTACCAACCACCACCACCCTCTTCAGACACTCAGATGGTGGTATATCTCCGGATCAGCCCTTGACGAACCTTCCCCCGCCACTCCACGAGCAGCAGGAGTCGTTGATGGAAGTCAATGGGATCTGGTACTCCTAGTACCAACAACATCTTGGGATCCGTCATGGCCACCCTGTCTTTTGATGGTCTACTGGAGGCACTTCATCCAGCAACAACCTCCGACACAGGTAGGGCAAGGCAACCAACCATTACAGCCCCTGTACTCCTAGCAACATCATGGTCCTCATCCCCAATATTAGGGATAACAGTGGAGGCAACAACAACCTCATCCCCAGTACTCCCAGCCTCCTCCTCACTACCAGGAGAGCCAACCTCATTTCCAACGAGGCAACCTGTCTGGTTCTCATGGTCAGTCATATGAGAATCTAACCCTTGATGATCTCGCCCGCATGTTGACAGACCAACATTCTACCTTCCGACGAAAGATGGACGAGTTCCGACAGGAAATGAGGGAAATAATCAAGGACAAGGCCGTCATACCTTCTCAGATAGAAGCTAACTTGAACAATCTGAAGAGAAAGTCTAAGCATGTATAGTCTACAGAGACTGCTCTTCGAGTGCTTTTTTGAATAACGCTTATTCTATATTTGATGCTGATTTTGTGACACTTAAGAGCGATAGGAAGCCAGCTGACGACGACTCATCTAGGCGATAGACCACTGCAGATGCTAGGGCTCCAGGCGAAGTCAGGAGAGGTACTGATGCCGCTCACCTTTATGATGATGAGGTGGTGCTGAAGCCACCAAGAATGTTGATCCGAGTGACGGTGCCAGGGCCTTCAAGATTCCAGTTGCAGATGGTAGTGCTTAAGCCACTAGTTCACCATTTTATAGGCCAGAGTGCGCTGCTGATACTGCAAGTTTAGATGTTGTTGGTGGTATTGATGCCACAAATATTCTTTCAGTTGTATTGACTTCTTTTGTACCTGAGGATTTTTATGGAAAAATACAAAAAAAGTAAAAATTTTAAAAATAAAAAATATGAATAAAGGAAAGGTTTCTATATCTCCTGTGAGTCCATCTGTTGTGCTTGATGATCTATGCATGGATTCTAGTCGACTAAATGCCTAGGAACCTACTCCTAACCCTCGTCTTTTTGAAGAGGGTCCCTCTATCCCCTTACCTCAAGCACACCGCTTAGGAAAGGACCCTAAAGCAGAAAATCCAAAAAAGAGATAACAATTAAAGTTCAACGAGAAGATGATAGACATATTTCATATCTAGCTAACTCTTCAGGAGACACTTGAGCACATCCCTCTATTATAGAAAAACCTCAGAGAGAAGACCACCATTCATAGGAAGAAGAGGAATCACAATGCAAGAAATCCATGTGCTCACTCGTGCCACCTACTTCGCCATACAGAACTGGTTGCCAGCCAAGAGACTCGATGTAGGAGCTTCTTATGTTATATGCCACATTCATGAGTAGCAATTCGATCAGACTCTATTAGACAACGGTTCCCCTCGATTAACCTCCTCCCATCTACCTTACTTGACCGTTTCGAGTTGGGCCCTTTTAGACAGAGCAGGACAATCCTTCAGTTTGCAGATCGATCTGTTAAGAGGTCAAGGGTGATGTTAAAGGACGTTGTCATCACAATTCAGGGCCTGAAATTCCCCGTGGACCTCGTTGTGTTGGACATGGATATCCTTGAATCTATACTGATACCCTCATCATTTTGGGACGACCGTTCTTGGCCACAACCAAAGCAATATCCGATCATGATAGCGGGAAGGTAAACTTTCGCATTGAGGATACAAATAGAAATGATTGAGGAGCTGAGAGCCAAAGATTCAGCATGCTCCGAGCAGGTGATAGATTCTGAGCTAGACATCCACCGTGATTGTGATTTTGTGATCACATATGATGAAGCCATTTGGGAAGACCCAGTAGCACGAGCTCTTGTCAAACCTTGAGATTTTGCAGAGTCATGGATGCCAACAGATGAGAGTTTGGAGAGCACATTCATGGCTCAGGCTGACGATTGTGATTAAGGTAGCGAAGCAGAGTATATTTCTTATGATGCAGATTCAGATGCACATCCCTCAGACTCAGACATTGACATTGATGGGTAGGACTTTGATGATTATATACTGTGTCTGATGTCCACAAAGCCCACAACTAGGATGGAGATCGAGCCAACACAATTGATCAATACACTAATAAGGCCATCTTCGTCAGATTTACAGATTCAGGAAGAGTTCTCCCATGCAGATTTGGTAGCTTTCACATATACTTTTCAGAGGCCAGATTTTCCAGCTCCCACTTGTCCTAAATTGAAGACCTTGCCACAAAGTATAAAGTACATATTCCTTGTAGGTGAGCCAAACATGTTCCCAGTCACAATCTCAATGGATTGGACTGAAGATCAAGAATCTCATTTGATGGAGGTCCTTGAAAGAAATCGTAAGGCAATCAGATGGAGTGTATGTGATCTCTAGGGGATAAGTCCGACCCTGTTCTCCCACCACATATATCTTGAAGTTGATGCCAAGCCATCGCGTGAGTTCCAACGGAGGCTGAACCCGAATCTTCGAGAGTAGTCATAAAAGAAATATCTAATTGGTGGAGTGATGATTTTATCTACCCAATCTCTGACTCCAAATGGGTTAGTTCGTTGCATGTGGAATCGAAGGAGACGGGTATCACTACAGTTGTGAGCGAGGTTGGAGAGGAGATAGCTACCCGAGTACCCACTTCTTGGAGGGTCTGTGTGGACTATAGACGATTGAATCAGGCCACCAAAAAGGATCATTTCCTGCTACCATTAATTGATCAGATTATAAAGAGGTTAGCTGGGAAGAGTCATTACTGTTTTCTTAATGGGTACTCAGGGTATAATCAGGTGGCCATAGCGCCCGAAGACTAGGAGAAAATGGCATTCACCTGTCCATTTGGAACGTATGATTTTAGACGGATGCCCTTTGGTTTATGTAATGTCCCGGATACATTCCAAAAGTGCATGCTTTCCATCTTCTCGGACATGGTGGGAGAATGTTTAGAGGTATTCATGGACGACTTTTCAGTCTACGGCGATGGGTTTGAAGCTTGTCTTGATTGCCTAGACCGAGTACTTCTGCGCTATATCGAGATCAACCTTGTTTTATCTTGGGAGAAGTGTCATTTCATGATGAATCAAGGGATGGTCCTTGGCCACATAGTCTCCAACAGGGGCATGGAAGTCTATCTGACCAAGGTGGACATCATCAAGAAGCTCAATCCATGGTCCAATTTGCGACAGTTGCAGTCTTTTCTGGATCATGTCGGTTTCTACCGATGGTTCATACAGGAATTCAACCATATTGCCCAATCGCTCACCGATCTACTGACAAAAGCACCAAGTTTCTTGTGATGATAAGGGTCTCTCATCGTTTGAGACTCTCAAGGGATTAGTTGTGCAAGCTCTTGTCCTTCAGCCACCCGATTGGTCTCTCCCATTCGAGATCATGACGAACGCTTCTGATTTTGCCATAGGAGTCATGCTTAGACAGAGGAGGGATGGATTGCCTTTTGCCATTTACTACGCTAGTCGAACTTTGGATGCCACTCATCGGAACTATACTCTGACTGAGAAGGAGATGCTATCTGTAGTTTTTGCTTTAGATAAGTTTCGATCTTGCATTCTTAGATCTAGAGTGACTATTTATACATATCACAACATCATCCGACATCCGATACCTTATGACAAAGAAGGATGCCAAAGCCAGATTGACCAGATGGATCCTTCTTCTCCAGGAGTTTGACATAGAGATTAAGGATAAACTTGGAGTTAAGAATTTGGTGGTGGATCACCTCTCCCGATTAGAGCATCTTGAGGATTCTAAACAGACCACACCTATTAAAGAGACATTCTCAGATAAGGCGATTCTTGCTATCACCTCGCTCCCATGGTATGCTGACATTGTGAGCTATCTTGTTGCTAAGAAAGTTCCACAAGGTTGGCCGATGCAGTGACTTGAGACCTTCCTAGCAAAGTCAAAGTCGTACCCTTGGGAGGATCCCATCCTTTACCATGAGGGGGGATAGTGTCTGGCGTCGATGTATTCCTGAGGAGGAGCACCATAGCATCATCACCTATTGCCACAAGCTTGAGGCAGAAGGACATCACTCTAGGAAACTCACAACACAGAAAGTTCTCCAATCCGGCCTTTGGTGGCCTACCCTCTTCAAGGATTCAGATGAAATCATGAAGAGGTGCACTGACTATCAGAGGATGGGCACTTGTGGACAGAGAGATATGATGTCGATGCAACCCATTCACTTATGTGAGGTTTTTGACGCATGGGCCATCGATTTCATGGGTCCATTCCCTAAGAGTCAAGGATTTGAGTACATTCTGCTTGTTGTAGATTATGTGAGTCGTTGGGTTGAGGCCATCCCCGTCCGAGCCGTAAATACAAAGACTATTTGTAAAATTTTGAGGAAGAATACCATTTCATGGTTCGGGGTACCTAGAGTCTTGATTTCTGATGAGGGACTCATTTTATCAACTACAAGGTAAGGGCCATTGCTAACGAGTTCAACATTAACCATAGAGTTGCCACTCCATATCATCCACATACTAATGGTCTTGCTGAGGTTTCAAATATGGAGATTAAGACTATTTTGCAGAAGGTTGTCCGCCTAGACCGAAAGGATTGTTCATAGCTTTTGGACTCTGTCTTGTGGGCCTATCAGACTTCCTTCAAGATAACTTTGGGCACATCTCCCTTTTGACTTGTTTATGTCAATCCATGCCACTTACCCATGAAGATTAAGCATAAGTCACTTTAGGCACTTACTGAGCTATTATTGGATCCCAAGAGTGTAGGAGACTAGAGGAGAGTAGAATTGGCAGCCCTGGAGGAGTTGAGAGATACAACCTTCTCAAGTAGCTTACAATATAAGGAAATAAGGAAAGAGTGAAGACATGGCATGATTCACACATCAACCATAAATAGTTTGAAACCAGAGAGTATGGCTATTTGATGCTAGGTTGAGATTATTTCCAGGGAAATTACAGAGCAAATGGAAAGGACCTACTTGGTTAGAAAGGTGCATGACAATGGTAGCATTGATATATCTGAATTGTTGTCTGATTCCTCCTTTCAAGTAAACGATCACCGCCTGAAATCATGCCTTGATAATGATCTGCTGATCGTTGATGATGCCCCTATTCATTTTGTATGAGATGCGATCTTTGACTCACATCACCTATATCTCATACTTGATTCTCACTTCTTCCCCGCAACTGGATAGATCCACATTGTCTATATCATTCATTCTTTTGGTTTAATACCATGGATTCATCTTATGATTTTACTATACTTAGGATATACTTGATATTAAATATAGGGTGGTATTAGACTTATGATTTTTCTTTCTCTCCATTATCTCTATTTTTGGTGCCTATACTCAAGGATATTTCACCCTAAGTAGAGGAGAAGTAGTGTCCGTACATTCTTTTCCTCAGTTTTCCCTTTTGTGTACAATCTTCTATACTTAGGATTGCTTGATCCTAAGTATAGGGGGATCACCGACTTCTATTGATTCTAGCCTTTCATTCTTTTGAGTAATAATAATATAGCATTCTTTTCACTTCACCATACTCAGCACGAGTTATGTCTTCCTTCATCGCTTTCTGATCACTCTGAGAACATCGTTCGAGCTAAGTATAGGGGGGTGTCGTATATATTGTATATATACTTTATCCATAATCGTACTTTGTATATCATTTACATGTTTATTTGTTTATAAAACAAGAATAACAATGCTTTTAAAAACATTTTAAAAAATCTTTTCAAAAATTATTTTTGTACAAATTTTGTAAAAATGTTTGTAAAAATGTTTGTAAAAATGTTTTGTTTTCAAAAAATTTGTAAAATTATTTTCTGTATAAAAAATAACTATACTTTACAAAATTTTTGAAAACTATTTGAAAATTAAAAGTTTGCAAAAATAGTTTGTAAAAATATTATGAAAACTATTTAGCAAAATTATTTTGTCACATAAGGAATAAATCTGGGGTATGAAAACTACTTGCATCTATGTGTACATTAAAAAGCAGAAGCTACCCCTAAAATCCATCTTACATAAAACTTGTAACATAAACCTTTTTGTGTATGTATACCTTGTAAGAATCTTTCCTTATTTTTCAAAATACCTAAAAATTTAAAAATTCAAAATCCATAAAAATTTGCATAGCTTGAAAAAGAATTCACCAAAAAGAGTTTTTGTAAATATTTGCATCATGGTTGACATTTATCTAGTCTGGAATTAAATTGAAAAATGGAGCTTGGTTAAGACCTTAATCCACTTAACTTCAGAGGAACCTTATAGGACTTGGGGTTAAGACTTTTCAGGTCCGTAGCGACTTAATTCTTTAAGTCCACTAGGCTATGTTCACATGTCATCTTGATGACCCTAAGTATAAAACTTAACAACACGTGCATGACTCTCAAAGCCAATGTCTTGACTTGTACATGCACCTTACACGTAGCTCAACACAGATGAGGTGGTGAGGAAGCAGAATCCTTTGTCTTGGAGTAATATACGAGGGTAGTACACCTAGCCGGAACCTCCCGTCCTCCTCTAGGGAGGGATGCGCACCTCAACTTGGTCTAGTAGCAATGAGGTCTATTGACAGGGGAGTGTGGGTTGCAATAATTCTTCGAAAGAGGGATAGTGTACTGGCTCAAGAAGAAAAACTCATTATGTATATGCTGCACCTTGTAGATATGCTGTATATATGTTGAAAAAAATGTGTGCAAAATTGCAAAAACTCCATAAAAGGGACAATCCTGATTGAAAATAAAATGCCCACCGGAGTGTATATAGTAAATAAGCTTTGTATCCCACTTTCTCACCTCAAGGAAGCTTGCAGCAGGAGACTTAGCTACACTGCTTAAGCTCCAAGGAATACATGGCTACACTGGTCATGGTCCATTCTCTTCTTTCCCATCTTCTTGAGTTGGTTGTACTTGAACTTAGAAGGGAATACCCTGCTCTTCGAGGAAAGAGTTGCTAGACTAGGGGATTAGAGTTACCTTGTTGAGGGAGGCTGTTTCTTTGCCATTTTTGAGGTGGGGAGCTATACATCACTTATACAGTACAAGGAAAGATTTGTAGTCATTAAAGTTTATGTATGTAGACTTGTTCTGACCTGGTTGTTAAGGAATCCTGATCAAAGAACTATGGAACTTGAAGTCTGTCGGGTCTTAAAACCACTTCCCAAGAAGGTCCCGCCAAACTAATAATCCAAAGGTCTGATTGAGCTCCATACTCCAATTTAATGAAGATAAGTTCAATAATCAATTCCGATGCTTTCTTTTTCTTTTCTTCTTGTTTTCACTTCTTTTTGAAATAAGTATTTGCTAAGGGACTAGCAAAGGTAAAGTATAGGAGGATGATGAATCTACGATTCTCATTCTTTATTCTTTTATTTTAGCTTTATCTTTTAGCTGAAACACCTAAATATATGTAAATACAATAAAGTAACATTGTACATGTCCTTGTTAATGTTGCATAATTAACACGTATTTTCCAAAAATAAAAGAATAAAGAGAAAATAAAAAGAAGGACGTATTTAGAAGAAATACAGAGTGACCCAAACCTCGAGAGAAGGTCAAACCTTGGCCTGATTGACAAGAAATATAAGTATGTGGAGATAGGATACAGTGTAGATGATACGTATACAAATACATATTTATATTTATCTTACATTTTGTGAAGACCATATTATTTTTGAACACTTATATATAAACCTAATAATAAAATAAAATAAAAATTAGAAAACACAAAAGGAAAATAAAAATAAAATCCAAAAGTCATTGTACAAAAGACATACATGTACAAAGCATCCATTTAATTAATATATACTTAATTTATAAAAATCAAATAAAATTTCTTTTATATTCTTTAAATTATTTTGTAAGTAAATAAAATATAAAAGAAAACTTATTTTTGTAAAAATAATAAAATAAAAATACTTGTATATAATTTATAATATATTATACCAGTTTATAATACACTATACTGTATATACCCTATCTATATTCTTCATAAAAAAATTAAAAATCATATAAAAATAGTTTGAATAATAATATTTTTTTATTTATTTTTTCATTTAAAATCATTTGCTATTTTATATTCATTATTATTTTAATTTTTCTCCTGGAATTTTTCTATTGGTCCACATCGGATGGTTAACCTCGGTCAACCCCCCACAGCTGACCCGACCCAACTCCACCTTCATCGAACCTGTTTTCTCTCCATTTTCCCGATCGATTCAAACCTCTAATCACCTTGCATCTGATTATGCTCCTAGGATCCGTGATCCTCGTGGATTCCTAGGCGTAGCCGGATCATCCTAGGGTTTCGCTGCATCTTTCGATCTTTCTAGACCGTAGGGATCCTCTATAAATACTCTCTTCCGTCTCCCGAGCTCGAGAGCTCATCCCTCGCTCCACCATTTCTCCTCTCACATCTCCAGTAGGGTGACAACCTTCTGCATGTCCCTTTGGGAGCTCAGTTGGGAGCTGGGTAGCACGCAACTCATCGTTTGGCCGGAGCGCCGCTACGACAAGCCTCCTGCGCCTTTCGCTGCCCGGTTGAGGCTATAACCTCTCCTGAAGCTCCAGAGTCTATCAAAACCTTCAGGTATTACTTACCCCCCCTGTATTTCACATTTCACTCGATTTCTTTCAATTCTGCCATCGCCCGATCATCATCTCCAACCAGCTGGTCGGAGTCCTGTCACATACATTCCACATTCATCGACTTTACGACTTGCCTTCATCCTTCCTATACAACCTGACCCCCTTAGACTCACTCATCAGAGCGATAATTAGGTATGATCTCCATCTCCTATGTACGTCGGAGATCGAATACCACCCACCATCACTTCCCTAGTTGTCTTTACAGAATAACCTTGGTCGGAGCTTTCTATCCAATCCTAGAGTTTACCTGCATGTGTAGACACGCACATGTGCATCATTTGACCCTTCGATGGACCAGCAAAGCAGCTCCAGATGGTTGAGCACTGCTACGTTGATTTAACCGTTCATCACCTCATTGGAGCTTGCCACCCGACGCGGGCCATCCTTCTGAAGGTGCTGGACCTCTTGGAGCATTGATCTGACCTCCTGATCGACGACCACTTTTGATCAAAGCTCCCCTGCAACTTGTTCTTCCAGTAGGTTCACACCCGTCAGATCCAAAGGAGCTCCCTCAGATTGAATCTGAGACGCACAATTATGCCCTTTTCCAAAGCGTCAGATCAGCTTTTGACGTGGATCTGACATGCACGCTCACCTGCGATCAGAGCCATCAGATCCACATCCTACTGGCCCATCAAAGCCGTGATGAATCTCAAATTCATCACTCTAAAAGTCATTAATTAAGCTCTAATCCCTTGAAATCATTGATATTTCCTCTTTATTCTGCATAATTAGCATTCATGCATGTTCTGATAAGAATCACATTTTATCACTTATTTTCGCACAAAATAAAAAGCCAAAAATCACAACCAAAATTGACCTGCAAATAGCCTAACTTCACTGATTTTTAAGTAATTCATGCTAACTTCGAATGACCCAAAACCACTTCCACTGTATACATATCACTAACCAGAATAAATGAAAAAATCAGAAACCCAAACCCTGTTCTAGGATTCCCATAGTAAAATCCTCTTATCATCTCCATTCTATGTCCATTTTGATCCTACTCACTTTTGGACTAATATACATTCAAATACATTCAAAATAAGACCAAGTTCAAGAGAATCGGAGCTCAAATGTGAAAGTTGGGTTTTGGGCCTCTTTTGTACATTTTGTATTTTAACAGTTTTTGAACTATTATTTTATGTACATAATTAATGCATTTTATTTTATTTCTTTTTCATTTGTCTTCTTTGATAAAAGTTTTATTAAAATGCGTAAAAATCCAAATCCAAACTGAGCTTGAAATCAAAGAAACTAATTGAGTCCGAGTCTTCACTAACTGTCTGTACAAAAATTGTGATTTTTTTGTCTTTTATTTTATTTCTTCTTTTTCTTACTCAATAAAAATCCAAAAAAAATAGATTAATGTGTAACTATTTATCTTTGATTTTATCATATTTTTTCGGATTTTTATCTGGTTTAAAAATAACAAAAAATTAAAAAAACCCAAAAGTCAAGGTATTCTATATACATGGGATACCCCAAAAATATCCCTTTGTGCAATTGATTGATTTTGGTTTTGATTTTGTGAAAGTTGTAGATCTCATTGAGACAAGCAACTGTCGTGAAGAAACTTTTCCAATCTGGAGTCATGTACTATTTTTAAGTATTTTTCTTTGTATTTATTTTCTAATTTTTGTGGGTCTGACACGTGGCAGCTCCTGGAGCTGCATGTGTCACCCATTTTTGGATTTTATTTTCTTTCATTTTTATTAAAATAATTAAAAACCACCTCATGTGCGTAACACGTGCCTCCCGCGCACATGCCATGCACGTGCGTCACCGGCCTGCTTCTCTCGTTGCCACGTGGCGCCCTTCGGGCTGCCCGATCTCAGCCAATCGGAAGGGCAGGGCCCATCGTCCTCCTCTAGCAACTTTCCCAATTGCATCGCCTCCTCCCTCATTCTCCTCCGGTGATTTCTCTGCCTCATTCCCGTGAAATCGCCACCGCCGCTCCCACCTTCGACCCTATTTAAACTCCGCCGCGCCACATCTGTAAAGCCATCCGCCGATATCCCTAAATTGCCAAGGCCTCGCCAGTGGTGACAGCCCGGTGACCCATCACCCAGTGGCGAGATCCGAAGCACCATCTCATTGATTCGTTGCAGCGCAGACAGACTCCACCTCCTTCCCTTGCTTTGACGAGTCACCGTCGAGCCAACCTCCAACTTCCATCTTCTGCTGCTTCATCGACAACACAACTCATCAGCATCTTCATCTTCATCAACATTCAACAACCCCCCAGCTCCAGCTTCAGCCGTCGAGCTAACCGTCTCTAAACCACCATCAAACGTCGCTGACCATCGACATCCATCTTTGCCCCAGCTCCATCATTGACATCCGCCAACTGCACACAAGAAGGGGCTCGGGGTGACAACCTGACCTCCTTCTTATCCGGCGTGATCCGAGGGATTCCCCTTCGTTGCAGCGGCGACCTTCGCCTTGCCTGCTCTGTCCCGGCACCACCGTCAAGCCAACGCCGCCCTCTTCATCAACCACAGCTACTTCACCACCTTCTTCCACCAGTCTCCATCAACAACGCCTCCGGCTTTGACTTCACCGCTGCCTCCAGCCGTTGGTTCCTCCAGGAGAGACATCTTCATCTTCTTCGAACCAACATGCAACCTTCGCTCCTCGCCCCCGACGACCGCCGACTGTGTGTCGGCCAGCCAACGCCATCGAAGCATCGACATCGAGCTCCTTCGTGTGCCGCCTCCTCCTCAACACCTTACTGCAGCTACCAGATCAAGAACGTACAAGATCTTGACCGTCCGCAACCGCCCAATTCCCAAGCGTCAGATCAAACATCATCAACAATCCATATTTAAAGGCAGCCTCAGGTCCAAGCCTGGCACCTCGGGTATCAACGAAGGACTTCAAAACCGCCACATGGAGCTTCGGACCAAGCCTGCACCCGAACCAAGCCGCTTGCACGTGATCTTCACGTGGTCAGCAGAAACAATTGCAGAAGAACCCCCAGAGGTTGTCCAATTGGCAGAATAGTCCAGCCGACCAAAAGGTCACGTGCTTGGTACGTACCCTCCTGGGATTTTCGCAGATATACCCCCAAGGGTATAGGTAATTACAATCCAGTCCTTGCATTGCATTTTTTATATTTAAATATTGCAAAATACCCCTGTATTCCCCCTCAGTTTTGGACCTCTATGTTGCATTATTTTATTATCCATAAATTGCATGATGTTCGTTAGTTAGTTCTCTACATGATAGCATATGCTTGATATTTTTGTGATCAATGGTTAATTAGTAATTAATTATTTTGTGGAAAATTACATATTTTGCCCATTTTGTGCTTTGAATTTCATAACTAATTAACCGTTTTCTAAAAATTACCAAAAAATCACAGATTGTAGAATTAATTGTATCTTACATCGTGCCCAAAAAGAATTGCATTTACATACAACAGTTTGCATTGTAAAAATCATTTTGCATATTTCAATATTTTTTTAATAGGTATTAAATCTCATATTTTTGAGGTTTAGGATTTTTCTGAGATCCTCACTTAGTGATAGATCTTGGATAATTTTATCCTTTGAAAATAATTAGGTTTAATATTTATTATAATTAAAAATTGAAATTCACTTTATTTGTATTTAAAAATTCATAAAAAAATCATCTTGCATCCGAAAATTCCAAAAACATTGAAGTCCATTCATGTCATCATAATTATCATCGTGACCAAGTTTCATATTTTTCTGACATCATTTGATTGATCTTTACATTTAGTCCCTAAAATATGCTAAAGTTGTATACTGCATCCCTAATTACATAAAAAATTACAAAAAAAACCACCTCGAAAACCGTGCACGGACTTTGATAGACAAAATTATAGGTTGTTCCTTTGCCTCCTCGTATTCAAACTTGGGAGTTGCCCAAGTAAAATAAACATAAAACGACATTGATTAAAATTGACTAAATTTTGTGTGGTTATCTCTTGACTGATTTCGATTTTCCGCCTACAACAAAACAACATATTTTTAGCTAACAATAATCTAATCCATTACATTTTAACACAAGGGCAATCTATGATCCGTCAGATGGTGTCATTGCCGGGGAGGCAAACGACTTAGTTTTTTGGTCTACAAAATTTTTGTTCGATTTTTCGCATTCGAGTAGTCTGAACCCCGGATTTTTCACTATAAATTCCATTTTTTTCTGCATTTATTTTTATTTTAAATTTAGCATTTATTATTTTTTTATTTTTGATTTATTTTTGAGTCACTCTTTTAAATTTTCGCTCTTATTTTTCTTGCGAGGTACCCGGCGTACGTGGAACGGTTTTTGGAAATCGAAATATCTTCACCGACTTCCGAAAAGCTGCAATTAAATTAAGATCGAGTCGAGTCATGAGAGATCGTAGAGTCTAAGATTTTATTTTTTGCAAATTTTAAATTTCTGTAATTAACTACTCATTTCTAGTGGTGTCCGTTTGGGCTCTCGCGCGTGTAAAAGACCTTTAACTTTTTTCTGTGGTGTGTCATGGCCTGTTTCACTCTCCGGTGAGGGTGGGGCCCAACTTGAATGGCGCTTAGGATAGACCTACACATATGACTCCTAGAGCATTTAAATTTTTGATTGTACTCATAGGACCTAGGGCCACACTTCACTTTAATTGAGATGCACTCAAGATCGTTTAATTCAGTCAAATTCAACTCAATTCTTCCCTGCTAATAGAACTTTCTGATAGGTGCAGTTTTTCATCGGCTTGCATTCATATAAAATAAAATTTCAATTCTTGTATTGCATCACACATGGAGATTACGGGAAATCACTGTAAGTCTTCTATCTGAGCATACATCATTGTTTTACATGCATCGGTTTTTTCCAAATTTCTCCCTCCTGTTTTATCACGTAATTTTAAAGGAAATTGGGACTGGATGGTAGACGTGTATTTCTGCTCACTTAACTCTTCAGCGATTGCCTAATTAAATTTAGGACTGCTAAGTATAGCCGATTTAAATAACCCATAAAATCAAGAATTTTTGCAGAAGAGCAACCCCATCCTTGGATGCATTTATTTTTCTGATTGAGCGAGAGACGACACTTAAGGTTAGAGCCCAGCTCCAAAATTTTCGTTTAGACTACTGATTCTAAAAATGATTAGCTACTTCTCAGTGAGGATCTACGGGTAGCTGGTAAGCGGTCCGGATTTCCCTAGCAGAGTGGGTGGTTTAAAGGACACTGCATATGGCTCCATCCTTAAGTAACACGGGTAGTCATTTTACGGTTCGTATTTACACCTATACTGGTTGAAAGTAGGCGCAACTAGTCGTAGGATTCGGGGCAGTCTTTAAGAAAATCTTCGGCACCTAACAACTCGGTAAATTATTTTCCAAGATTGGCTTATCACCAATTAAAATTGAAAAGATAATAGCCAAACTCTTGCAGCTTCATTGTGTGAGTTGGTGAACCTGGGGTTTAATTTGTGTTTGCATTGGTGTGCATGACCCGATTTTCAAAGATCAAAAGCCACACATTTGTGCCCTCAACATCCTTGGTAAAAATTTCTTCTGACTATCTTTTGCACTTGCACCGAGATCAACCATGACGATTCATCATCAACCGCCTTTGACAATAACAAGACAATGGTCTGAACACCCATCTGATCTATATTATGAAAATGAATTTGTCTCGGCCAGGCCAAAATCGACTGAACCCTCTTACTTCAATAATCCTCCAACATTTGAGAGAGATTATGACTCTTAGATGAATCCTATTCCCCCATTGAGTTCCAAGCCATTCTGCTCGTATCATCCGACCACACATGACCACTTACCATCTTGGACCGAACCGTCTTATTCTCGATTTCTTACTAAGAACCATTTGAAGATCAAATCACTTTTGAGGCTCATGATTGGCCGAGAGACCAAACCCAGATGGAGAGACCCGCACTTAACGATCATCAGTGTTGGATTGATCGTGACTATCCAATCTCTATTGACCAACCCGAATATAACTCTTTCGATCAGCCGATACATACAGATGACCAAATGGATGATATCGACACATATGAACCCTGCATGACTCCATTATTTAATGATACGATCAATCATGACCATGGAAATAGATCTACTCAAAACAACACCACAGGCCTGATTCACGATATACTGAGTAGGAGACCTACAAATTCCTGCTTCATTGTGCAGACTCCTTCCATAATTTTTGAGGAGAAAATTTCAGAAAATAACAATGATATATTGGATAATCAAAGAGAATCTCCTCTCAGCTCATACAGGAAAATGGAAGATGAAATTATTGAATCTCAAATACAAAAACACACCCCGTCTGCTCCCATGATTGGTCATAAAAAGATTTTGAAAGATGATATTTCTAGGATAAACAAGAGTTTGATTTAATGGAGGATATATTTAGAAGGTTTGCCGACCGATTAATTTCCCTCTCTGCTGGCTCGGATATAAAAATGAATGAGGAAAAGATTGGATCTCATATTGAAAATTTTGAGGATATTCAGAAATCTAGGGACAATCTTGACAACAACACTTCTGCATACTACTCCCTTAGGGATGACTATGCCTCTGACACCTACTGAGAACATCAAAGCCCATGCTCATCTACGGGAAACACCACATCACCACACCACACAGAATATTCCAAAAAAATGAAATATTAGAAAACAACAAAAAATCAAAAATCTCGAAAAATACATAAAAATTGAAACTAAATAAGATCTGAAGAATTTGGATCCTGCTGTACGGGAAGCACTGGAGAAGAAACTAATTTTCGAACTTCCCTTCATACAAGATATTAAACACTTCTCCGACCTTAATGGATTTGTAATGGAGAAATTAATGATGAAAAAGTCGGGCATGATAAGAACGAAGACTGAAAGACATATCTTGTCAATGGCCTCCTCCTTGGTGTTGAGGAGAAAAACCAAGAGCCACATAGTGAAGCGGATGCCCAGATTTGACCATGGAATCAAAGACACGATCTTTACCCATGCTCCTATTGATGACGATTCACTATCAATATCCTCCCCGACCTCTGTATTTCATGAGCTCAATCTAGGACCTATCAGGAAGATACACGAGATCGTTCAATTAGCTGACCGATCGATAAAGCAGCCGTGAGGAATCATTTCTGTTATCATTACATTCCAAGGTGCTCCGCCTAAAGTAGACTTCACGATCATTGATATTGAGCATCAAGGAGAATTCACCTAGTCTCCACTCATTCTCGGAAAGCCATTCTTAGCATTGACTAAGGTAATTATTGAGTGTGAGACTCAGGAAATCAATTTTACAACATTGGAAGCACTTCAATCTCACCCAGTCTTTGAGGAACCACAATTTTCTGAGGCAACCCATGAAGTCCTCGACATCCGTAACCATCAAGTGGTAGAAGAGCCCTACCCCGTTGCTACATCTGAGATATCGGTTGTTGATGAGACTATTGGCTTAGAGACTCTTCCCCCTTCTCCATTCCCAGCTGCACTCACCATGGAAAATCAAATATATGAATCATATGATCCGGAGAGTTATGCATGGTCGCACCCTGGGTCAACTTATTCTGACTATCTTGATCACATCAACTCGACAAAGGAATGCTCCAATGTCAAGTCAATTGAGAATAACATGCAGAAACACTCCCCACTATTTCAATTCCTGCGGATCTCACAATAGAAGAATGTTTCTTATATGATCCTGAGACATATACATGGTCGCACCCTGGGTCAACCTACTCTGAATACCTTGACCAAATCATTCCAACTCAGGAGTACACCAACATTATGAAAACTAAGAACAAATAAGAAGGACGAGCACCGACCAAGGAGAAGAATTCTAATGGTTATTCATCTGGAGACTCAAGTGGACCAACACCTTCACGAAATAAAATGACTACTCCTTCATCAAAAAAGAAAGTCACCTTTGACCTTCCAGAAGAGGAATCATCTGATGATCCATCATCAGGTCCGGAAAAGGTAATCTACATCAGTGAGGTCTGCTCATCAGTTCTAAAATATATCTTCGCACAGATCCAAACTTCGATTCCCATTGGACGACTCCCGTTCCTCACTATTATTCATCCAAAGCCGATGCTCCTGCTCTCATCAAATACACTGGAATTATTTCTTATGAGTTGACTGAGACTGGTGCTTCAGAGTATTCATCCAAGGACAAACCATTTGATCCCAAGAAGGAACGCATTCTGAGAAAACAACTAAAGAAACAAAAAGACAAGAATATATGGAGTGTGTCCACTTTCAAATACTATTCCTCTGAGGATAACTCTGATGATGGTTACCTTTAATCTGACTCAGACGCTTCATCTACTATCCATCATGATTTTTTTGAGGATAACACTGATAATAACTGGGAATCATATGCTTCATCTACTTCTCATCATTACGATCTCCCAACGCAGGCTCACAAAAAGATCGACCAAAAATCGCCTTAATCATTGGCTACCCAACCTCCCTCCCGACCACATTGGTCTCCTTGTATATCTTCTTCATCTACTTAGGCCAAGGCCTAAGTATAGGGGAGGACCGATGCCATATGTATATACCATTCTCCCCATCTCACATTCCATTTCCATCTTTCTTCCGTACTTAGGCTGACCAGAGACTAAGTATAGGGGGACCCGATACCCATCTATATATACTCTCCTCATTCACACACCACCTCATTTTTTCACTCATCTTCTATACTTAGACTGTTCACAGTCTAAGTATAGGGGGGCGAACTGATCTTTCTTTTTCTTTTTCTTTTTTTTCACTCTCTTACGCTTATCCCGAGCTATGTCTTCTTTACGCTTCTTGTGCTCTGAGGATACAACACTCACTAAGTATAGAGGGGTCTGTATATATACTGTGTATATATTTTACCCATATCTCATACATTTGCGTAATTCTATATGTATTTACGGGGTGGGTAACATAACTTAAAAAAACAAACAAACAAAATAATAAAAGAGAGTTTTGCTACTAACACTAACTATGTCCAACCAAAAATTTTTGAAAAAAATGGTTTCTTATTCATTTTTGCATAAAAATCCCTTGCATAAAAAATCAAAAAAAATAAAAAAAATAAAATATATTGTGTTTGCATTTCACATACCTGCACTTCATCCAATATTATATTCATTTGCATCTGTGAAAAGTCCTTAGGTTATGAACTGAGTTATGATCAGAAACTGAGAGTGGTCTAGACTTGACCTTAATCCACCTAATTTTCAGAGGAACTTCACCGAGAAATAGGATTGTAGAATCTTCAGGTCTATGACTTAATTCTTTGAGTTCCACATGACAATGTGCAATGTTTGACTCTTAGTATCTAACCTGATCTCTTTATTTTGGGTACAACTCTGGAATACGAAACTAATTTGTACTCTCGCATAATGCACTTAGCTCAACTCAGATGGGGTATTGAAAGAATGTGTGAGTTTCTTTTCTGGTAGCGTGGAAATCTAAAGACCGGGGTACGGGTTGAAATAAAGCTTCAGAAAAGGGTTGGACGACTAGGCACAATTTTTCTAAGACCCCAAAACATTTACGGAAACAAAAAGATTCTATATCCGTAGGGGTACAACAAGATCCAAGCAGAACCACCAAAAATCTAAATACAAAGAAGCCATTACCAAATAAATATCTGACCAAAAAGGTCCAAGCTTCAAGAAAACCTACAGATCTTGGTGGAGACTCGGCTACACTGGCCAGCTTTATAAGGAGAGGTGACTACAGTGGCCACCCTTCAGGTCTGTTCTCCTTCTTCTAACTTCTCTCCCATTTCGATTGTGAACACAACGCGACAGACCTTAGAAGGAAATACCTGACTCCCCGAGGATGAGTTACTGGAGAGGAGGTTTGCATGGTAGTCCAACATTCTGAATGGGAAGAGCTAAAACCTTTCACACACATGAGTCGATTGTTCAATGTTCATAGGGCATGCTTTGGGAGGAGGATCGATCTAAGATGATTTCTGAGCTGAAACTGTGACAATGATGTGTAGAACTTGAACACTGTTGATTTTAAAATTCTAAGTCTCACAGAAGTTCTGCCAAACTAATAATCTAAAGGTCGAGTCTAGTTTCATTTCCACCTTCAGCTCATGGTCTTGGTATGGAACCCAATCTCATTTCACCTCATGGCATTTCTTTTGATGCTCAAGGACGAGCATGGTTTAAATATAGGGGGACAATGAATCTCAGATTCATCACTCTAAAAGTCATTAATTAAGCTATAATCCCTTGAAATCATTGGCATTTCCGCATTTATTCTGCATAATTAGCATTCATGCATGTTCTGATAAGAATTGCATTTTATCACTTATTTTCGCACAAAATAAGAAGCCAAAAATCACAACCAAAATTGACCTGTAAATAGCCTAACTTCACTGATTTTTTAACTAATTCATGCTAACTCCGAATGACCCAAAATGACTTCCACTGTGTACATATCACTAACAAGAATAAATGAAAAATACAAAAATCACTAACCCAAATAAGTGGTCCAGAAACCCAAACCCTAGTTCTAGGATTCCCGAACTAAAATCATTATATCTTCCCCATCCAATGTTCATTTTGATCCTACTCACTTTTGAACTAATGTACATTCAAATACATTCAAAACAAGAGCAAGTTAAAGAGAATCGGAGCTCGAATGTGAAAGTTGGGTTTTGGTCCTCTTTTGTACATTTTGTATTTTAGCAGGTTTTGACCTATTATTTTATGTACATAATTAATCCATTTTATTTTATTTATTTTTCATTTGTCTTCTTTGATAAAAGTTTTATTAAAATGCATAAAAATCTAAATCCAATCTGAGTTTGAAATCAAAGAAACTAACTGAGTCCGAGTCTTCACTAACTGTCTGTACAAAATTATGATTTACGTCTTTTATTTTATTTCTTCTTTTTCTTACACAAAAAAAATAAAAAAATAGATTAATGTAAAAATATTTATCTTTGATTTTATCATATTTTTTTTCCGAATTTTTATCTGATTTAAAAAAACAAAAAATTATAAAACCCTAAAATCAAGGGATTCTATGTACATGGGATACCCTAAAAATATCACTTTGTGCAATTGATCGATTTTGTTTTTGATGTCTTCATGAAAGTTGTAAATCTCGTCGAGATGAGCAACTTTTGTGAAGAAACTTTTTCGATCCAAGGTCATTTACTATTTTTAAGTATTTTTCTTTGTATTTATTTTTTGATTTTTGTGGGGCAGACACGTGGCTGCTCCTGGAGTCGCCACGTGTCACCCATTTTGGATTTTATTTTCTTTCATTTTTACAAAAAATTTAAAAACCACATCACGTGCGTAACACGTGCCTCCTGTGCACGTGCCACGCACGTGCGTTGCCGGCCTGCTTCTCTCGCTGCCACGTGGCGCCTTTCGGGCCGCCCGATCTCGGCCGATCGGATGGCCGGGGCCCATCGTCCTCCTCCAGAAACTTTCCCAATTACGTCGCCTCCTCCCTTATTCTCCGCCGGAGATTTCTCCACCTCATTCCCGCGAAATCGCCGCCGTCGCTCCCACCTTCGACCCTATTTAAACTCCACCGCGCCACCTCCGTAAAGCCATTCGCCGATATCCCTAAATCGCCAAGGCCTCGTCCGTGGTGACAGCCCGGCGACCCTTCACAACAGCAAGATCCGAAGCACCATCTCTATGCTTCGTTGCAGCGTAGACAGACTCCGCCTCCTGCATTTGCTCCAGCGACTCGACGCCGAGCCAACCTCCAACTTCCATCTTCTACCGCTTCATCGACAACGCAACTCGCCAGCATCTTCATCTTCATCAACATTCAACAACCCCCCAGCTCCATCTTCAGCCGTAGAGCTAACCGCCTCTAAACCACCAGCAAACGTCGCCGACCACCGATGTCCATCTCCGCCCTAGCTCCGTCATCGACATCTGCCAACTGCATGCAAGAAGGGGCTCGGGGTGACAACCCGACCTCCTTCTTCTCCGCGGTGATCCGAGGGATTCCCCCTCATTGCAGTGACGACCTTTGCCTTGCCTGCTCTGCTCCGACACCACCGTCGAGCCAACGCCGCCCTCTTCATCAACCACAACTACACCGCCTTCTTCCACCGGTCTCCATCAACAACGCCTCCGGCTTCGACTTCACTACTGCCTCCAGCCGCTGGTTCCTCCAGGAGGGACAACTCCATCTTCTTCGAACCAGCTCGCAACCTCCGCTCCTTGCCCCCGACGACTGCCGGGTGTGTGTCGGCCAGCCAACGCCATCGGAGCATCAACATCGATCTCATTCGCCGGACTCCTCCTCCTCACCACCTTACTGCAACCGCCAGATCAAGAACATACAAGATCTTGACCGTCCGCAACCGCCCAACTCTCAAGCGTCAGATCAAACATCATCGACGGTCCAGATTTAAAGGCAGCCTCGGGTCCAAGCCTGCTGCCTTGGGTATCAACGAATGATGTCAAAACCACCATGTGGAGCTTCAGACCAAGCCTGCACCCGAACCAAGCCGCTTATACATGATCTTCACGTGCTCAGCAGGGACAATTGCAAAAGAGCCCCCAGAGATTGTCCTATTTGCAGAACAGTCCAGCTGACCCAAAGGTCACGTGCTTGGCACGTGCCCTCCTGGGATTTTTGCAGATATACCCCTAAGGGTATAGGTAGTTACAATCTAGTCCTTCCACTGCATTTTTTTATATTTAAATATTACAAAGATACCCCTATATCCCCCTCAGTTTTGGACCTCTACGTTGCATTATTTTATTATCCAAAAATAACATGATGTTCGTCAATCTCAGATTCATCACTCTAAAAGCCATTAATTAAGCTATAATCCCTTGAAATCATTGGCATTTCCTCATTTATTCTACATAATTAGCATTCATGCATGTTTTGATAAGAATCGCATTTTATCACTTATTTTCGCATAAAATAAGAAGCAAAAAATCACAACCAAAATTGACCTGTAAATAGCCTAACTTCACTGATTTTTAACTAATTCATGCTAACTCCGAATGACCCAAAACCATTTCCTTTGTGTACATATCACTAACAAGAATAAATGAAAAATATAAAAAAATCACTAACCCAAATAAGTGGACCAAAAACCCAAACCCTAGTTTTAGGATTCCCAGACTAAAATCCTCATATCTTCCCCAATCCAATGTCCATTTTGATCCTACTCACTTTTGAACTAATGTACATTCAAATACCTTCAAAACAAGAGCAAGTTTAAGAGAATCGGAGCTCGACTGTGAAAGTTGGGTTTTGGGCCTCTTTTGTACATTTTGTATTTTAACAGTTTTTGACATATCATTTTATGTACATAATTAATCCATTTTATTTTATTTCTTTTTCATTTGTCTTCTTTGATAAATGTTTTATTAAAATACATAAAAATCCAAATCCAAATTGAGCTTGAAATAAAAAAACTAACTGAGTCTGAGTCTTCACTAAATGTCTGTACAAAAATTGTCATTTTCGTCTTTTATTTTATTTCTTCTTTTTCTTACTCAATAAAAATCCAAAAAATTAGATAAATGTGTAAATATTTATCTTTGATTTTATCATATTTTCTGGATTTTATCTGGTTTAAAAATAACAAAAAAATTATAAAATCCAAAAATCATGGTATTCTATGTACATGGGATACCCCAAAAATATCACTTTGTGCAATTGATTGACTTTAGTTTTGATGTCTTCATGAAAGTTGTAGATCTCATCGAGACGATCAACTTTTGTGAAGAAACTTTTCTGATCCGAGGTCATTCTATTTTTTAAGTATTTTTCTTTGTATTTATTTTCTGATTTTTGTGGGGTTGACACGTGGCAACTCCTGGAGCCGCCATGTGTCACCCATTTTTGGATTTTATTTTCTTTCATTTTTATAAAAAAATTAAAAGCCACTTCACGTGCATAAAACGTGCCTCCCGCGCACGTGCCACGTATGTACGTCGCCGACCTGCTTCTCTCGCTGCCACGTGGCGCCCTTCGGGTCGCCCGATCTCGGTTGATAGGACGGCCGGGGCCCATCATCCTCCTCCAGCAACTTTCCCAATTGCATCGCCTCCTCCCTCATTCTCCGCCGGTGATTTCTTCGCCTCATTCCTGCGAAATTGCCGCCGGCTCTAACACCTTCGACCCTATTTCAACTCCGTCGTGAACCTTCGTAAAGCCATCCACCGATATCCTTAAATCGCCAAGGCCTCGCCGGTGGTGACAGCCCAGTGACCCTTCACCCAGCGACGAGATCCGAAGCACCATCTCCTTGCTTCGTTGCAGCATGGACAACCTCCGCCTCCTGCCCTTGCTCTGGCGACTCGCCATCGAGCCAATCTCCAACGTCCATCATCTACCGCTTCATCGACAATACGACTCGCCTGCATCTTTGTCTTCATCAACATTCAACACCCCCCCCGGCTCCTGCTTCTGCCGTCAAGCTAACCGCTTCTAAACCACCAGCAAATGCCACCGACCACCGACGTCCATATCCGCCCCAGCTCTGTCATCGACATCTGCCAACTGCACGCAACCTCGGTCTCCATCAACAACGCCTCCGACTTTGACTTCACCGCCACCTCCAGCTGATGGTTCCTCCAGGAGGGACAACTTCATCTTCTTCGAACCAGCACGCAACCTCTGCTCCTCGCCCCCGACGACCGTCGGTTGTGTGTCGGCCAGCCAACGCCACCATAGCATCGACATCGAGCTCCTTCGCCAGCCGCCTCCTCCTCAACACCATACTACAACCGCCAGATCAAGAACGTACAAGATTTTGACCGTCCGCAACCGCCCAACTCTCAAGCGTCAGATTAAACATCATCGACTGTCCAAATTTAAAGGCAGCCTCGGGTCCAAGCCTGGTGCCTCAGGTATCAACGAAGGACGTCAAAACTGCCACGTGGAGCTTCAAACCAAGCATGCATCCGAACCAAGCCGCTTGCACGTGATCTTCATGTGGTCAGCAGGGACAATTGCAGAAGAACCCCCATAGGTTGTCTTATTTGCAGAACAATCCAGCCAGCCAAAAGGTCACGTGCTTGGCACGTACCCTCCTAGGATTTTTGCAGATATACCCCCAAGGGTATAAGTAATTACAATCTAATCCTTCCATTGCATTTTTTATTTAAATATTGTAAAAATACCCCTGTATTCCCCCTCAGTTTGGACCTCTATTATCCAAAAGTAGCATGATGTTTGTCAGTTAGTTCTCTACATGAGCATATGCTTGATATTTTTGTGATCAATGGTTAATTAGTAATTAATTATTTTGTAGAAAATTGCATATTTTACCCATTTTGTGCTTTGAATTTCATAACTAATTAACCGCTGCTCTAAAAATTGCCGAAAACTCTTAGATTGTAGTAGTTGTATCTTACATCGTGCCCAAAAAGAATTGCATTTGCGTGCATAGTTTACCTTGTAAAAATCATTTTGTATATTCCAATATTTGATTTTTAATAGGCATTAAATCTCATACTTTTTGAGGTTTAGGATTTTTCTAAGAACCATCATCTAGTGATAGCTCTTGGATAATTTTATCCTTTGAAAATAATTAGGTTTAAAATTTATTATAATTAAATATTGAAATTCACTTTGTTTGCATTTAAAAATTCATAAAAAAATCATCTTGCATCCAAAAGTTCCAAAACAATTTCAGTGCATTCATGTCATCATAATTATCATCGTGGCCAAGTTTCATATTTTTAGGACATCGTTTGATTGATCTTTATATTTTAGTCCCTAAAATAGGCCAAAGTTTCATTTTACTTCCCTAATTGCATAAAAAATTACAAAAAACGGCCTCAAAAACCGTACATGAACTTTGATAGACAAAATTCTAGGTTGTTCCTTTGCCTCCTTGTGTTTGACCTTGGGACTTGCTCAAGTAAAATAAACATAAAACCGCATTGATTAAAATTGACTAAATTTTGTGTGGTTGTCACTTGACTGATTCTGATTGTCCGCCTACAATAAAACGACATATTTTTAGCAAATGATAATCCAATCCACGACATTTTAACACAAGGGAAATCTACGAATCGTCAAACCGTTCCTCAGCGCCTCGACCAAAAACTCCAGATTCTTTTGCAGAGGCACATTAGAGCCGTTCGTCAGAGCACGTGCCCCGCACACGTTTGAGGTGATACTTCAATTTTTTACATTGTCTTTTATGTTATTTAGATTTCGTCCAGTAAATAAAATATATAGTTAAGAACATTTGTAGTCAGACCCTATAGTTTTTTATTTGCACTTTAGTCCAGTCGAGTTTATATCACGTGTAACCTCACGTGTTTACTGGGATATTTGCAACTTCTGTGCTAAACTTTTTAGTTGTTATGGAATGAATGAAATATTTTGAGTATTTGCATGTATGCCTCTATGAGCACAACTCCACATGCTGCACGTGAGTTTCCTAGATTAACTACATAGATATCCTTGAAGTTTTAATACTTATTTTTATTTGGCCCCAGAACTTAATCTATTTGCAGAAAGGTCCTTGTACACTATTTTAATTACATATATTTTATTTAATGCAATAAATAGTAAATTGACCCTACAAATTCTACAAAAATACTTTCTAGCTTCTTCTTGCATGTTGTTTGCGTGGTAATTGTTTTTGCCAAATATCTTTTATTTTATATTATTAAAAATTCAAAAACCCTTAAAAGTATCCTATCTGTGTTGAAAAAATTATAAAAATTTGAAAAATCACCCAAAAACTTCAGAAAAATTAGGGTAGTTGTATTTTAGTGTCTTTTAGCTTTGATCTTAATTTTGCTTAAAAATATGTTATAAAAAGTATAAAAATTATAAAACACTCGAAAACTTATAAAAATTATATAAAATTGTAGAAAAATCCTAAAATAGTGATTTCAGTCTCTATTTGTAGACATTATTCTATACTTTGTTTTAAAAATCATCCCTAGGAGTTTTGGGTATTTTTATTATTTTTAACTTGCAAATTACTCCTGGTTATGAACTGCTTATTATTTTTATCACTTTTGATTTTTAGAAAATTACAAAATATTTAAAAAATATATAAAAATTACCAAAAAGAATATAAAATATATAAAAATTAAAAATGTTTTTATTACATTTTTTTGAGTAATTTTGACCTTTTAGAAACATAGAAAAAGAGTGTGTATGAGTATTTTTATCCCTTGTGCTTATACCTTCGATATTGAAAAATTAAAAATTTGAAAAACTAAAAAACCACTAGAAAGATTTTTATTCTTGAAATCTCACTACTTAGCTCTTAATTGTGGTTCTTGTGTTCAACTCTAGTCGCTATACCAGGTAAATAAAAGCAGCGAAACTGCTTACATTCCCTGTTTGATTTTTAGAGTGGTTTTTTTCTCAATTGTTCATTGGATTGATTTGGGTCACAATGACACATTAATTTTATACTTACCGAGTTGGTTTATCGCACATCAATACATCTTCTATCATTTGTCCGACCTTGGTGTAGTGGATACATTAGCTAAATAACCTTGGCACCCTTGCTCTAACAATTATTGTACCTTCAGAACAATGATATATTCAACATCATCATTGGATGTCTTTCCATTGAACTGGAACTCTATAGGGTAAGGAATGCAGAAGGTTACTACCTTCTGAAAAACAATCTAGACGTGCATGATACCTTTCTAACCAGTCCATCCCAAGTATGATATCAAAAGTAGAGAAGCAGGTAAATGATTCCCTACAATCTATACCACACAATTATATAAGATCTCTTGGATTATGAATACTTGACCTCCTGGTCCCTTAATCAAATAATAGTTTTATACTTCTATCAACATCTTATTTTTTGGTAGAATTCAAGCATTTTTTTACTACCTAAGGAGGGCTCCTCCATGGCTCCTCCGACTGGAGTAGGAACCTACTCCATGGAGTTATGTAGCTAGATTCTTCCTGAGAAGGGTGAACATAACCCTTAGCTCTAGCATTCACAAGTCTGGATGCCTTAGGTTTCTAAGCCTGACATTGAGTCTCTGCTCTATTGTTAGTTGTCTTTGCCCATCTCTCGTAGCATCGCTATCAATGCATCCATTTGCCCAGCTACATCCTAATTTGCCATGATCCTCTGGTGAATTAAGACTATCAAAAGTTCTTATTCTACCTAGCATGATGTACATTATGGACACTAACTTATGAATGATAATATTTTTGTAGTCAATTACTAAGATCAAAGGATCTTAATATACCATCAGTTTCTGAATACCGATAATAGCTATTAATTACTGAATAAGCTACTAGAGTAACCAAGATCTAATACCAATCTGTCCCAAACTCGATTCTAGGTTGTCAGGTCCTCCCATTTACCAGATATGGTTACTCAACAATAGTTTATCCAATGACAATAGACAACATTCAGAAAGATACGACAAAAAATGCTACGTAGAGAAAGCATCTCACATTTTCCATTCACAAAATAAAACTTACATAGAAAACATGTCCCATAATTTTTATTTTACATGTGCATCAAGCTGAAGGAAAAGGGCACAAAATAATTACTGACTACCTTATACTATAAGCTACTATTGTTGGTTGGCTAGCCAGCTAATGTTCTTCTGATGGCTCATCGACACTTGTTAGGTTTTCAGAAATCATGGGACAGAGATTACTGAGTGCTAAGTAATGAAGAAGAGAGAAGTAAATAAGTAGTGTAGTTTAGTAAAACTTATTATACTGGAATGTTTCATTTCCTATCATTAGTTTAAGTCCTATTCCTTCTATTCCATGTCAGGGATTAGTCTGAGGGACTTATCTCAGCACTCATGGACTCTGAGGTTGTGGACACTTCGGGATTGGAGACTGCATTGATTTGGTGAGCTTATGCCACACATCACCTCAACCAATCCTCTAATACAACCCTGACAGTTTCCTTTTCTTTTATTATCCATGGTTTCAAACCCCCAGCCTGACAAATAATGAAGCACGCCATCCTCGAGGACCCGGTAGCTTAAAATCACATGCTAACCTTTAATCACATATACTAGTGACTTTAAATACATGTTATTGTGACCCAATCGCTATCCAACCACCTATGCCTCCACATGACACGACCATGTCTTCAGTCAGTCAACCCACTTAATGGCAGTGGAGTAGCATGCGTTGCAAATCATTCATTCATTTCGTGCATGCTTATCATAATAGGGCAACCATGTACTACCTAGGTATATCCTACTAATATGGATGTTCTTCTGATAATACATGTTGTATGCCTGACTTGTAGTATCTACTCTAGATCATCCTTATTGTAAAAGATAGAACAAAAATCGAAATTAGATCCCATTTATGATATGTCAATTTTAATATAATATCAATGTAGCACTGCACATAAATCATAGCAACTTGAAGAATGATTCCTTACACCAAATCTATTTTAACAATTATTTTAAAGTAAATCATGAAATAAGCATGTTGATATTCTTCAAAATACAGAGCATGATAAAAATAAATTTTTACCCAGATTAACTTGAAAATCCAACAACAAAAGGAAGGATTTCATTACGTAATCGATCTCTCTCGCGTATGCAGTGCTTTATCATGATCCGTTTTCAAAAAGGGCGATTTACGGCTCCAAAAATGATTGAATTTCACTTTCATATGAAGAACACTAAGAACGTACCAAGAACATGAAGAACGAATGAAGAACATGAAGAACATATTTTTTCTTGTAATTTCAACAGAGCTTCCCCTTATACATGGTGATATTTCTAGGAAAATTTCGGCAGAATTTCCCCTTATAGCGGAGCATATTTCTATGAAAATTTCTGCAGAGTTTTTCCTTACATCGGGACATATTTCAAAAGAAAAACGGAAAGAGTTTTCTCAATAAAATCATCGAGAGAAAACAATAGCGAAACATAAAGAATATAATAGAACTGCACGTAATAGAGAATCGATAGACACCACACCTCTTAGGTGAGTGAAGCGTGTGCCGAATCACAAGGTTTACTGATGGTCTAGCTGTCCGTACCTAAGTAGGGTGTTACACATATTCCTCCATCAAACAACAATCGGTAATAACTGCAAAATCGACAAGTCTCTTATCAAGGGTGAGTGAGTCATACGAAGAACTCGTATACTCACTAACGGTCGAGCCATCCGCACCTGAGCAGGACTGTACTCAGATTTCTCCTCAAAGCACAATGCCAAACAAATTGAAAAAGAATATGAATCGAAAACCTAGCTTAAGTTAGATCTTACTTACCTCCTAAATGAAACCAACTAGGAGAGGATTGCACCGTCTTCCTACTCCTCATCCTCCCGGCGGTGCTTCGCTAGCGCTTATTCCCCACCTCCCTCTCCTCCTCCCGTCCTCTTGACCCTATCCCTCTGGTACTGGTGTTAGTCGAAATCGTAGAGAATGAATGGATAGGGGGTGGGGGGTTATTTATAGGCTTTGGAAAACTTCTATTCTTGGTTAGTAAACCATGATTTAACCCTTAACTGTTGTTGACGATCCATGATTTCAGCCCATGATTTTAGCTAAAACTTATCTAAAACTTAAGGCTTAAGTTAGAACCTTGCAGAAGCTTCTAGATTCACTAATGATGCTTAATTAATTCTAATCACGAATAACCTTCTCTAATCATGACTTAACTTTCATGACTCACGCTTAACTTTTGCTAATCTCTAATTAGTGTTCACTAATGATGATTCGTGATTCTTAATCCATCATTATTTTCCTTAATCATGATTAATTAGTCTTAATGATGGCCATTAAGGGGTTAATGACATCTTAAGTCTCCTTACTTCTCTTTATTCCGAAAATCATAACTATTTGAAATGATGTCCGATTCACATGGAATACATTCCTTTGGGTTCCTCTTGATGAGCTAGATATTATGATATAGGATCTGAGAGAGTTCAAGTTCACGGCTTTACAAGGATGTGGTGGGTGCATGCGGTGCCGTGATCGGCGGGAGTGGTTGAGCGAGAGGATGGGAGGACGGAGGATGAGGAGGGTCGAGGATGGGGGTGGGTCTTGGGAGGAATCGTGACAGCTCGAGGAGGGGAAGAGAAGGGAAGGGAGAGGGGGGACGATATGCCGATAGGGTGTCTGGGGTCGAAGCATGGTTGCTGGGCCTACACCCCCTTAGCGTTTAGGTCTAGAACATGTCATATTTCGGACCACATTCTTACTTCTAATCGGGCTTAGCATCTGGCCGTCCCACGAGCTTTGGGCTCAGGTCCAAGCTAGCTCGAACCCGACCTGAAAAGTGAATCGAGCCAAACACAAGGCCCATGCCCCTCCATTTATGTTGTGGGCTCGGGCCAGGGGCATGATTTGTTAAACTAGCCTAATAATTTGCTCATCCCTACCGTGAGACATTCTGCACTAGTTGCGTGTAAGGAATCTGTACTAGTTGCACGAGTTGCGATACTACAAGAAGAAAGACAAGAAAAAAGTCATTAAACCATAAATATTATTTAATATTAAATTTAACCTTCAAATGTGTCTCTTATATTGATGCAACGTCTCTGCATCATGATTGAGAATCTGTCCATCAACCATCGAATCTTGATCCTAGGAAAATGGAACCAAAAATAAATAAATTAAAATTAAAATACTAACACTAAGATACCTTATTGTTAATTAAAAAAAAACTACCTCCAAGTCAGATAAAATGGTAGACTTAAGAGGCTGGGGAACCTGCCAAAGTCAGGTGTTGTGATGGGAACTCAAGCTCGGGCCACCTGTCCAAGATAGCTCTGAAACTCAATGGAATTCTCATCCACTGCATCACCTTCGACCATATGGACATGTAGGGTCTGGCTAGGAAAAAGGCTATCAAGGAACCTACACTAAGATGATCCCTATTGTCGTTGGTAACCACCTCTACTTGCATCAGAACTAGCTCCATGTGCCTGAGCACTAGGTTCATGGTTTTCTCGAATATGTCTAGAATGAGGAGGCATATCGACAAATAATGTCAGTATAATTTAAATTATTAATTCCCAAAGAAATTCATAATTATATGTCAATTACTTGAATGAAAAGATAAATTACCTCTTATTATGTGACAAAATTGTTGCAAAATCTTCTACAGTTATACTTCTCCTAAAAATGTCATTATCAAGTACATAAGCTAGAGTTTGAAGTGGAGAATTCTGATATCCATCATTATTATTCACTTTTCTTGATCTTCAACATCAAAAAAACCTCTAGGCGTCATCCTAATAGATATAACCTATCCATTGATAGAGTTGTTTCGGAACATAAAAAACCTGCTTTACCTAACTTACAAGAGCAAATGGCTCGTTGGTTTACAATTGACCTGTTTGTTTTAAGGAGAGAACACCATTTTTGTATTCCTTGTATCCAACACCTTTATGTCCAATATCAAATCAAATACATTAAAAAAGAACACACATTGAGTTGTGTGTAAAACCGACTCTAGTATACCAACAATCTCATCTTAGTATATATCCATCCATTCCACATGAGAGCTCGACCTTCACTATCACTTCAGAGAGTTGTGTTGTTTTGTTTTCGTCGAGTGCCTTTTTTTTCTGAATCCAAATCCATCTATGATATAATCAGAATAAGAAACAATCGGTAAATATGAATTTTATTTTAAAATATCGATCTAAATACTCCACCGATCATCATATGTTAATTTCAACCTTTCAATGCTATCTTTGAATCATATTAAGAAATTTTATTTTTGAGAACTACATGAACTGGATTTTTCAAAAAATAATCAAATTCTTGTAATGGCATCAAAATATAGTAACGAGTTCTCTTTCTTTATCTAAAATTCAATGGCAGATACTTTTAAGTATAGTTCTTAAGTTTTGTTGAAATCCAGAGTCAGTTCAGATCTTTGTGGACAAATCACCATCATCATTTCATTCATATCTGTTGAATCATATGCTTTTTCCATCATCCACATATATATAATAAAATATTATGCATTATTCCATAAATAACCCTCATCAATACAACCTTCAAATGCAACTTTATTAAAAAAAACATATTATTTAACTTCCTTAATATTGTTCAATCCGATACATCCACAATACTGAACACGACCATATATTCGAGCCTCACATGCAAGGATTACAATTAAATATATCATTATATATGAAAAAATGAAAGACGAAATATTTGTTCTAACTTACTTAAAGTAATGACAACATATGCTTTTAATCTATATTATATTCCAGGATCCAAGGTCTCCGAATAAAGTACTTCAAAAAATCAACTAAGTTCAATTAGTGGTTGAATTACATAGGAATGGATGATTTTTCTGATAGCCAAGGGAAAATGAACTTGCATAAGTACATGACAATCATGATTTTTTAACGTAGTTATCTTTCTTTCGACTTCATTTATACATATGCTTATCTGGGATGAGAAACCATATGATACTTTAATGTTTTTAAGAATCCAAGTATTCTTTCTCTCTCACCATTAGATAACGAGTAAATCACTCGAGGGAATATAGTTCTAGAATTACCTGATTCAATCGGATGTAACTCTTGCCATATTCCGAATTGTATCATAGCACTTCTTGCTTGTAGACCGTCCTTTGCATTACATAAAAGATTCAATATTCCAAGAATATTTTCCATAACATTCTTATCTATATGCACTACATCTAGATTATGTTGAATATGTAAGATCTATTAGTACAATAATTCTCGAAAGTCAATACTTTATTTTCGCCAATATCCAAATAACTTCTTCTTAAATATTTTACCCAAACAAAATCTATTGAACTTTCCCATTCTTGTCATATCAAGTTTCCTGACTGTCGAATTAAGGTAATTCGACGTCTGAATGGTTGACCATCAAACTTATTATTTTCTCATATCTGCCACTTATATTTTATATGTAACTAATGCCAGTTATCTAAATAATAATATTTCATACTCGCATTTAACCATGTGGAGGGTGTGTTTCCATACAAACTAGAGATGCGAGCCTACCTTTAGTACTCCAACCAGATAAATTTACATACACCAGAAAATCATTGATTCATAGTAAGGAGACACACATCATAAAGAATTCTTTCTTAACTGCATCAAAAATCCGTATGCTAGTACTCCACAATAACTTTAGTTCTTCAATTAAAGGTTGAATGTAAACATATAATGCTCCCTTTTGATCCGGGTATTAATAATGTCATCATGACAAATGATGAATTCAATGACATCCAAGGTGGAAGGTTAAGTAACAAGTATTACAAGTGAAATATAGTATCTAGTACTCATATTTTCAAATGGATTAAAACCATCAGAAGCGAGGCCTAATATGGTATTTCTAACTTACTCAAAAAACGTTGGAATCTTTTATCGGATTTTATCCACTTCATTGCATCTGATGGATGTCGAATAAGATTTTTTATATCTTTCTTTCTTTCTGATGTTACTATGCCATATAATCCATTTACTATCCTTTCAAATGAATATAAACATTACAACTAAGGTATTGGGGAGAAGAGTCATAATATCTTCCCAAGGTTTTTCCTCTTTGACACATCGTGCATACTTTTATATTTGGAAGCATTACATTCTAGACAAAACTCTAATGTTGAGTTTTCCTTCTAATATAAAATACAATTGTTTGGGCATGTGCATCACTTTTCTCATAATTCAATTTTAAAGATTGAAATCATGATTTCACATTCTTATAATCTTTCGAAAACTTATCAAGATTATTTAATATCTTTCTAATTAAATGCAAAACATAAAGCACCATTACCGTTGTGCAATAATTCTTCACTTTCATATCAAACGACTATAATGCCTTGTTTGGTGGGGGAATAGGGATCAAAATAAGCCCTTATTCCTATCTTCCCTTATTCCACTTCCACCTTCTATTCTGGGCTTTACGAAGAGAGGGCTTATTCCCATCCCTATTCTTTCTTAATTTTGTAAAGTCTTTTTTTCTCAGCGAGACTGTCATATAACTTCTCTATGGCAACGATGCCCATTCATAGCTGTGTATCTTGTAGTTGTTTTGGCTTGGTGGGGTCCATCTTGGACGTTGATATAGACTTCTCCATTTTCTTTCCATTAACCCTTGATACCTGCAAAATGTTATTTTAACACCCTTTATTTTCGGGTCATTCTTGGTTAGATTGCTCTATACCTTACTTTTTTCAAACCCATCTTCTTTTCTTAAAAGAGGTAGAAATAGAAGCATGTTCTTCTACCTTTATTGTTCCCTTTTCATTATCATGCATACAAGTAATATTTCTTTTTAGCTTATCTTTCCTAAGCAAGTGATTTTATCTTTAAAACTACTTAGGTCTTGTTTTAGCAACTTATTATCCTTTTCAAAACATCTAATTCATTTAACAAAGTAGATTTATTATCTACTAATTTCTTGTTAATCTTTTCAAGAGAATCTACTTTTCTTTTCGAACTTCATTATTTGTACAAAAAACCTTGAGATGTAATATAGGTTCATTATAAGATATATTACTAATATTTTTTGTCAGAATCAGATGAGTTGAATTTTACTAGTCCAACTAATCTAATGCATACATTTTCGCTTTCTTCCTCATTGCTGCTTGGATCTTCCCATGTTACTTGCAACGATCTCCTCTTGGACTTCTTATCAAAATTTTCAAAGTTCTTTTTTAGTTGAGGCTAGTCCTTCTTTACATGCCTCACCTTGTTGCATTGGAAGCATTTCTCATCCCCCCTTTACCTTCTTCTTGATAAATGACTTAAATTGTTAGGTCATGAATGCAATACCATCATTGCAATCAGATCCTTCTTGGACTTCCGTGCTGGCTCTGAGGACTATATTCTTCTGTGCTTTCTCTTCTTCTTTCTTCCTATTCTCCAGCATTATTTCACAAATAAGAAGATTACCTATGAGATTCTCCGGAGATGTTTTGCTGAAGTTTATTGACTCTTCTATAGATGTGACCTTGTGCTACAATTTCGACGGTAGGGAAAGTAATGATCTTACCTTGGAGTTCTATCAGGAAGGTTCTTCCCTAGTTTCTTACATGGTTCATAATAGTAGTGAACTGGATATTCATATTGTTGATAATATTCTCCTTTTGCATCTTGTATGCTTCATAATTGAGGGTTAGCATTCTAAATGAGATTCTTTTACTTTACATATACCTTTGTGGCTGGTATCCAAGCATTTCCAGATCTCATAAGCCACTTCAGATGCAAGACTCGACATGAGGGATGAATTACGGATTTCCCTTCAGTAAGAGATCTTGAGATGCTGACCATATATGTGTTGGAGATTGACATACTTTACACGAACGGGGCCCTAATACCAAGTTGGTTCCTTGCTACTGAGAGGGGGCATAGAACTGGATCAGACTGTATAACTTGGATAGCTGCAATCATAATAATCTAAAAGGCAGAAACATCCTTATGTAGCACTTTCAATAATAAGATAAAAAATCAATCCACAAGTACACATGTATTGAACATGGAAACCTCTTGAGTAAAAACCTCGACCAACATCTCCCAACTTGAGGATTTCAATTTGACCCACCCGATTCTTTCCACTAACATGAGTTGCTTACACAAGCAACCCGACTGTGTTACAACCTGAGTTGATTACATGATCAACTCAGCTGTACTACTGTTAAGTAAAAACCTAATAACCTCAATATCAAAGCAAATATGAAATAATGAATATGAGGCATAACTAGAATAATCTTAAAAAGCGAGAAATGTGCTCGCAAGATGAGAGCACAGCTTCAAAGATGTAGGCATGGATCGTATATCAGAAAATAACTCCTAGAACTATCTTTCAAAGAATAGAGTGAGATTATAGAGAAGAGACATTGCTCTTGGTTGGGCGTTGAATAAGTGGGGTCTAGTAACCTATTTATAGGTAGATTCTTTGTACCGATGAATCTCTATTTCATCACCTTTATTCTTTCATTTTGGCCTATAAATCATATCTAAATGCATGTATATATCACTTTTTTGCACAAATTAACATTCATTATTTATTATATAAATATTGTATAAAATATTATGTTTAAAGTTAAAATAAAAGAATAAAGAAAAGGAATAAAATGCCAAAGGTATTTATGACCTTAAACCCCGAGACCTAGGCATCACGATGTCTGGGTCGATAAGGAATAAAGTAGGGGGAGATAAGGGTAAAAAACAGAATAAAATTCCCAATTCATTTATGTCAAATAATTCATTTTTTGGACCCATTTTATTCTTTATTATTTTTACATCAAATCAATAAAATTTGTACATGGAACTTATAGATAAAAATACATAGAAAAATACAAAATTAATTTCATACAAAAATAGTACAAATTGTACATTCTACACCTAGAATAAAAGGCCAAAAACTAAATTTTTCAAACACATATCTTCTTCATATGAACTCAAAATGCATCAAAATCACTTTTAATTTTATATAACTTTTTATTAGCTATTTAATGAAGGTGGTTTCATTTAATTTGGAGTTAATACGTAAAAGTTAGATTTTGGACCCCTATTGTACATTATACATGAATAAAATATTCATTTTATTTATTCTTTATATTTACATAATTTTATATTTTATAGTTTTGTAAATATTCTTTATACTGCTTATGCATATTTAAAATACAATAAAACCATAAAGAAAACAATAAAATAAAATAACATGCTATAATACATAGATAAACATACTATACATACACCTATGCAATTAATACCTATATTTAATTAAATGTAAAAATAAACTTAAAAAAATACAGTAAAAATATAGTTGAGTATATTAAAATAAGTTATAAATATATAAATTATGTATATAAAATAATAAAATATAAAATACAAAACAAAAATAAACTACACATATCATAAATAAATATACCTATAAATGAACCCTTATAAAATAAACCATAATAAACTAAGTTGTAGAAATAAATAGAAATCATACTAAAATACTACATAAAATAATAAATAATTCTTATGTTTTAACTAAAAATTAATAAAAGCATTCAATATTTTATTTTGAATTAATAAATCTTTTATTTGTAGTTTTGTCATCTAGTGGCCATGCGTGGACCAATGGGAGCTTGATCTTGCTTGACTCGGGTCAACTCCCTGGGCCTCGTAGGACTGACGACTGTCAGAGGGTTTAACTTCAGTTCATCCAATTTTGGGACCCGATCCTTATACCCATTTTGTTCGATGCCTTGTGATCTGTTGACCCTCGATCCTTGCACTTTAACGCCTGAGCATCACCTCGATCGATGGATCACCACCTCGAGTAGCATCCTCAGTCAAAGGCCCCCCTGTATAAAGCATATCTTCCACCTTCCTTTGCCCTTGGATCCTTCTTCCGTCACCAAACCTAACCCTTTTACACCTAGGCGAATTCTAGTGATAGCATGAGTCCTTAGGAGGGTTCAGCGAGTTGCTTGTGCATCGAATCAAACTGGTCCACCTCAGTCACCTCCTCTAGCGCGAGCTCGCTTCTGGCTGATCTAGGTCAGGTAAAGCTTCTTCCTCTCAAGTTCTTTCACTTTCTAGGCATATCAGTAGAATAGTGTAGCATTCCGTTTCTTGCTATTTCGTTTGATTTAGTGAAATCTAAAAATTTGAGTCGTCGGAGCTCCTGCTCCTGCCCTCTATTTCAGATCGCTCCTACTGCCCTCCGCCTACTCCATCACCACCATCATCTTCCCCTTCATCTTCTAAACGCCCCAGGCATCTCTTCTCCTCATTATCTCGCTTAGATCAAGGCAATGAATCTCCATCTCCGCCACACTGTCAGAGATCCTCTGTCTCGCTCCACCACCCTCTATTTCACTCGCCAAGATCCCCAGAACCGTCGCCTTTGTGTGCCTTCGCTTCTTGCAGGTTTTGGAGGGTCAAGGGAACTCTAACAGGTAAATTTTGACAAAGAAAGCGGTACCTGGAGCTCCCTTGCTTCGTCGACCTCACCAGACCTTGTTGGAGCTCCAGGTCCCCATATGAAGCCTGCAACAGCTCCATGGGACTTCTAGCCACGTTTTTAGATCCTTGGGATAACCCTAGGTGGCCGGAGTCACCTGCTAGCACGGATCGAAGCTCAAACAGTAGGATGTTCTTCCCTGTTCTTCCAGGCGAACTCCCTGCCGTCTAATCAAGAGCCATCTCTTGCAGGACCAGCAACCATTGGATGCATGAAGCCTTGACCGTTAATATTCTCTTGGGGATCTAATCTCAGTTATTGCAGCCAAAGTGGTACCCTCCATCTAGATCTTGCCACATCTTAAGTGAAGAACAATGGTCGTTTGATCGTGCTTGTAGGGGTAATTTTGCCCGATACCCTTACGCCTTTTGTATTTTATTTTCAGTCCATAAATGTTTGTCTGTAGCGTAAATATTGTTGTAAAATTTACATTTCATCCCATGTACTTTCCATATTTGTATATAAATCCAATCCACACCACCTCACATACCCGTGCACATGGGAGTGGGTATTTTGCAGCTAAACCCAAGAGTTTTTTGTATTTCATTTTAGTTCATATTTTTTATTAATAGTATAATTTTTTCTGGAACAATTGCATCTAGTCCCGCTGGATCTGTATTAAATTGCAAATATACCCTTCTAGGTATAAAATATCAGATATTTTGAGAAAAAATGTAGATTTGGCCCTAAATTTCTCTATGGTGTTCGGACTCAGTCCAGGAACTTTAAATAGTTGCATAAATACCCCTGCTAGTGTGTATTTTCTTCTTGTAGATTTTATATTATTAAAAATAGCTCTAGGCATCTAATAATTTGTAGAAAATTACTATAAATACCTGACTTATATATCACATATATTTTTAGTTAGGTATTTAAGGTTATTTTCTATTTATTAAAATAAAACCTAACTATTTGTCCTTGTTTGCATTTAAAAATATACAAAAATATAAAATTATTTTGAAAATTATGAAAAATAGATTTTTTTATTACTGTATTTTGAGGATACAACAAAAATCCTTAAAAATATAATAAGAAAAATACTAAAAATTTAAAAAGCGCCAAAATCCTTCTAAAAATTATAAAAATTCCGAAAAATTCCAAAATTACTTATTCATGTTTCTGAATTTTATCTATTCTATTTCCTATGCATTAAAATAGTTTTGGAAAAGTTTGATACTTTTTGATATTTTTTTAATTTCTAAAACAATCTGCCTATTTGTTTTATTTAGTGTCTTACCTTATTTATCCAACTAAAAATACAAAAATTAGTAAATATTTAAAGAAAATACCAAAAATAGATAAAAAATATAAAAAGTCAAAAACTTTTATTTTGTGAATTTTGAGTATTTATAGCTATATCTATAAATATAAAAGCTATCTCTACATATATATTCATATATCATTTCTATTATAACTATTAATTATTATAAAAATTAAAAATCAGAAAATACAAAAAGAAAATAAAAAATATAGAATTAAAAATCTAACATAATTATAAAACAAAAATTCAAAAATTAAAAATCTACAAAAATCCAAAAATCCTAAAAAACCCAAAATCATTTATTGTCTTCTCTCAACTAATTTTGATTGTCTATCCATCGTTCTTCCTGTGTTCGACCCCAACTGTACTTTTCCTCTATACATTCCATTGTAAGGTATAATAAATTTTGACCTCTTGCTTGGTTGGTTTAATTCTTGTGTGGGTTAATTGTTGATTTGAGTAGTCCCCTCATCGGCATTTTATCTTCACTCTCCATGAGGATATTTTTTTAGACCAATGCAAAACCCGTGTCATCACGTACCTATTGGAGGTAAATATGGAAAGGGAAAACTTCTTTAAATGCCTATGATCCATTAAGCACAAAACATAATCGTTAAGGTCATATGATCAATCATGTAAGCATGATGATCAATCATTTAGTGACTTAAATGAATGTTGGCATTTTAACATTAATCAATCATAACAGAGACGTGATCGATTGGAGATGATCAATCATATATAGAATCTGGTCGATTGAAGATGATCGGTCAGGACAAGGAGGTTAATTGATCAACTTGACTTTTTGACCTAAAAGTCAAAATAAAATGTCTTGAAATGTAAGATGGATGATAATCTTTGAGGTCATATACAAACTAAGATAATTACAAAATGCATGATTTAATAAAAGAAACATGTCTTCAACTTCTTCTTGAGATTGACATCCTCTCTTTGACTTGAGCTGCTTCTTGGTCCAAAAGCTTTCCTACTTTTGACTTATCTTCAACCTATATGTATAAGTTTTGTTACATTAAAGTAAATATGAATGCTCATCATGAACTAACACATACATCTTATATTTCCTTATATGTACACCAACTCATCAGTGTAAACCTTGTCAGGACATCAACCTATGGTTTTTGTACATTAGCTTGTCAATGTATATACATTGTTATAGGTCATCAACCTAAGGTTTTTGCACACCATCTCGTTGGTATATTTGCCTCCGGTTAGAGGATGTGTGCATGTTTACGATAATTTACAATACATGTCTTTAGTATTTTGATCTTGTTAGGTCAACTCTTTAACTTAAAGTCAATATTTTGACTTTTGGTCAATAGTTCATATTCGATCAACATTTAGCTTTTATTCATCATCTTGACCTGACTTACGACACATCCGAATCTCTGTACTTATGCAAAAGTCCTGATTTAAGATGTCGGCTAGATGTTAGCCTTTAGAGAAATATTATCATCTCTTTCTCAGATTAGAGAACCTCTCTTGGTAATCACTTGATGATGCTGGTTGTGTCATCGATCTAACTCTTTAGATCTTAAAACTTGCATCAACCTCTATGATCTTAACTCTTTAGATCAATAGTTGTATGTTACTATGATGACCATGGTACATAACCCTTGTACATGTGGTGCTTTTTAATGCAAAACTTAACCATATATTATTCCTCAGATAATGTAATGATATAATTGATAATAACATTTATTGCATAATGGTTTGCCATGTGCTCATGTACTACAGTCTCCCCATAGCCATCAGAGCCATTCATATACTATTCTTAAAATACACCCGCGTACTAATCATTTGACTATTTAGTCAACTGTCACATGAGACTATGCCAAGTTTTGCTACAAACTTGCATAACTTGTAGAAACTCTAGTTACATCTAATGTAGTTGCAACATCTTATTCAGTCAATACTCAGCTTTGTTGGAACAGTCGCAATGTCCAACTTTTTGCAACTCTATCTCACATCACCACCATTTAATAGGAAAACTAACTATTATGGCATTTCTATTATCCTTCGGATTAGAAATCTTAAGTCAAAATATCCAAAAATCTGGAGATCACTGTCCCATAGACTAAGACATAGTATTGCATCTCTCTTAGTTATCTAGTGATAAGACTTAAATATCATAATTTCTATAGTCTTATATCCTTTAAGATGTTTATTAGTGCATGCAAGTATTTTCTCTTCATAGTAGGATTGGTAACGGTATACCACTCCTATTGCATGTAAGACGTCTGATCTTATATATAACATGGTATACATCGGGCTTCTTATAGTTTACGTATAAGGGCATCTAGTCACATCCTTCTCATCGTAAATAATTTGAGGTGACATTCCTTTTGATGGGTCGATACCATTTCTTAAGGGAAGGAAACCTTTATTAGAACTATTGATATAGAATTGTTCCAAGATATTCTTGATATATCCTTGTTATGATAGTTGCAATACTCTATTTTCTCTATTTCTGAACACTTCATATATAATTTATAAGAGGCATCCTTGAGTTCTTTATCTTAAAGGTTTAGGACAATCAGATCTAGAAATACTATTTATTATCAGTGTGTCATTCATAATGAGTAGGATGTCATCTGCATTAAGGGAGATGAATATAATGATGCTCCCACTAAGATTTTTGTATACACATGATTCATTAAGATCCTAAACGGAATCATAAATCTTTATGCTTTCACTGAATCAGATTTTCCAACTACAACAAACTTGTTTAAGTGCATAATTTTTTTTCAGTTTACATACCTTACCTTCCTCAACTATGAAACCATGTGATTGCTTTACATAGATATCCTTGTTGAGGCATACATAGAGGAATACAATCTTGATGTTCATTTGTCATAGTAAAGTTGTACAACTATAGCTTGCAATATCCTCATGGATTTAAGCATGACTATAAAAGAGAACGTCTCATCGTAATCAAATACCTTCTCTCTGTGTGTAGCCCTTGGATATGAGCCTTGCTTTGAAGATCTCACTCACATCGAGTCCCCTTTTTATTTTGATTATCCATATACACCCTATGGCTCAAACCATTTTAGCATGGTCTTCGAGCGTAATACACCATTCTTGTGCATGTAGTTTACTTTAGACTTCATTGTTATTATCCATCTATCCATGTTGTGATCAACTAATGCTTCATCACATGAAGTTGGATCAATATCAGATTCTTCTAATACATGGAATCCATACCTCTCTGGTGGTTTTACCACCCTTGGACTCTTTCTGAGAGCTACATATGTGCCATCTGATACAATCTCTTAAGTTTCTAGTATAAGTGAAGATTATGGAAAGAACATTAAACGCATCACAGAAGCATGCAGATTGCATCATATGCTACCGGGAGGGACTAGTCGCACTAGTTGCTCAGAGCAGTGGAATTTAAAAAAATTAAAGCGATGAAACCACTTGATACAAGAACACTTCTCGGATTGTTTCATCTAAACCACAAAGCAATATTGGAATACCTCTTGAAGCAATGTAAGAGACCTCCTGTCTCAAGCCCGACCCGATAGAGGAGATGATTGTGAGCGCGTTGATGAAATGTGTCCTTCTCGCAATCCAAGATGTTGATCCAAGCGACAGATCTCTTGATTTAATTACTTGAAATCCATGTCTTCTTAGAGTACTAGAAGAACCAAGGAAGACAAAGATCCATGAGAAGTTGAAGCAGCAACATGACGACGTAGCGACGACGATGATTCTCTCTAGGTCATAAAGTGGATGGCCACTTTAGGGGGAGTATGATGATAAGAAAGAGAGAGAGAGAGCTCGTGAATTATTTATTGTAAAATAAAAGCTAGGGTTACATCTTCTTTTATAAAATTTTGGGAGTACATGGATCTCAATCCATGGACAACACAAAACCAATAGTTTGGATTGATTTGTGTTCTTTCAATGGCCATGATTTTATTGTAAAAAATAATAACGTTTAATTAAATTAAATTAAATATATATTGAATAAATCATCAATATAAATTAATTATATCAAATCAATACACCATGAACTTCCAATTAAGGGGGACGATCACCTTGACTCCTAAATCAAGAGTGGTTGTCCACCCTCCTATTATGGAAGGGGCTCTATATGAGATCTTATATCATATATAATCCTTCATTATATAGAACAACTTTTATTGTATATTATTTCACAAAAATAATTACAAATTGATTTATGAAATTTCAATCATAACATAGAAAATTTGTGAATCATATTCATACATCGAAAATAAAATGTAAATTACATTTTAAATTAATTATTTAATGTGAATCCAATTCACATCAACATTTAAATTGTAAATGCTATTTACAAATAGCTCACTCCAATACATTATAAATCACATTTATAACATATATGATTAATATGGATAATACTATCCACATTATTTATATCCATGATAATTAAATCACATTTAGTTATATTGGATCATCATTCTCGTTCATCTAAATAATATGAATCACCTTCAAATTATTCATGATAATTAAATCACATTTAATTATCAATTTCTCAATGCTTCAATACACATTTATTAATGGAGTTATTCTAAAACTCTTTAAAGAATAATACGCTTTCTCCGCAGACACTTGGAGATAAGGACATGGAGATTGTACATTCCACGTATAGTGACTTGGATATTGAGATCATATCTCAAATCCAAATCTCGGGGACCGCTCATAGATGCTTGATTAAATCAAAGCTGTAAATCTAATCTTCTCATTGTATCTGAATCACATTTAGACCAATGTCCTACATTTGGACTAAGATTAGATCACTTCTCTACTGAGAGGAGTCACTAAAATCCAAACCTGTTTCATCATTCCCTCGGAATGGAAGCATCATGGTTATACAATCGATTATGATCACATCTCCCTCGAGTATTCTTAATACCCATACACCCTGCATACTGTAAGATCTAGAATAAACCTGAAGTTTTAGATCACTTTAAGACTGTCTTCTTCATGTTTTATCATTAGGTTTCTCATTCGATTATTGGGAGTTGGTATCAATCATATACTTTTCAAAAGAATATATTATACCCAAGTATTGATCATATACTTTCCAAAAGCATATACTAAACCTACAAATTTAGTCAATCTTCCAAAGCGACACGTCTGTGCATGTGATTTGATCCCAATATCTCATGAGTGAGCTCATGTCTTTTAATTCAGTAATAAACAAGTATGACCCCTTCGAGAGATCATATTACTCCTATGCCTATGTATGCACACCAGCTCACTAGCGTATAGACCTTGATTAGATCATCAACCTATCAGTATGACAAATGTACATACTCAACCATATAGCAACATATTTGTCTTCGGTCAGAGGATGCGTACCTTTATCGTGACAGTATTCGACATAGGTCTTGGTTATCTCGATACCGTTAAGTCAGTTCTTTGATCTAACTTATTTAACACCTTCAAATCTCTATTGCTATGCAGAGGACCTATATCAAGAAGTTGGTTAGATATCGGGCTATATAGAAAAATTAACATCTTCTTCTCAAGCTGGAGATCCTCTCTTAACAATTGCTTGATGGTGCTTGATGAGTCCTCAATCTAACTCTTTAGATATCTTCCAAGCACCAGCCCCTATGATTCAACATTTGAATCAACAACTATATGATCATTAAGATGGCCATGGTACATAACCTTAATTGTACTAAGGGACCTATTATGTAAATGAATTATTCTTTATTTCAGATTAGGGATTGATTTGCAATAAATTTACTACATAATAGCTTGCCATGGGGTCGCATGTCCAACAATCTCCCACTAGCCCAAAGATCCATTAATGGGCTAATCTTTAAATCCATACTCATGTGATAATCATAAGAAATTTTGAAAAAATAGATTGGTAAACTGAGTAGTCACTCTGTTCCCGAGAGTACGCCAAGTCCTTTTTCAGAAATAGTTCTCGCATCTAGTGAAAATGTTGCATCTTATGTAACCAATACTCAAATTTGTTAATCTAATTATAGTTTCTTTGACACTATAATTCAATAATCATTATAACCAATATGTAAACTCTATTATCCTTATCAGAATACCCTTATTCTCGGAGATCTCTATCTCCTCAGGCTAAGACCCCAGTCTTAAGTCTTATAAGGCATCTACAGTTAAGAACTTTAAATCACTATCCATAAAGTTTTAAGTTCTTGAAGATAAGACTTCAAGATCACTATCTCAAAAATCTTGTCGTCTTTGAAGGTGTTGTTATTATAGCAATCAAGTATTTTATCTCCATTATAGGAAATAACAGTTTACTACTCCCAATACATGACATACATCTAGCTTTTGTATACATCTAGCATACATTAGGTATCTCGTAACTGATGCACATGGACAAGCAATTTTAGCATCATCAACACTTGATATGCTATCCCTTCAGATTGATCATTACCATATCTTAAGGGAAGGAAGCCCCCCTTGGAGTTTTTCCAAAAAATGGAACATGTCCAAGGTGTACCACTAATGTCACGATCCAATACCCTCTCTCTTTGCTTCTGAACATCTTCAGAACTAAGATTTAAGAGGTATCCTTGAGATCTTTCATCTCAATGTATGGAATAAGCAGATTATAAAACACTTATTCTCATCCTTATATGATTCTAATTGATTAGAATATTATCTATATTTAGCATGATGAACACAATGACACTCCCACTAAGCTTCACACGGTTCATCAAGATTTTGTATGAAATCATTACCTTTATAACTTCATTAAATATGATGCTCCGTCTACTAGAATCTTATTTGAGTCCATCGATGGAGTTTTCTTACATATTTTGCCTTCCTCAACTATGAAGCCCTAGTGCTACTTCATATGAATATCCTTGACGAGGAATTCATAGAGGAATGCAGTCTTGACTTCCATCTCATAGATGTTATAGTCAAGTGTTGTAGCTATAGTTAGCAATATTCTGACGGGTTAAGCATAGTCACTGAAGATCAAGTCTCATCGCAAGTGATATCTTCTTTTCTTGTGTATCTCTTGGCTACGAGTAGTGCTTTAAAGGTCTCTACCTTCTCATCACGTTCCCTCTTTCTCTTGAAGATACCTTTACACCTAACGAGTCTTACCCTTATAGGTGGATCCTCGAGGGTCTATATACAACACTTGTATATGAAGTCTACTTTAGACTTTATTGCTAACATCCATCTCTCTATGCTATGATCTTTAGAAGCTTCATCGTATGAAGTTAGAGAATTGTCAGACTTATTTGACACATGGAATCCATACCCTTTAGGTGGTCTTACCACCCTCAAACTAATTTGAAGAGGTATGAGTGGTTCATCTTTAATTGTCCTTTTAGTTTTCGATTTCAAGAGTCTCATTATCTTCTCAAGATTCAATGAGTTACTTAACTTCATTTTCATCTTGATTCTCAAGAAAGTCATCCTCTAAGAATAATATCCTTAGAGATGATTTTTTAAGAATCTCAAGGTCATAAAGTAGGTATCCAATACCATCCTTTATATTCCTAATAAAGTAGCAGTCTTTGGTGCAATATTCCAGCTTACTTGCATCCATGACATGGTTATGGACCAAGTAACCCTAAATCCTCAAGTGTTCAACACTAGGTTCCAAACCATAACTTATGAGGATTTTTGGGTTTTAGATATGATATTGTAGTCTCTACTACATATATACCTGGAAACTCTGAGGTAATTATGCTAATATTCATCATTGATCAAATCTTGCCACATACGATCCAATTGCATCGCCCTACAAATATATTGAGTTTAGGTGTATTAGGATGAGTGAGATAGGAACGATATTCCTTCTCTTCATAAGGTATTCCTTGAATTCATCTTAATATGTACTTGCTACCTTGGTTAGATCAAATTCATTTCTTTTTCCTTCTAACTTTGGTTCTCAATCAAAATTGTGAAATTTTTGAACTTTTCAAAGGTTTCTAAGGTGAAGGGAAGAAATCTCATATCACAAATAATCATAAGTTGATATCACATATTATTGAGGTTATTATGATATAGATGATCCACATATATCAATATGTATGAGATCTTGAATACCTTGGCATCTTACAGCATTTCTAAGAAGGGTGCATTGGACATTTACTTTGAATCTCTATTCATAAGTATGAAAGTTTTGAACCTTCATATAATCTAAAGTTTAATATCTTACTAGTCTATTGATCTTATCAATAGATATATATCCAAGGCTTGATGCTAGATTATTGTCAAATGATCTTTATCCTCCTTTTGAACCTTTAAGGTTTAATTTTTCAGTATTTAGAAATGCTAATGAACCAGTCATAAATTTATTAATTCAACAGAGTCCTTTAGATGTTAGATTACTATCTGAGATATATCCATCATAACTCTTTATGATAGGTCTATTCCAAATTACATGTCCATTTATAACAAGATTAGGAATAAACAATGAATGTAATCTAATATCTAGGTCATACAGACATTCTCTAAGACTAAGGGCTCCCCCACTGAAAATATGTATTGTATCTATCCAATGGAGATTATTGCAACAATTGCGTCAACATCCATATGGATGATTATTAAACCTTAAGATCAATTTTTCTAGTCTTCTAAAATGTATGCAATCAGTTGCAAGTTTTATTAGAAGAATGAGATACAGTTATTAGACTTTGAACTTATCTAATAAGCAAGTCAATTTCAATGATTATATGTAGATGTATAATATACCGATGCACTATCCGAGTCATTCTCTAATAGATAGTCTAGATAATCATACCATCAATACATCAACTTGTTGCAGTATTGGCATTCATCCACCTCTTTTGGATGTCATATGTGGGGAAATTGCATAAGCACAATCAACTCTTTGACTTTCCTTCTCACTTGGGTCAGACCCATGCTTCCACTGTGCTTCTTTATAAACAAGCATTGCGTAAGACAAAAGATCTCTTATGTTGAATTCAAAAGATTTCAATATAAGAGTATTTCACCATTTATATATGCTTCACTCAATTCATACAAGTATGAATATTATGAAGCTTCATGAAAGACTATAGTATAGATAGTAGAATGATGACACTCATCATATCTACATACATCTTAACTCTTGAAGACTTTGGTTCAGGCAGGTACTCAAACATTTTGAGTACATCACTTATCGTGCCACAATTCTGCATAATGCGGTGAACCATGCCATTCATGATTAAATATCGAGAGCACATGTGTATGCCAAAATATCTTCTTAGATTTTATAAAGATTTTCGATAATTACGATCATCATCGACATGATACTTCCAAAGCACATTTAATGAGAGAACAAGAATATAGGGACATACAAGATTGTTATCTTATTATTTATTTAATTGTCATTCCTCATTATTATGAGGAAACTTTCACATTGCAACTGCATACATTGTGTGTCCATTTGCAAGTACAATATCTTGATCATGGATCCAATCCATGATATTTTACTTGTTATTATTGAGTACAATTTTGAGTTGGTTTAATGTAGGTCATTTGAAATAAGAAATATTTGCATACTTATTTTACTTTGATTAAGGAATTTATATCAAATTTATCTTGCCTTGTCAACTTTGAAGGTTCATTCCTTATTCACTTTCAAAGTAAGAGATATACTTGCCATTATATCTCAAGCAAGATCTGGGATCTCCTTCTTACCTTTGTTACATCCCAATAATATGAGAATCAGTAACTCAGATAAAAAGAAGAGGGGACTCATTCTGCCTTGCAAGTCCAACTTGCATTTCCCAGTTCGATCTTTAACACCCTAGCCCACCACTCCTAATGTAATGTTGATCCGTTATTAATTGAACCAACTGTCAACAGGAATAACACTCGCTGTGTACAATCCAATATCACCCCATTAATACGAGGACCCGATATTGGGATCACTATGCATATGACTTTACTCTTTCGAGAAGCAAAGAACCCGATCCATGCATGCTTGTATGTAGGAGCTGTCACTTCGGATAGGCATCTTCTGCATAAAATCCATGGCAACGGAACCCTTCATCTTGATAGGAGATCATGGATGTCACATATGTGATCCTCCATATCATGTTCAAATTTTAATTAATTAGTATGAATCATATTCACATAATTAATTTTTCCAACGGAAATACTACTCTATTCATAATAGAGTGTTTAATTGAGTATAATTAATTTAATCATATTAAATTAATTATCAATCAAATTCAATTAACCAATAAATAAATAAGGTTTGTGTGATCTTACTATATAGTATACACCCTCACAAGTACATTTTTTTTATATTTTAATTATTAGAGTACAACTTGACTTACTCATATTATTCTTTCTTCAAAAATAGATCCGACCAATACACACAAGTTATGTTAGAGGGAGCATTTCATTGACATGTAAGGCGCAAATTAGTAAATCAAGACAGCATACCCGGACTGGACACCTTCACCATTCCGATTGAGAACAATACAAAATAATCCTATTGTACTTATGATTTTATCGATCAATTTTGATGACTGACATTATACTATATAATAATCACTTAGAAATATTACGTATCTTACAATAATTTTGAGATCCTAAAAATTTCTAAGCATATCAAGAAATCATGTTTTGCATGTAAAAGTTGTCCTACAACTATTGTAGGATAAACTAGGATTTTCATGAAACATTCATTCAATGGCCTATGATGATTAAGAAATTATTTTCATAATTATTAAGCATCATAATTAATCAAAGCAAATTCATAATTTTCATGATTTCTATTGAATTATAAACACATTAAGAAAAGAGATTTGATGATCTAATCATCTTTCGACCTATCTCCACTAAATATTGAATATCTAGGGCAAACGGAGTCAAAACCACGTAAAATAAATTTAAACGATTTGTTGATTTGTTTCTCTAATTAATCCAAATGTTTATTTCATGTTTCATTATGGGAAAATATTAAGCAAAATTAATTTTCTCACAGATCTGCGAATACTTGTAAAAATAATTCTGTGGCAGGAACTCTTCGAATCTTAATTATGCACTTTTGGTACCAATAATAGGCCATTACTTTTGGGACATATTTAGTCATTCTAAATACATTTTAATAATAAAAAATACACCCAAACAGTACACAAACAATATATTTTATTTTAGCGAAAAATTAATTTGAAACTTATCTCATGCAAGAAACAACGAGTCCCGTGCATCTGAAACATAAACCTTGTTCAAATAGGGTTTTAGATCACATACAAGACCTTAAAATGGCTTTGATACCATTTAAATATTAGGGAAAGAACCTTACGCGCATCACAGAAGTGTGAAGATCACATCATATGCGATCGGGAGCGACTAGTTATACTAGTTACTCAAGACAGCTGAATTAAAAAAATAAAGCGATGAAATCACATGATCCAAGAACACTTTTCAGATCATTTCATTTAAACTACAAAGTATATATTGGAATATCGCTTGAAGCGTGGTTGCGATCAAAGTCTATAACGCAAGAGATCGCCTGTATTAAGTCCGACCCGATGGAGGAGATGCTTACAAGCGCATTGACAAAATACGTCCTTATCTTAATCCAAGATGTTGATCCAAGCGATGGATATCCTGATTTTATCACATGAAATCCGAGGTCTTCTTCACTTATTAGAAGCACCAAGGAAGATGGAGATCCACGAGCAGTTGAAATGGCATCATGACAGCGTAACGACGACGACGATTCTCTCTATGTCACAAAGTGGATGGCCACTTTAGAGAGAGGGGGAGGCATGTATGATGATGAGAAAGAGAGAGAGCAAGAGAGCTTATGAATTATTTGTTGTAAAAAAGAGCTAGAGTTGCCTCTTCTTTTATAATATTTTTGGAATCAACGGATCTTAATCCATGGACAACACAAAACCAATGGTTGAGATTGATTTGTGTTTCTTTCAGTGGTCATGATTTTATTATAAAAATACAACAATAATTAATTTAATTTAGTTAAATATATATTGAATAAATCATCAATATAAATTAATTCAATCAAATCAATATACCACGATGGATTAAGAAGGAGGTAGGTCTCCTTCCAATTAAGGGGGATGGCCACCTTGACTCCTAAATCAAGAGTGGTCGTCAACCCTCTTATTACGGAAGGGGGGATCTTTATTCGTATTATATGAGATCTTATATCTTATATAATACTTCATTATATACAACAACTTTTATTGTATATTAGTTCACAAAAAAAAAATTCTTTCAAATTATTTTGTGAAATTTCAATCATGCCGTTGAAATTTTATGAGTCATATTTACACACTCAAAATAAAATATAAATGCATTTTCAATTAATTATCCAATGTGAATCCATTCACATCAACATTTAAATAATAAATGCTAGTTATAAATAGCTCTATCGAATATATTATAAATCACATTTATAACATATATGATTAGTATAGATAGTACTATCCACATTATTTATATCCATGATAATTAAATCATATTTAATTATATTGGATCATCATTCTCATTCATCTAAATAATATGAATCACATTCACATTATTCATGATAATAAAATCACATTTAATTATCAATTTCTCAACGCTTCATACACATTTATTAATGGAATTATTCTTGAACTCTTTAAAGAATAATACGCTTTCTCCACAGATACTTGGAGATAAGGAAATGACGATTGTACATTCCACATATAGTGACTTGGATATAGAAATCATATCTCAAATCCAGATCTCAAGGACATCTCCTAGATGCTTGATTAAATCAAAGCCGTAAATTTAATCTTCTCATTGCATCTGAATCACATTCAGATCAGTGTCCAACATTTAGATTAAGGTTAGATCACTTCTATAATGAGAGGAGTCACTAAAATCTAGACATGTTTCATCACTTCCATAGAATGGAAGCTTCATAGTTATACAATCGTTTATGATCACATCACCCTCGAGTATTCCTAGTACTCGTACATCCTGCATACGGGAAGACCTATTATAAACCTGAAGTTTTAGATCACTTTAAGATTATCTTCTTCAGGGTTTTATTATTAAGTTTCTCATTTGATAACTAAGAGTTGGTATCGATCATATACTTTCCAAAAATATATATTATACCCATGTATTGATCATATGCTTTCCAAAAGCATATATCAAACTTACAAATTCAGTTAAGCTTCCAAAGTGGGATGACTGTACACTGAGTTTGATCCCAATATCTCATGAGTGAGCTCATGTCTTCCGGTTCAGTAATGAACCTGTATGATCCGTTTGAGAGATCGTATTACTCATATGCCCTTGTATGCTCACCAGCTCGTCGGTATATAGACCTTGATTAGATCATCAACCTATTGGTCTGCCAAATGTGCATACCCAAATATATAGAAACACATCTGTCTTCGATCAGAGGATGCGTGCCTATATCGTGACAATATATGACATATGTCTTAGTTATCTAGATATCTTTAAGTCAACTCTTTGATCTAACTTATCGAACACGTTTGAAACTCTATTCCTATCATAGGACCTACATCAAGAGGTCGGCTAGATATGATCTTATAGAGAAGAATTGCCATCTTCTTCTTAGACTGGAGATCCTCTCTTAACAATCACTTGACGGTGCTTGATGAGTCCTAAATCTAACTCCCTAGGACATGGTTCCCAACCACAACTCATGAGGGGTTTTGGGGGTTGATTTAGTTGGAATCTTGTTTAGGACTTGAGCCACAATCTCTGTTGTGTGTTCCCGTAAGCTAAGAGATAAGTGTGCTTTACTCATCACTAATCTCTCTATGTCCAAGATTTTTTTGCGTATCTCTTTGAGATGAGGGGTACCTTATAGAGTGAGATTGGAAATTATTCATGTCTTTAAGGTATTCTTTAAATTCATCTGAGAGGTATTCGCTACCTCAGTCATATCAAATTCGTTTGATCTTTCTTCCTATTTAGTTCTCAACCATAGCCATGAAATCTTCAAACTTTTCAAAGGTTTCAGACTTTTTCCATAATAGGAAGATAACACTGTACCGCGAGTGATCATCAATAAAAGGTCACGTGAAAGTGATCATTAGATGTTGTGGTAGTAAATGCACCACACCTATCAATATGTATTAGGTCAAGTATGCCTTTGCATCTTACACCTTTCGTGGAGAAGGGTGTCTTAAATATTTTACTTTGAATACAATATTCCAAAGACTTTCAAACAATCTAAAGGTCCTTTTTTTACTTGTTTATTGGTCATATTAGTGGATGTTCGTCCAAGTCTTGATGCTCGATCATTGTTAAATGATCTTCATCCTCTCTTGATCTTCAGGGTTGTGATTTCCAATATTAGAAGTATTTATTGGCTCATTCATTAATGTCTACTTTATAGAGTCTAAGAGATGTTAAAATATATTCTCAAATAGGTTTATCATAACTCTCTTTATGATATGTTCTTTTCATAATGAATATCTATATGTAATAAGTTTAGAAACTCATAGCAAAATATTTCTAGCATCTGGATCATATAAACATTCTTTAAGATAAGGGACTCTCCTACTAGAATGTGATAGTCCCATTAGCGATCACTGTAACAATTACATAAGATCTCATATGGATGACTATCTTCCTTTACTAGTAGAGGCACGTATACAACGATTCAACTACCTAATTATCAAATGAGCTAACTGGTTTCAATGATAAATTATAGATGTAGGATATGTTGTTGAACTACCTATGTGCTTCTCTAAAGAGTAAAGGTAGATTATATAGTCGAAATTCTAGTATTTCGGCTTGTTGCAATAATGAAAATCATAAAACTTTTAGATGTTTTATATGTGGAAGTTGTAGAAGTGCGGTCAACTTGTTGACCTTTCTTCTTCTCTTAGATCGGACCCATACTTCCACTGTGCTCCCCTTATCTTAAATAACCATTGCTTAGATATAGGATCTCTTTATTGGTCGCATGCTTAAAGGGATTTAGTATCATTGAAAGTATCTTCAACATTTATATATTTCACCTTTTTCATGCGAGATGAAAATATTAAAAATCAATCATATCCATAAAAAGACATAAAAAAGTTAATGTTGGCAACGTTCATCATTGTTTGATTCAACCCAGAGCTGGACCGAACTTGGGCCTCTAAGTATGATATGTGGCTTACCATGTCCTAGTATTTGGACATAGTGTTTTATAATCTCGATCCATGCTAGATACTACCCAGACTCTAGCCAAATTTTAACCTGAAAAAAAATTGATCTTTGTATTTTGCCCTTACAATAAAAAATTGATGAGTCGAGCCCCCACACCATTGTTAGAGCCGGTATGGGATATTTTCATGGAAGGTGATGCAAGAGTAATATATATTTAATTACATAACTTAAGACTCATACTAACGTAAACCTGAAACCATTTTTATATGCTATATTCAAAGTTCAAACCTTATAAAATTAATACCAACCCCACATTGTTAACTATGCTATTGAAAGACCTAGATTCCAATGTTGTTCAAATCAACTTTGTCTCGTCACCCAATACATTTATTCCTCGCATATCATCCGTAATTATGTCAATGATTAGGACAATGTGGCACCAAATGGTATGGCCAACTCCAGCAACAAAAATTTATTAAAACGAGCACTACAGTGATCTCACCTACCCTTGCAGGGCGTATCCGAATACGGATCCGAATCCTTTACCATGGTCACGATAATAAATAAAAGAAAAAGAAACACGCAATAAACATGCATGTACAATACCCCTTCCTTGGATGACATGATTACATATGCACTTATTGAAGATCATTTTATAAATACTTCTTAGAGATGTAAACGCAGGATAAACCACCATTTATAGGTGGTAAAACCATACATGGATGGATATAGATATTGATTGATATGAAAACTATGTTATTGTGTTCTTAATATCAATAATATTTTATAAATTAGCTTAAATCGATATCTTACACATGATATAATTATACAAAAACTGTTTACTTCATAGAAATAATATCAAGTATGTGGTACATTTAGTTAAAAATAAATCTACAACTAGGGATGTGCGCGGTTTATGGGTTAGACGGGTACTCGATCCGATCTGTATGGGCTGATCCTAAATCCATGGGTATCCAACAAACTATTCCGTATCGGGTATCCGATTCTATTTGACCCAAGATATACGGAGCTCCGACCCTATGATCTATGGATACCCACGGGTTGATTTATTTCATTGCCCCTCCAACGTAGACAATGTCCATGGGCTGGTGGGTCTCATTGCTCCTCCAACCCGGTCATTGTCCATGGGTCTGACAATCTCCTTACTCATCCCGTCTTCAAAATTTCCTATGATTGATATCGTTACTTGGAATAAAGATAACAAAAATGTATGAGCCGAGATTGAGATCATTACTTGGATGACTTCAAGAGAAGATGTTCTAGATGTGTGTATTTTTAACAAAAACAAAAAGATTTAGTATTTTAATGTGAAAAAATAATTAAAAAGGGAATCAGAAAACTACATTGAATGCCATATGACGAAACATACATCCATTAAATCAGAAAATTACATTACATGCCATGTGATGAAACATACATCCATTTAAAGCGTCTAGATATATGCCGTCAATGATATGAATAAAGCAATACAAATATCTCCAACATAATTTGAATAAAAGTCTGGTTCACAAGATTTAGCATTCAGAACATGGCCTCAAATTTTACCGAAATTTGGTAGATTTTTTATTTCAACAAGTGACCTAAATTTGACTGCAATTGCTGATATTTCAACTAGATGGGTGACTGATAGAAAAAATGCTAATTGAAATAACCAAATTTTCTATCGAAATCCGACTAAAATTTTGTTTCGATCGAGTACCAATATTGTGACTCAAATCGATATTTAGGGCCATAACTCATACCATTGGGTTCAAAATAAGGAGCAAGATTGATAACTTGTCCATCAAACACGACAACTAGTTAGGAAGTTGTCGATATGGTAGCATGACAAAGAAATCTTGGTTCATGTTCAGACGCCCTCCTCAACACGACCATGAGTTTGCGGCTGCAACCAACCCCGATTTCTTCTTCGAATTGTTGTCTATCCTATTGGCTGATTACTGAAGTCGAAGTCGGAATGGGAGACAGAGTCGAAGCTAGAGCGAGAAGTGCCCATGGTTAAGTTCAACAAGATCTCACTGGTTTGGGTGTTGTTGGAGCGGTTGACATAAACAACGAGTTGCAACAAACCATGAAGGAATAAATTCCATGTGTACCAGTGTGTACTCATAATCTATTCAAACAATCTGGATATCTGTGAGATTCGGATATCCATTGGAATAGGTCGGATCAATTTGTGACCAATAATAATGGGTTGAAGCGGGGCACATCCAAACGGATTGGGTATGTGTCCTGTGCACAGCTCTACGTACAACTATATTTATCTACAGATACAATTAATACTAATATAAATATTGTATATAACCTATCCTTTGAATTCTTAATTCTTACTTAAAAAAGAGAGGTGGGTTTTCGTAATAGCAGTGTAACTTACAATTATATATGAATACGCCTGGAAATTTCGTATTATAAAAAACAACCATAAACTTTTCTATTTTACAAAGTATCGGTCCTTTACAAAAATACCGCAAATAATACCCTAGTCTTTTTAGAGAATAGGACGAAGAATCTCAGATTTTCTTTCTTCCATCTCACATTTTCCTAATTCTTCAGTTATCCACAACTATTCTACTACTCCTTATTTGCTACCTTTTAAAAATAGTTACTATTTTTCCTTGTTAACTTTACATATTGTACAATGACTACTGATTATATCATAATAACTACACCTTAATCTGTATCTTTAAGACTATCAAAGAAACAAAGAATAAACTAAACCTACACTTATCTCACCTTTATTCCTAAAAAAATCATATCTTAGTATCCAAAAGAACAGACATTTATTTAAAAAAGAAGCTATAGGGTCATTTGCGTAACTACGATGCTTGTAGGGCTTACAATATAATTTACAAATTCACAAGGGTGTTGATGTCAAACTCCCAAAATGAAAGTAATTAAATAGAAGGCTCCACTTTGCCCAGCGCACCCCCTCGCCAGTCAAAAAACCACCGCAGGAGACTCCCGATACCCACCTACCACCCCACCAATCACAGCCCCACCAAACCAAACACCCACGTATATATATAACACCAAGCAACCTCCCTCCTCCGTAGGCCCCCAATCAAAAAACCCAAACCTAACACTGTCCCCAACGCCAGACGAACCCATGGCCTCCTCCGCCCACTCCCTCGTCCACCACATCCACCCTACCACCACCCACCGCCGCAGCGCCGCCCGTTCCCTCCGCTCCATCTCCGCCGTCCACGCGGCCGAGCCGGCTAAGGTCCCCGCCGCTGAGGCCGTCAAAGTCCCCGCCGCCCGCCCGCCGCTCCCGAAGCCCCAGCAGTGGAAGTTGGAGAGCTGGAAGGGAAAGGAGGCGCTGCAGCTGCCGCAGTACCCGGACGCGAAGGAGCTGGAGGAGGTGCTTCAGACCGTGGAGACGTTCCCGCCGATCGTGTTCGCTGGGGAGGCGCGCCAGCTCGAGGAGAGGCTGGCGGAGGCCGCCATGGGGAGGGCGTTCCTCCTCCAGGGAGGGGACTGCGCGGAAAGCTTCAAGGAGTTCAATGCCAACAACATCAGGGATACCTTCCGGGTCATCCTTCAGATGTCCGCCGTCCTCATGTTTGGAGGCCAGATGCCTATTATTAAGGTAAATCCACGGACGCCTTTTAATATTTTGGTATCAAACCTTGGCCAAACGGAGGTCTTGCGATTTCCTGCTGCCCAATATTTATAGTTGCGCGATCTACAATCTCGTATCTTTTCTGCGTTTTTTCGAACTTTTTGCTATCTATGTTTGCGATTGATAATTTGTTTGTGCAAAACACATCTCTGGAGATCATTCGATATTGAAATTTCGTGGCCAAATTGCCGAGGGAGGTTCCTCTTTGGATATTTTAAGGGAGGAAAATTTATTATTTTTGGGGGGATTTGGGAGGGAGTAAGAGAAAGGAAATAATTCAATAAGGCATGTCCAAACTTTTTTAGTAAACTCTACTCAATCGAAAGATTGTATGGACTTTTGCAGGATTCTAATTCCAATATCTGGAAAGTGACTTTTTGCTTTTCCAAACGGGATTCTGGCCCTCTTGGTCATGGAAATAATTGGTCCTCTTGCTTTTCTGAAAGCATCATTTCAACTATCTAATTGAAAAATGGAATAGAAAAAGATGGAAAATGTCCTTTTTTTTCTTTTATTCCCTCCTTTTGGTATATGCCAAGAATGCTCAGGGTTCAAGAATGTCTCTGTAGATCTGTGGTGTTCGATAAGTGACATATCTTTTAAATATGGACACTAAGTATCACTAACTTGTAGGATTATATATGCAATTTCATAATATAGAAATGTTATAGGTGCATATATGCAATTTTGTAGAATAGAAACATCGATATGGCCAGTTTGTGGAAGGGTATTTGTGGAATATCAATTATATAGGAGGCATCAATTACGAACCAACTTTCCCCGTCACTTCCTTTTCCGCGTGCATGTTTTCAACGTGAAGCGAGAAAGATTATATATTTTTAGACTTGACTTTCCTTTTCTCCAATTTCATTGCAAAGCACTAACTAAGGTTGCTGGTGGCTCTTTGTAAGAAAAAGGGATCGCTTTATAAATTGGCGCACGTCTTTTGCCTTCTAAAATAGCATATACTGACAGAAATTAAACTCGCGGATGAAATAGATTGATTTTACTCCACCACCAACAGAGATCTTACATCATGTACAGAACGAACTGTTTGTCCATACAAATCTCGTGTCTTAAGCAGGGTCCAACTGGCGTTGCTTTTGACTCCGTGTGTTTTTGGATGCTTTCTTTGTCCATTCCACCAAAATATTGGTATGTTTTTAACGAGCTTATTTTTTCTTCTTTGAGAACTTCTTGGGATTCTATTTGGTTGCATGATAAAGTCCTATTATCCTGGGAAAATGGCACTTTATATAAATCATCTATTATTTCTTTATTTGCAGCATTAAATTGTTGAGAACTATGTACTGAAGGCAAAAGTAAACTGATAGTCTGATACGATATTCTTGCATTATATAATTATATTTTTTCTACAAATATTGCATGGGTACTGGACATGAAAGGAAAATATAAATTTTCCTCCACTCCCTTGTTCATGGCATGTCTATGTTTTAGACAAAAGAATGATTTCCCTACAGCTTTACACATTGAGTCGTGCTTTGGGCAAGAGTTACTTCTTTGGCCTATTGAAGTCCTAAATTCGCTCATGTGCATTTGTGTCATACTACTCGGTATTTGTTATCTACTTCTATCATTTCTTTGGAAATCATCGCTAAGGCTCATGCTACAAGAAGAATGCAACATTGCATGAAAACTCATGGACATCCACTATCTATCTATCCACGATGGCTGATGTGGGCGATTTGCGATTCTAATGGGAGCTGCACCTGCAGGTGGGAAGGATGGCTGGACAGTTTGCAAAGCCTAGATCAGGCGCATTTGAGGAGAAGGATGGTGTGAAGCTTCCCAGCTACAGGGGTGACAACATCAACGGTGATGCATTCGACGAGAAGTCAAGGATCCCTGACCCTCAGAGGATGATTAGGGCCTACTGCCAATCTGCTGCCACACTGAACTTGCTTCGTGCCTTTGCAACCGGAGGTTATGCTGCCATGCAACGAGTCACCCAGTGGAACCTGGATTTCACCCAGCACAGCGAGCAGGGTGACAGGTATCTAAGCTGCCTCATTTTGTCCTTAGTCTCATTAACGTGCTATAAGTCTTGATCCCATCCCAAGGGAAAGACGAACTTTATCTCACTGGGACATTGACTATTATTTTTGCTGATTTGAAGTAGAAATCCCCCTATCGTTTGTTGGGAAGGCATACAATGAGTAAATATTAATCTGACAAGTTTTGTTCCCACTATAAATCTATTTTTAAAAATGGCTTCTTAAGCTTGAAGAAGAACCCCAATTTTAACACCACAATTTTTGCCATCATTTAAAGAATTCCTTCCGTGTGTATTGTAAAGGATCAATCCTATGTAATAGTCACTTGATAAAGAAAACAACGAAATGTTATTATGTCATGTGCTTTTGAGTGGAAGATTCGCTACTCACTCACCTTACCACTCAAGTGGGTTCAATTATGATCAATTTTTGTCTCATTAGATGTCTCATATTCATTGTCAGTTAAGTGTCATATCATTTTCATGGACAAGAAATACATTGCTTACTGTACCTATTGATTTAATATCCACATTTGATTTGTTTCCTAAATCTCTCCATTTGTCTGTGCCCAATGAAAACAGATATCAAGAATTGGCTCACAGAGTGGATGAGGCACTTGGATTCATGGCTGCTGCAGGCCTCACTGCTGATCACCCCATAATGAGAACAACTGATTTCTGGACTTCCCATGAGTGCCTCCTCTTACCTTACGAGGCTGCCCTCACCAGAGAAGACTCCACCTCTGGCCTCCATTACTGTTGCTCTGCCCACATGCTTTGGGTCGGCGAACGCACTCGCCAACTCGATGGTGCTCATGTTGAGTTTCTTCGTGGCATTGCCAACCCAATTGGAATCAAGGTATGTGACCTGTGAATATCTTGTCACGAAATCAGAGAGGTTAAAGCTTATGCAATGTCGAACACTTCGAAATCTTTGTATTCGTTTTACTGGTTTGAATGTTAGCATCTAACTTCTCTCATTCTGTGGATGTTTAGGTAAGCGATAAGATGGACCCCAAGGAGTTGGTCAAGCTAATTGAGATCCTGAACCCGCAGAACAAGCCTGGGAGGATCACCATAATTACTAGAATGGGCGCTGAGAACATGAGGGTAAAGTTACCTCATCTCATTAGAGCTGTTAGGGGAGCCGGTCAGGTTGTCACATGGGTCACAGATCCCATGCATGGTAACACTATTAAGGCACCATGCGGTCTCAAAACTCGTCCCTTTGATTCCATCCTGGTATGTAATGTAGCCCAGCTGGTCGTTTGTTTCAATTGGATCTTTACGTGAAGAAGTATACTCTTGGAGTAGCTATATATTTAATTATAGCTAATTATGCATTTCGTAATATGTGATCAGGCTGAAGTGAGGGCCTTCTTCGATGTGCACGAGAAAGAAGGCAGCAATGCTGGGGGTGTCCACTTGGAGATGACTGGTCAAAATGTGACTGAGTGCATTGGAGGATCCAAGGCCGTCACCTTCGATGACTTAAACTCGCGTTACCATACACACTGCGACCCACGACTGAATGCCTCCCAGTCTCTTGAGCTTGCTTTCATTGTTGCCGAGAGACTCAGGAAGAAGAGAATTGTGTTGCAGAAGCAGTCAAATTATCTGGGTTCCTTGCCCTTTTCTGGACTTTGAGCTCAAGGTGTTGAGCATTTGCTTAGACAATGTTTTATTGCTATCCTGGGAGAAGGTAGAGGCAGTCATGTATGATTTAATCAAAGACTAAGTGAGAATAAATGGGCTGTGAGTTGAGTGTGTATTCCTTATTGAGTCGATGTGAAGACATTCGTGTAATATTAATGGCGATGACGGCATGTTTATTTTTATTCTAAAGAAGGCGGATGCTGAAAAATATTACAACCGACCGTTGAAAGAAATGATTTTTTCCCTTGCTTTTGCGAATATTAACCATAATTTTTGAAATCACGTCTTGAGGCGGTGAGGCGTACGCTTGAAGTGCACCTCAATACATAGGTGGGGGTGGGTCAGATGATATTTTGAGTTTCTTCAGAATTAAACTTTTCCGGCTTAAAAACTTCTCATTCTTGCATGTTAATATACATGTTAATATATGTTCCTCGTTTAATCCTTGATATGTATACTAATAACTTGAAGAATTCAGTACAACTTTTTACCATGGTCAACACTATTTGTCATTAGCACATATTAATTGTGAATAATATTCATCGCAGTCATCTTAGATAGAAGCTAACAGTTGGTAATGTTCTTACTTCTGAACTCTAAAAACAAAGTGAAATAATTAAGGCACCCTTTCTTGAATATATATTGGATTATGTGGCATGTTGACATGTGCTCTTTTTTATTCTTTTAGATTGTTTATGACGGAGGTTTTCTGATCTTATTTTACACATTGATTCTCGGTATTAGTATGACTTTAATAAGTACATCTTTCAATATGTTCTTTTATGTGACCTATGTGTCCTGTTGAATAGAAAGTGTGACGTGCAATACCATTGCAATTAAAGAAATTAGGTATCTTTAATGTCATATGACGATCCTAAAAAGGAAAAACGATATTTGAAATGTTACATGTGATTATTATGCTTTAATGTGATAGTTTGATTGACGTGGAAGTGAAAGGGGATTTCTCATAGTTTCATTTTACTTCCACATAAATCGTATTTTTTTTGCTTAGTTTTAATTTACTTCGTACTCTTTCGCCTCAACTCAGCCATGGCCGGTCTCAAGCCTGGTTAAAATGAGGATAGTTGTGTTACGTAGCCGACAATCAGTGTAAAACAGTTGGAGACAACTTCTTAAATATAATTTTTTAAAAAATACTATTTAAGAAGTTGCCTCAAGACAGTTTCCTCAAGACAGTCGGATTTTTTCAACTGGACCATTGAAGCCATCCATTTGCTGAGGAGAACAATGGAAATTTATAGAGCTGAAAGGGAAGACCTCCATACGTTTTTTATTGATTTGGAGAAGGCTTATGATTATGTCCCGCTTGAGATATTATGAAGAGTTTTGGAGAAGAGACAATTGTTCTATATATTAACCTCATAAAGGATATGTATGATAGGGCTTCATCTTGTGACATCAGCATTGATTTACATCAAGGCTCAACTTTTAGCATATCTCTTTTTTACTTTGATTATGGACGAGTTAACAAGTCACATCCAAGATGACATACTGATGACGCAGCTTTCACTACTCGGTTAAGGTCAAAAATAAGGTCGTTGCGACCCGAACCGCGAAGCTCAGTCAACAAGAAACTCAAGACCACAAAGAAAGAAATAAATAAATCAAGCAAACAAATAGCGATCTCGCTATTTTATTTCGCCTGGTATATCTACCAGGGTCGAACTCAAGGAGCACGGAATGCGAAATGCTTCGAAGTAGTTGCGATCAAAAAAGGAATAAAATAAAATATTTTTGGTGGATTTTAGGTTTTTCAAGTTTTTTTGTAATTTTTAAAATTAAGAAAAGGTGTAAAAGAAATAAAAATGCTCACACAAACAATTATTTAAGGTATAAAAAATGATCAGAAAATTCAAATAAAAATATTTTTGGGTTTTGGAAATATTCGAGTGTTTTTGATATTTTTCTTGGATTTTTCTGATTTTTAGTTAATTTTCTAAAAATAAAATAAAGCCAAAAATAAGAGGCAGTGTACAACCTGAATCTATAGGCTATTTAAAAATATTTAAAAAGCCTATAAAATTCAAACAACAATTTTATGATAAACTACAAATAAAAATCTAACTACAGAAACTTAAAATGTAATTTTTTGATTTTTTACGAATTTTTAATGATTTTTCTAAGGTTTTTAATGTTTTTCAATTTTTAAGGTTTTTATAAATGCAAATTCAACAAAAATTAGATAGAAGCAAAAACAAATCAAAACATATAAACAGATTTTTTTTTGAATTTTTAAAGGTTTTTAATATTTTTAATTGATTTTTAAAAATAGATAGTAGAAATTTTTAGGGTTTTCGAATTTTTAAAAATACTAAATGGAAACAAAATGCAACCAAAAACTTAGGGAAATTTCTTCTACACCATGGCAGGAGCCATGTGTCGAAATTTCATGATTTTTGGACTAACTTTGCTATTTATTGAAACAAACATAAAATAAACAGCCCACAGGGACCTATATGCAACTATTAAAAAGTTACCAGCTAAACAGTAACACTTGGAAAAAGTACATGGCTAATCTTGCAAAAAGTCCAACGTTGCTCGTGAATAGCACGCGAAACAATCACACAGGGGTATAAATGCAAATCTTATTTATAAAACTTCATTCAATAACAACCATAAAGTTCAGGACTGAGTATGCAAATATCCCATAAGTCACGTGACAGACCACGTGACACACACAGAGGGACTAAAATGCAAATAAAAGAAGCACAAGGTCCTAAGTGCAAAATATCCAAAATAAAAACAACTACAGAAGATATTTACAGGGCTAAGAAATTAATGCAAAAAGTGAAAAGGGCCTAAGTGCAAATACCCTTATTATTAGCGATTCAACGATCGAGGGGTCCTCACTTAAGATCAGACAGTCGGGAGTAGTGGATACTGGTTCGACGATGGACGGTGGATAGTGATCCTCAAATGGATCTGACGGTCGAGACGCCTCGAATGATGGGTGGCTATGATCAGAACTCGGAGGGACCTCGATCTGACGGCGGAGACGTCCTCTGGAAGTGCAATAAAGAACTCGCCGCCAGCGAGCTTCGCTCGATCGATACGAGCTACAGGGACGTCCTCCAAGGCTGCTCAGATGGGGGAAATGACGCTGGTGCCTGTCCGCAGCGGTGGTGATGCTCTGATGAGGCCGGGAACGTCTGGAACGGCCCGGCGGAGCTGGGGTACCTGGAGCGGGTGTGCGAGGATGACTTGACCTCCAGATGAGGTCCTTTCAGCTCTATACCTGCACAAAAAGGATACTAGGTCGAGGGAAAAGTGCCTCGACCTGTTAGTGCGCGAAATGGGTGGACGATGGGGTGATGCATGGCCCTCCGGCGAGGCGACGACAGAGGAAGGATTGGGAGCTCGTTCCTGGGCGAACGAGGTGGACGAAGAGGCGCAACAGGTGGGGAGATGTCTAATGGAGATGATACGATTGTCGGGAGGGAAAATGGGTAGTCGGATCACGATGGATGATCCAAGGAATGCAAGTTGATCGGAAATCGAAAAGCTTGAATCTAAAGTAGACAAAAGGTTATCTGAGCTACTGATAACATGCATTCTGCAAGGGTCACAATAAATAATATATATAGTGTCGCTGAGGCGACTGCTCACAGAACACCGGTTAATCAGCAATTAACCCACAATAAAAGAATAAGCCAATCGAGTCTCAAAAGTGTGAATTAACATTTATTACTCTACCACAAGATGCACAGTGAATAAGTATGTAGAGGTCGAACCACAGAGAGCAATGCAAAAATGAAGTAGCCTATGATGTCCATATACAATAGAGTCATTCTTGTATGAATCCTATTTTTGTGGGTTATTATTATTATTATTTATTATTATTTTTTTATTATTATATTTTTTTATTAATAATATATATCTTATTTAATATGATATACTTATATATATTCATGTATTATATATATAATTTATAGAATATAAATATATAAAGATGTATACCCATAGAGGGTATGTATAAAGCATATAATACATATATTTTTTTTATTTTTTTTTTAAAATTTAATTTTCAGATTTTTATACCTTGATAATTATGTATATATATATATATATTAATTTTCTTCTTTTTTATATTGGAATATATAAACAAGATAATAAAAGGGGTGATAAAATATTTATAAAAATATGCAAACATAGTCAAAAAATTCAGAAATAAAATCTTTTTGATATTTTTATGATTTTTTTATTGTTTTTGAGATTTTTGGGTATTTTTCAAAATGTTTTTGGTATTTTTAAATAGCACAATAAGGGAAAACAGGGAGTTAACTACTGACTGGGGGTAAAATGGGAATTAAAAATATAAAACAACCACAAAATTTTTCCCAACTATTTTTAAGATAAAGAGGATAAAATATAGAACCTACAAGAGTTGAGTTTGCATTTTTTAGAGTTTTCTATATTTTTTTATTTTTTTGGAAGTTTTTGAGTATTTTCGAATTTTTAAGGTTTTTCTTTTGAGATTTTTAGTGATTTTTGGATTGACACTAAAATATGATAGAATAGACCATAAGTAATTTTTTTTGGAATTTTTCGAGGTGATTTAATATTTTTTACTATTTTCTAAGCTAGACAGTAGACAAAATGCAAGTTTTTGATTTTTAATAAATGCAAAAATGCAACAAAAATGAAAACTAAAAATATGGCGTGCAAGAGCAAGCTAACATGAGCTTATATTCATTTTCGTGGAATTTTTCAAGTTAAAATGGTACATGAAATAAATGGACAAAGCATACAAAAATATATGGCCTAACAGGGGCGTTTTTGCAAATAAAAATAAAGTCAGGGGCTTCTGTGCGTCTGCAACTTTAAGGGCTAAAATGAAATACAAAACCCGCCAGGGATCCCCGCGCAAAATGACCATCACGTGGGACTACACGTGATCCGCACCCACAGGGACCAAAAAGCAATTTCAGAAAATCCAGGGTCCTCGATGCGAATTTCCACAAAAATTATACACTTGGAATTTAATTTTATGGACTAAAAATAAATGTACAAACATACAGGGGGTCATATGCAAATTAGCCACCTCACGTGGGACGACACATGAGGTGACGTGGACTGGACCTAAGAGTAATATGCCAATCATACAGGGGGGTCCATGCAAAATTTACACACTAAAATAAACTTGAACTTTTATTTACAAGGGTTAACGATAAATACAAAAAGGCTGGGGTTAAATGAGAAATTTACCCCTTATTTAGGCGCTGACAGACGGCGATGAAGGCTTCACTTGGACACGCGTCGCACATCCGACGGCGGGTACTGGTTCGCCGATGAAGGGTTCGGATTAGATCTGCCTCGCGGATCGGACGATGATGGCTGGGCTTCATCCGACGGTTCTCATGCAATCTGGGGTGCGCCTCCTGATCGGACGGCGATGGATCCCCCTGGAAGAACATGGAAGAAGCTCGCGCGCGGCGAGCTTCGATCGTGAAGCTTGGGCTCCTTCGGGCTTCTCCCTCACGTCTGAGATGGTCAGGACGTAGCTGGAGGCCTCCTGCGTCTGCTCGTGGTCTTCTCATGGCTCCTGGAGGTCCAAGGAGCTCGGACGAGGTCGATGAAGGTCGGGACCTCCAGGAGCCTCTTCCTGGTTCGAATCGAGCCCAGAAGGGCTCGCTGCTGCGTTTTACCTGCATAGGAAGAACCGGGGGAACGAGAGCTATCTCCTCGACCCTGGGTTTTGAAGCTCTGGAGCAAAATGAGATGAGGCGGAGGAGCTCCAGCGATAGGCGGAGGTCGAGCTCCGATTCGCAAGGACTGGGGGTCCTTGGTTGAACAAAGATGATCGATACATGGAGAATGCGATAGGGAACGAGGTGAGAGGTGAATGGCGGTCGGAGATGGTCGATGTCACAGTGAAGAAGTCGTCGGAGCTGAGCTCCGGCGAACTTCGAGTTGGCGATTTTACGCTACACTACTTAACTAAAGATTAAACTAAGAACAAAATTGAAATGCTAGAATCAAAAGCTACCTAAAAAGCGATAAAGGACAGCTCTTATACCTGGGGGCCACCAGGGAGCAGGACGGACGCCGGAGCTCCGCCGCGTCAAAATGTATCCCTCCTTCGGCCGATTCGAGGTGCTGAGATGCTCCCCCTGTCACGAGGAACCTCCCAGGATCAAATTCAAGGCTTTTGGGTGGATGAAATTGGCCAAATTTGAGGAGGAGGGCAAGGGCTCTTATTTATAGACTGACTGGCCTCCCTTCTTGGCCCGCGTATTCCGGAGATTGTAATGATCGTTTTCTCGATCCAACAAGCATGCGCGATAGATGGATGATCCCTCTACAGATCTCATGAAGGCGGCAAGCGAGAACAAGGAATGAGACACCCGGAAAAAATGGCGCAAGTCAGGGGTTCAACGAGGTTCAGAGGCGCCAGGTCCCGATGGGACAGTTGACCAGAGGTCAACAAAGGCTGGTGCCCCATTGGTCCACCTCGGACGCTAGAGGACAAAATAGGGGATCTTATTCTAAAATGATTTATTTAACCTAATAAATGATTTTATTAGAATTTTCGTATAAAATGAAAAATGTGTATTAATTCATGTAGTATTTATTTATGATTTTTATTTAATTTTTTGATGTATTTTATTATGGTTTTATTTTAATAATGTATATATGCATGTATTTACATGTATTTTGTATATTTTATTTTTATGTTGTTTATTTTATTTTATTATTTTATTGTCTTATTTTATAAATTTATAATTTATTTTTGTGAGTGTGAGGTATTTTTATTTAATTTTTATAAGTTTATTTACATTTTTAAATAAATAGGTATAGGTATATGTAGTTATACTCCTAGGTATTTTACCTATATATTATGTATACTTTATTTATTTAATGTAATTTCTTGGTTTTTATTTTGGATTTGTATTTTTAATAAGTTATAGGTAATATTTACATTATTATAAAAATATAGATGAATAATGAAATCCCCTTTTATTTTATAAACATATAGATAGCATAGGTATTTTGTCCATGTATCTTATAGACTTATTTTATTTTTACAAGTTCTTTTTGATCTTCTTTTAATTTCAATATGTACATGTATTATATACATTATTTACAAAATTCAAAAAAATATAAAATTGATAAAAATAATGGATATTGAATAAATTGAATATTTTAATCAGGAGGCTGCACAATGTGGGCCAAAAACCTAATTTTCACAGATAGACTCCAAAAATTATGAAACCAATTTTATTAAATAGTTCTTGAAAAGCTATATACAGTTAAAGGTGAGTTTGGTGGATTTTGAGTTTTTATTTGCAAGATATGGGTTTGTGAAGTTGAGATTTTGGCTTTTTATTCTGGGTGTAAAATGTACACTGAGTATTATTTTTACACAAACTCAATTTTGTATTTTTCTCATATTATTATCTACAACTTTCATGTACAAAGTTTCTTTATTTGATGAATGAATAATTATATACAAAATAGGTGTCAAAAATGCATAAATAAATGAATGAGGTAATCATTGTACTGCTGGCCCTTATCTCCCCCTACTTTAATCCTTGTCGACCAATTCCATGCTGGCCTTGGTCTCGAGGTTCAGGTCATAAAATATCTGCAATATTTTATTCCTTTTTCTTTTCTTCTCTTTATTCTATAATTTTGGCATTAAAAACTTTATTTAATGTAGAATTAATACAATGAATAATGAATGCTATTATGTACAAATTGATGTTATTTACCTGCATTTGTTGGGGTTTTTGAGGCCAAAATGATAGAATAAAGGTGATGAAATGGAGATTCATCACCCCCTATACTTGCCTTTGCTAGTCCCTAGCAAATACTTATGCAATAAGTACAAAAAAGAATAAAATAAAAGAAAAGAAAAAGAGAAAAGAATGATAGAGTGAATAGGGGTACTTTCAGTGCAATGTATGTCTTTATAAAATCTGAATTTGGAGCTCCTGTCAGACCTTGGGCGTAGATGTGTGTGGAACCTAGTCGGGAACCAGCTTCAAAATACAACAACCTTCGAGAGTCACAGAACTCGGTTCAACCCACCTCAATAGCCTGGTCAGAACTGGTCTACATTATACGCAAACCCTTATAACTATGAAGCTGACTTGTACAGTGGAAGTGATAGTGGCTCTCCCCAACTGAAATGACAAAGGAACTGACTTCTCCAGAATGACAACCCAATGATTCCCCAATCCAACAGCTCTTTCATCGAGGAGCAAGGTATTCCCTTCTAAGTTCAAGTGGAAACCAGCTCAAGAGGAGGGGGTGAAGAGAAGAATGGATGGTAGCCAGTGTAGCTACCTATCCTAGGATGCAAGACCAGTGTAGTCAAGTCATCCAGCTGCAGGCTCACATATTTGACTTTGGAACTCAAGCTTGCTTATTGGCTTTACAACATATGTACATACTTTGCAGGCATTTTATTTTTATACACGCCTGACCATTTTTTTCGACATACTATTCACAACAGCATTTCCATAAGGAGTTTTTCCTCTTGAGCCAGTAGACTATCCCTCTTTTGAAGCTTTATCGCAACCCACAATTTCCTGTCTTTAGACCTCATGGCTATTGGACCAGGTTGGGGTGCACTTCCCTCCCTAGATGAGGATGAATGTTTCCACCCGTGTGCATCTCAGACTGGCAAATCCAACCCCCTCACCACTCCAACTGAGTTGAGCCAAGTGAAAGGTGCAAGTGTCCAAGTTAGGTCACGGTCGGCAAAGAGTCATGCGTGCTTCTCGAAAAGTTCTAGTTAGTCAGTTGAGGTGACTTGAACCCAGCCCTGATTTCTCAAAGAATTAAGTCTGCATAGACCTGAAGTACCTTAAACCTAGTTCCCATAAGGTTCCAGTGCAGTTAGGTGCGGTAAGGTCTAACCAAGCTCCAATTTGGGACTTTATTGGACTGATTCAATCATCAAGCTCACTCAAAAAGAATATGAATGGTATGCTCATGCTATGCACAATGAATGATGCAATTTTTCACAAAGAATTTACACGAATCAAAGAATCTTTTCACACAAAGAATTTTTGCAAATAAGAAACTTGACACATATAAAAAGTACTTACACTTATTTACACAAGCATGCCGCTTTATTTACAAAAGGTATGGATTTTCAAAGACCTTACATGTTTGAATGAAGTAATTTATTTAGCTTGTACAGAAAAAATTTTATGTATTTTATGATTTACAAGTATTTGTAATGATGCTTTTATTCCTTAGATCTAGTTTAGAAATAATTTTGCAAACTATAGTACACGATAATTTTTGCAATCATTTACACACATTTGAAAACTATTTTTGCAAAGATTTTTCACATACTATATATATACATTTTCCACAATAGTTTTGACAAACATTTTTCAAAAACATTTGCACATAGGTTTTTTCAAATCCATTATTCCACACAAAGAAACATTTTTTCAAACAAAACAATTTTACACAAGTTGAAAACATTTCAGAACAGATTTTTCAAACAGTTCACGCTATTTTTCAAATCATATTGTAAAGGTATTTAACTTGACTTATTAATCAGTATATACAAAGAAAAACTGTGTTTGCTGTACAACATGGTTTTGGCTCTTATAAGCTTTATTTGGGTGTTATTGCTTATTTTTGTATGAGAGATTTTCGTGTAGACTCCCCAGACTCATTCAAGAATCATTTTCAAAAGATTTTGAAAACTATAGTCCAAACTAATTTGACAAAACATGTTCACGCATTTGAAAATGGTTTTACAAAGGGTTTTCACACATGATAGATAGATTTTTCAAAGCAATTTGACAACCAAATTTTTCCAATCATTTGCACACTAATTTTCACACCTTTTTATTTTACTCAAAGAGAATAAATTTTACACACAAAACTGATTTTTCAAAGGTTGAATACTTGTACACACTATTTTCAAGCAATTTTCAAAAGATTTTTCAAAGAGATTACTTTGCACAAAACGCTTTTCCTGACTTATTAATCAGTACAAGTACAAAGAGTCTGAGGAGCTCACAATCATCTTTTATTATTATAGAGTTACTTATTACTTTTTAGATTGAGTTGATGTTCTATTTTTCAGTATGAGTTATGTCTTATAGTATATACAAGGTATATACGACCCCCCTATACTTAGTTTGAGCTATGTCCTCATAGGTCGAAGAGAAAAGAGAAGACATAACTCGTACTGAGTATAGACAAGTCTAAAGAATATATGAATAAAAAAATGAATGATTGAGAAGTTGACCGTCCCCCCTATACTTAGGATCAAATAATCCTAAGTATAACAGACTGTACAAAAAGCAGGGAGGGTCAAGGGTGGGAATACACAGATCGTACTCTGATTGTCTCCCCCTATACTTAGGGTAAGATACTCCTAAGTATAGAAAAGAAGAGGAGACAATGGAGAGGATCGAAATGAAATGAAAAACTCGGGGTGCACATCCCCCCTATACTTAGGACAAAGTACGTCCTAAGTATAGAAAACTGTCTACAAGGGCGGCACCTTTTTGATACAAAAAAAAGATAGAAAAGGAAAAAAAGAAAAGAAGAAAAGAAGAAAATCAGATAAACAGTTGTTGGAATGCATTGTCTGAATCTTTTGATGCTGCAGCTGTTGTGGATATGTCATCATGGTGCACGAGCTGAATGGAATCAACAACGACCAAGAATGTGTCTGGTTCGAGGTAAGGCTTCAGGAGTTGACCGTTGACGACGAATGGTTGTGCGTCAGGGGACAATTCTGCTATAGCAATACTTCCATTGTCACGCACTTCACAAACTCGAAACGGTCCTGTCCACTTACTCTTCAATTTGCCCGGGAAGATCCGCAACTTTGCATCAAATAACCACACCTTCTGTTAAACATCAAAGGTCTTTCGTCTGATGTGCCGGTCATGCCAGCATTTCACCTTTTCTTTGTACATCAATGTGTTATCGTATGCATAGTCTCGGAACTCCAAGAGTCTGTTCAGATCATCCTTTCTTTTCTGACCACTTTTGCGTGAGTCCAAATTACAACTGTTAACTGCCCATAAAGACTTGTGAATTGATTCGACGGGCAAATGGCACGGCTTCCCGTATACAAGACGATAGGGAGACATGCCCAAAGGAGACTTGTAGGCGGTTCTATAAGCCCACAAGACCGAGTCCAAGAGTTGGGACCAGTCTTTTCTGTTTGGCCTGACAAGTTTCTGCAAAATAGTCTTGATTTCTCTGTTTGATAATTCTGCGATGCCATTGGTCTGAGGATGGTAAGGAGATGCGACACGATGATCGATGTCGTACTCCTTCGTCAATTTCTTGACCTCCTTGTTAATAAAATGGCTACCCCCGTCTGATATGAGAAATTTTGGTATCCCGAACCGCGAGATGATGTTCTTCTTCAGGAACTGACACACTGTTTGGCTGTCGGCGGCTCGAGCAAGGATAGCTTCAACCCAATGACTCACGTAATCTACAGCAAGAAGAATGTGTTCAAAACCTTGACTGTTAGGGAAATATCCCATGAAGTCAATGCCCCATGCATCGAAAACGTCTGCTATCTGAATGATTTTCAGGGGCATCGAATCTTTTGCAGTGAGTGTACCTTTCAGTCTCTGACAGTCAATACAACGTTTGACAAATTCTGCAGCATCCTTAAATAATGTGGGCCACTAGAAGCCACACTGCAGTACTTTGGCTGCCGTACGATCTCCAGAGTGATGTCCACCAGATTCGAGCGAGTGACAATGCTCGAGGACACTAGATTGCTCCTCCTGAGGGATGTACCTGCGCCAAATGCAATCCGCTCCTTCCCTGAATAAAAGAGGATCCTCCCATTGATAGAATCGGATGGTCGACATGAATTTATTCTTCTGATTCTTCGTCCAATCCGAAGGTGTTACCCCAGAGGCGAGGTAATTGACTATATCTGCATACCAAGGAAGAGAATCCACTACCAATATTGCTTCGTCAGGAAAGGTTTCTGTAATGGGTGCACTGTTCAGAGGAGACTCGTGCTGCTCAATTCTGGAGAGATGGTCTGCTACCACATTCTGAACTCCAGGCTTGTCCTTGATTTCCAGGTTAAATTCCTGGAGGAGAAGGATCCATCGAATCAGTCTCGGCTTGGCATCCTTCTTCTGCTGGAGGTACCGGATAGCAGAGTGGTCGGTAAAAATTGTGACTTTTGATTCAAGCAAATAGGATCTGAACTTCTCAAGGGCGAAAACCACAGCCAGCAACTCTTTCTCGGTCACTGTATAATTCCTCTGTGCTTCATCTAATGTTCTGCTGGCGTAGTGAATGGCATAGGGCGCTTTCTCTTTCCTTTGCCCAAGAACAGCCCCGACTGCAAAGTCTGACGCATCGATCATTATCTCAAAAGGAAGAGTCCAGTCTGGCGGCTGTAAGATTGGAGCCTGAGTAATAAGCTCCTTCAGGTGATTGAAAGCAAGGAGAACCTGCTGATCTACATTGAACTCGGTTTCCTTGCACAGAAGCTCTGTCAAAGGTCGGGCAATGCGGTTGAAATCCTTGATGAATCGCCTGTAAAATCCCACATGCCCCAGGAATGACCTTACATTCTTCACTGACTGAGGTGGCTGGAGATTTGAAATAACATCCACCTTCGCTGGGTCGACTTCCATGCCACGTTTGGAAACGACGTGACCCATCACGATGCCTTCAGTGACCATGAAGTGGCTCTTTTCCCATGAAAGTAATAGATTAACTTCACGACACTTCTGAAGCACTCTGTCTAGGTGCTCGATACAAGAATCAAAACTATCACCATAGATAGAGAAGTCGTCCATGAACACCTCGAGAAAACTGCCTACCATCTCGGCGAAGACTACTAACATGCATCTTTGGAAGGTTGCAGGTGCATTGCATAAACCAAAGGGCATTCTCCTGAAGGCGTAGGTGCCGAACGGGCAAGTGAAGGTAGTCTTCTCTTGATCTTCAGGAGCGATCGCCACTTGGTTGTACCCGGAATACCCATCCAAAAAGCAGAAGAACTCCTTGCCTGCTAATCTTTCCAGAACTTGATCAATGAATGGCAAGGGGAAGTGGTCCTTCTTAGTTGCTGCATTAAGACGACGGTAGTCAACACACACCCGCCAGGATGTTGGTACCCGAGTGGATATTTCCTCTCCTTTGTCATTTGTAACCACGGTAAGCCCGTATTTCTTTGGAACTACATGCAGTGGGCTTACCCATTTTGAATTGGAGATGGGATAAATGAAGCCTGCGTCGCACCATTTCGTTATCTCTTTCATGACGACGTCCCAGAGGTTAGGGTTCAACCTTCTTTGGAATTCGCGGGACGGCTTGGCATCTTCTTCCAGATAAATGTGGTGTGAACACAAAGCTGGATTTATCCCTCAGAGATCTGATACACACCAACCAAATGCCTTGCGGTTCTTTTCTAGAACCTCGAGAAGACAAGATTTCTGATCCGAATTCAGCCTGTTGCTGATGATGACCGGATACATTTGTTCTTCACCCGCAAAGAAAGCATACTTCAGGCCTGCAGGAAGTGGCTTGAGTTCTGGTGTTGATCTGTCCAACTTGTTGGTTACTTCAGACACCATGCTGGTGGTGGGATGTGCTTCCTTGAGGGGGCTGCCATCCTCATCATTCTGTTGAGATCCCAGTGATGTGCCGAACGGTTCTGTGCTAGGCTGATCGTGTTCGGTCTGGAGTGAATGATCAAAGAGATGCGCTTGCATCTGAGAATCTGTCTCCCAAGAATCATCGGAGCCTAGGATAACTGTGCTTTCCAAGTCCTCCTCGAGAGTGAGGATTTCTCGGGTCCATGAATCGTTCAATGACAAGAATGACAAGAATGAATCTCTCATCAGTCGTGGCATTCGGCTCTCTGCTCATGTTTATAGTGATTTGCTTGGCGTTCGAGCTAAAAGTAATCTTGCCAGACTCATAATCAATCACGACACTTGAAGTACGTAGAAATGGTCGACCAAGGATGATAGGGGGCTGGAGCAGGGGTGCTGGTGAGTCCATATCAAGGACTACAAAATCTGCTGGAAATTGCATCTCCTGTACTTTAACTACGACGTCTTCCAACAGACCCCGGGGCCGCTTAATGGATCGGTCAGCGAACTGAAGGATCATTCGTGTCTGCTTGAGCGGACCCAACCCAAGTTCTTGCATTATGGATGATGGCAGGAGGTTGATGGAAGACCCACTGTCGAGGAGAGTGCGCTCGAAGATCTGGTCAAAGATCTCACAACTGATAAGAGTTGCTCCTGTGTCTTGCTTCTTCTGTGGGAGGTTGCTGATAGCTGCAACAGTGGCCATGGATAGCATGTGCTTCTCTACATCTCTGCGTCTGTTCTCCTGTGCTGGGCGATGCCTGTTGGTACATGCCTCCTTTAGTCCTTTCTTCACAGCTGGCATGTACTCCACGGCCTTCAACAAGGGAATCTCAACAGTCAATTTGTCTAATATTTCCACAACTCCTGGATCAGACAATGCCTTTTTTCGTTTTGCATTTTTTTGGATTTTTCTATTACATGAGGAAAAGGCATATGTACATCTCTAGTAGGAGAAATAGAGTTCTTATTTACATCAAAATCAACGCCCACAGAATGTTGTACATCCGTACTACAAAAAGGAGTACAAACTGTATCCTGGTATGCGGGTGCTGCAGGGCGAGCAAAAAGTGTAGCGTCTGCTCCGTCGGATGGTGAGGGATCGGCTGCTGCTGGCAGCTCCTCCAAGGCTGGCGCAGCTTCGCTTCGACTGCAAGCTTCTTTTTGTTGTTTTTGGTTTTGCTGATTTTTTTGTATTTTCAGCTGGAACTGATGGGAATGCACGACGGCTGGAATGGCTTCTCCTTCTTCTTCCTCCTCACCCGCCCCTGTAGCTGGCACGGCTGATGCGTAAGATGACGATCCACCTGTTTCTTTATTCACCCCAATCTTTGTAGCAGGCGAAGGCAAGGCCCTACCGCTCCTGAGAGTAACATCATTAGAATACACAATAATATCATTTTCTGACACGGACAAGACATCACATTCTACCTGCTCTTTCTTCTTGAAATTATTGGGGTTGGCTTCGACCTGAGCTGGGATGGTAGTTCTAGTGGCGGTCAGGTCGTCAAGCCGCTTGGTCATTTCCGCCGGCCCTTTGATAAGTTGGGCCAGACAATCCATGGTAGGGTTCGCAGGGGGTGCTTCGGTGGGTTCAGCGTGTAGACCACGCTGCTGTTGCATGGATGGGTGCGGAGGTTGCTGCTGGTGGTGCTGGGGTCGTGCATGAAGTTGAAGTTGCTGATAAGAGGGGGGAGGATACTGCTGATATTGCTGAGATGGGGCAGCCACATACTGATGAAACGGCTGAGGATGGTGGTATTGCGGCTGCTGGTATGGCAGATTCTGCCTCCATTGATTTGCACACTGGGGAGGCTGATGGTACTGCTGATGAGGCTGAGAGGACTGTCCAAAACGACCACCCTGAGGTTGGTGGTATTGCCGGTTGGCAAGTGGCTGACCCTGGGGTTGTCCCATAGGACGGGTCGGCTGTGCATCATTGGTCCATACCCCGTTCACTTCCTTAATCAGGGGTGGTGGTGGGAAAACTGGATCAGATCCTGAAAGAAACTCTGGTTGGTACACAACCATCTGCTGTTGCGGCTGGCCCTGGTCGGGTGCCTGCACGTAGTACACGTGCTGGACTGCCGGTGGCTGCTGGCTCGGCTGAGGCTGATGCTGCGGTTGCTGCTCGACCTTCTTCTCAGCTGGAGCTTCTGATGGTGTCGCCGACTGAACAGAGTTGATGGTGCCCACCAACAGTTCAAGGTACTTGTTGATCTGATCAAGCTTGTCTAAATTCTGAGTCCTCTTCTCGATCACAGTGAGTTTTTCAAGGTCCTGTGATCGCTTCTCAATGATGTCAACTTTCGAGAGATGGCCCCCGATGATACTGAGGTTAGAGCTCTCATCTCTCTCTGCCTCTTTGGATGCTGCCATGTGTACTTGTTTCTGGAGGATCTGGGGCTGCTTCTGATACGCCTTGGATGAAGAGAGGGCGGCCTCTCCTTCGGCCATTTCTTCGAATATCTGCCAGACTACCTCCTCATCCTTGTTGAAGTGCGAACCCCCACATGCTGCGTCAACGAGCCTTTGGCTCTCGATGTTCAGTCCCCCAAAGAAGTGCTGGACCAAGTTGGTCTTCGGAATTTCATGATGGGGACACTTCTCTTGCAGATCGATGAATCTCTCCCATGCTTCGTGTACTGACTCATGGGGTCCTTGGGAGAAATTACTGATTCGGGCTCGCATCTGGTTGAGCCGACCTACAGGGTAATACTTATGCAGAAAAGCGGACTTCAGCTCCTCCCTGGTCGTCACAACCTTCCCCAGATGGTTGACCCAAAAGAGGGCCTTGTCTTGTAAGCTGAAGGGGAACGCCATCATCTTGACAATGTCCAAAGGGACATTGGGATAGTGAGTGGTGCGGCAAATGCGTGAGAATTGCTACAGGTGAATGTACGGCTCTTCACTGGTATTTCCATGGAATGCAGGGAGAAGAGCAATGAACTGGGGTTTCAGCTCAAAGTGAGCGTGTACCGGTGGAATGAGGATCCACTCGGTCATCTGGCTGTCTCCCGGATTGTACGTCTCTTTTAATGTAGGCTTTGGTGGCGGTAGTTCAGGTTCATCATCATCAGGACCACCACCACCACCTCCACCTCCTCCTCTGCCTCCTCTGCCTCTGCCTCCACCCTCGTCTCGGTTCATCATATCGTTCAACATATCCTGGAATGCTGTCTGCGTGAGGGCCTGCTCGGTCAGCTGCTGTTGAATGGCCTGGATAGACGCCAGCAATTGTGCATTGACTTGATTCTGGTGTGGTATCTGTCCCTCTGGTTGGGGTGGCTGCTGACCCTTGCCCTTTCCTCTGGGAGCCATCTCAGGGTGTGAGTCGGACGAAATGAACTCCGGAGTATTCTCCAGGGCTCGCTTTGTCTTCTATCTGCAGAATGAGATAGTCCAAATCAGACCACTTGCAATTTTGTTCAGCCGTCATGATGAAGCTGAAATTCAGGTCAACCCCAGCGTGTTGTGAACGGTAAAGGATGTGGACTGTAATCGACTTCCATTCACAACGATGAAGGCGGGACAAAAGTGATCCCAGTTTATTGGGTGGACAAGAGAAAGGTAGAAAACGAGGAGTCTGGAGATTGATCCGCAAGGTCTGAATCAGGTTCTCGGGAATCACCTTGAATTTATTTGCGGGGTTGAGTTCATGGAATCGATGTTGGTGTCGGCGAGGTCCCAACGGAAACCATCCATGGATCAACTTCGTGAAGCATGAAAGAGGATCGGATGTTGGAAGAAGGATACGATGGTCAACGAGGAATAAAAGGAGTGTAAAACAGTAGAAAGGCTCAGGCGAGCGGGGTGGTCAAAGGGAGAAACAACAAATTATGCGCAAAGACGCGGGACTCGATCTTTGAACCTTAATCCAGATCCATACAAACGCAATGCAAAATTGGGTTCACCAACTCACGCCATGTGAAGCCGTGAAGGTTCGGCTATTTATTATCTTTTCATTTTTAGAATTGTGATTTCAGGCAATTCTTTTAACAAGTCCTTAGTACGCTACCCTATAGGAGAGAGAGTACTGCCATAAGAGTATCCCGTACTTGTCCTCCTCCTGTGTAACCTGTAGTCTGTACTTTTTGAGGTCCTTGTAACCCTTCCTAGATCCCTACTCAGCCAAAGAAATAGAGAGAGGAAGCCGATAGGCAAAACCAATACTTCGGTTCTTGCTCGCAACGGAATCACCCGTGAGCATGCAAGAACCTACTCGGACGCAGGACAATGAGACAGACACCCCCGTGAAGGCGTGGCCTATGCTCAATACTTCGGACATGGTCGATGCTCTACACAACAGAGAGTCATCATTGGCGACCAAGTCGTACTCTCCTACGTACGATAGAAGCGCCATTACTTCAGAAATCCAGGCGATACACAAGGCAGTTGCAGACTGGGTTTTTGGCTTTAATCCTTAGGGGGTCGCACTCGCTCAAGGGAGTAGGGTTTTAGTCCCCCTCCAAGGTACCTGAAAACAATGAGGGCTTTATGAACCCGGTACAATGATAGTCCATTACATATTTTAATTAAGGTCAAAGTTTATTTAGCAGTCCCCTTGTTTTAATTTTTGGGTTTTCACTTTTTTTGAGTCTGTTTTCATACCAACGCCTAACATTTTTGTAGATTCTCATTTATGTCCTAGGTGCTCAAAATCAGAGGGAGATAGCGGAAAAGCCGTGCAAGTGGTTCCATGATGGAAATCTCACCATTGAACCGAATGATGCAAGCTGAGTTAGAAGACTTATAGTGCATCCCATCTCTCTCCATGCGGTATGCAAAACAGAATTTTTAAACCTATCTACATGTCGGTATGCAAGGCACAAAATCGCCCTAACATTAGCTGCTATTAGCGTGAAGAACCATAAGTCGCTCATTTATCTCTAGCCTGAAAAGTCCGGTCTTGGCTCACCCCTCCTCTGCTCAACACACTTGAGTTTAGGAGATAGCGCTTTATGGGGCTTGCTATGGCACAAGGGCTAAGAGACAAATGAACGGCTTGTTTAAGTTTGACTAGATCCATACGAAGTATACTATAGGAACATGCATTCTTATTAATGTCTGGACCTAGCTACCAAATCAAGCAACCTATATCTAGGGGCTCCAAGCACACAAAACAAAGTAAAATAAAGGCGGAAAGCTCAAAACTTCGGAAAATAAAGAAAAGAAAGCGATGGAAAACTCGGAAAACTGCGATGAGGCCCCCAGGTGAACAATCACCCGGGCACTGGACCTCATTGTGAAGAGTAGAGTCCTGTTAATTATTACATGCCAAAATTGTCTCTCTCTCACCATAAATTACAAAAATAATCCTAATTGCTCTAGACCTATCTAACTCCCATCCCTTGGTATCCTTGGTGCTCTCTCCAGATGGTTATGAGGTAAAGACCACCCTCCTCCAAGCTCGGTTGCCTTGGCTCCCTAGGAAGCCATCCTCGCGTGGCGGGCCCTCACATCAAAGTCACAAAGAGATTGAATTAGTATAGCTCAACCAATAAAATAAGCAGGAAAGAATTAATCACAATAAATAAATCAATAAAGCATAGTGATCAATTGCAAAATAAATAGCCGCTCATCAATTTTTAAACAAGAATGACAAAAATTAATAGGCTACGCTCATTGCACCCCGGCAACGGCGCCATCTGATAACAGGCATTCTGCAAGGGTCACAATAAATAATATATATAGTGTTGCTGAGGCGACCGCTCACAGAACACCGGTTAAGCAACAATTAATCCACAATAAAAGAATAAACCAATCGAGTCCCAAAAGTGTGAATTAACATTTATTACTCTACCACAAGATGCACAGTGAATAAGTATGTAGAGGTCGAACCACAAAGAGCAATGCAAAAATGAAGTAGCCTATGATGTCCATGTACAACAGAGTCATTCTTGTATGAATCCTATTTTTGTGGGTTATTATTATTATTTATTATTTTTTTATTATTATATTTTTTATTAATAATATATATATCTTATTTAATATGATATACTTATATATATTCATGTATTATATATATATATATATAATTTATAGAATATAAATATATAAAGATGTATACCCATAGAGGGTATGTATAAAGCATATAATACATATATATTTTTCCTTTTTTTTTCTTTTTTTTTTAAATTTAATTTTCATATTTTTATACCTAGATAATTATGTATATATATATTTTAATTTTCCTCTTTTTTTATATTGGAATATATAAATAAGATAATAAAAGGGGTGATAAATCATTTATAAAAATATGCAAACATAGTAAAAAATTCAGAAAAAAAATCTTTTTGATAATTTTATGATTTTTTTACTGTTTTTGAGATTTTTGGGTATTTTTCAAAATGTTTTTGGTATTTTTAAATAACACAATTAGGGAAAATAGGGAGTTAACTACTGGCTGGGGGTAAAATGGGAATTAAAAATATAAAACAACTACAAAATTTTTCCCAACTATTTTTAAGATAAAGAGTATAAAATATGGAACCTACATGAGTTGAGTTTTCATTTTTTAGAGTTTTCTATATTATTTTATAATTTTTGGAAATTTTTGAGTATTTTCGAATTTTTAAGGTTTTTCTTTTGAGATTTTTAGTGATTTTTGGATTGACACTAAAATATGATAGAATAGACCATAGGTAATGTTTTTGGAATTTTTCGAGGTGATTTAATATTTTTTTGGTATTTTCTAAGCTAGACAGTAGACAAAATGCATGTTTTTGATTTTTAATAAATGCAAAAATGCAACAAAAATGAAAACTAAAAATATGGCGTGCAAGAGCAAGCTAACAGGAGCTTATGTTCATTTTCGTGGAATTTTTCAAGTTAATATGGTGCATGAAATAAATGGACAAAGCATACAAAAATATATGGCCCGACAGGGACGTTTTTGCAAATAAAAATAAAGTTAGGGGCTTCTGTGCAAAAGCATAAAAAATATCACATGGTCTGCAACTTTAAGGGCTAAAATGAAATACAAAACCCGCTAGGGACCCCCGCGCAAAATGACCATCATGTGGGACTACACGTGATCCGCACCCACAGGGACCAAAAAGCAATTTCAGAAAATCCAGGGTCCTCGATGCAAATTTCCACAAAAATTATACACTTGGAATTTAATTTTATGGACTAAAAATAAATGTACAAACATATAAGGGGTTATATGCAAATTAGCCACCTCACGTGGGACGACACGTGAGGTGACGTGGACTGGACCTAAGAGTAATATGCCAATCATACAAGGGGGTCCATGCAAAATTTACACACTAAAATAAACTTCAACTTTTATTTACAAGGGTTAACGATAAATACAAAAAAGCTGGGGTTAAATGAGAAATTTATCCCTTATTTAGGCGCTGACGGACGGCGATGAAGGCTTCACTTGGACACGCATCGCACATCCGACGGCGGGTACCGGTTCGCCGATGAAGGTCGGGACCTCTAGGAGCCTCTTCCTGGTTCGAATCGAGCCCAGAAGGGCTCGCTGCTGCGTTTGAACTGCATAGGAAGAACCGGGGGAACGAGGGCTATCTCCTCGACCCCGGGTTTTGAAGCTTTGGCGCAAAATGAGATGAGGCGGAGGAGCTCCGGCGATAGGCAGAGGTCGAGCTTCGATTCGCAAGGACTGGGGGTCCTTGGTTGAACAAAGATGATCGATAGATGGAGAATGCGATGGGGAACGAGATGAGAGGTGAATGGCGGTCGGAGACAGTCAATGTCATAGTGAAGAAGTCGCCGGAGCTGAGCTCCGGCGAACTTCGAGTTGGCGATTTTACGCTACACTACTTAACTAAAGATTAAACTAAGAACAAAATTGAAATGCTAGAATCAAAAGCTACCTAAAAAGCGATAAAGGACAGCTCTTATACCTGGGGGCCACCAGGGAGCAGGACAGACGCCGGAGCTCCGCCGTGTCAAAATGTATCCCTCCTCCGGCCGATTCGAGGTGCTGAGATGCCCCCCCTGTCACGAGGAACCTCCCATGATCAAATTCAAGGCTTTTGGGTGGATGAAATTGGCCAAATTTGAGGGGGAGGGCAAGGGCTCTTATTTATAGACTGACTGGCCGCCCTTCTTGGCCCGCGTATTCCGACGATTGTAATGATCGTTTTCTCGATCCAACAAGCATGCGTGATAGATGGATGATCCCTCTACAGATCTCGTGAAGGCGGCGAGCGAAAACAAGGAACGAGACACCCGGAAAAAATGGCGCAAGTCAGGGGTTCAGCGAGGTTCAGAGGCGCCAGGTCCCGATGGGACAGTTGACTAGAGGTTAACAAAGGCTGGCGCTCCATTGGTCCACCTCGGACGCTAGAGGACAAAATAGGGGATCTTATTCTAAAATGATTTATTTAACCTAATAAATGATTTTATTAGAATTTTCGTATAAAATAAAAAATGTGTATTAATTCATGTAGTATTTATTTATGATTTTTATTTAATTTTTTGATGTAATTTATTATGGTTTTATTTTAATAATGTATATATGCATGTATTTACATGTATTTTGTATATTTTATTTTATGTTGTTTATTTTAATTTATTATTTTATTGTCTTATTTTATAAATTTATAATTTATTTTTGTGAGTGTGAGGGTATTTTTATTTAATTTTTATAAGTTTATATACATTTTTAAATAAATAGGTATAGGTATATGTAGTTATACTCCTAGGTATTTTACCTATATATCATGTATACTTTATTTATTTAATGTAATTTCTTGGTTTTTATTTTGGATTTGTATTTTTCATAAGTTATAGGTAATATTTACATTATTATAAAAATATAGATGAATAATGAAATCCCCTTTTCTTTTATAAACATATAGATATCATAGGTATTTTGTTTATGTATCTTATAGACTTATTTTATTTTTACAAGTTCTTTTTGGTCTTCTTTTAATTTCAATATGTACATGTATTATATACATTATTTACAAAATTCAAAAAATTATAATTTGATAAAAATAATGGATAATGAATAAATTGAATATTTTAATCAGGCAGGCTGCACAATGTGGGCCAAAAACCTAATTTTCACAGATAGACTCCAAAAATTATGAAACCAATTTTATTAAATAGTTATTGGAAAGCTATATACAATTAAAGATGAGTTTGGTGGATTTTGAGTTTTTATTTGCAAGATATGGGTCTGTGAAGTTGAGATTTTGGCTTTTTATTCTGGGTGTAAAATGTACATTGAGTATTATTTTTACAGAAACTCAATTTTGTATTTTTATTCACATTATTATCTACAACTTTCATGTACAAAGTTTCTTTATTTGATGAATGAATAATTATATACAAAATAGGTGTCAAAAATGCATAAATAAATGAATGAGGTAATCATTGTACTGCTGGCCCTTATCTCCCCCTACTTTATTCCTTGTCGACCAATTCCATGCTGGCCTTGGTCTCGGGGTTCGGGTCATAAAATATTTGCAATATTTTATTCCTTTTTCTTTTCTTCTCTTTATTCTATAATTTTGGCATTAAAAACCTTATTTAATGTAGAATTAATACAATGAATAATGAATGCTATTATGTACAAATTGATGTTATTTACCTGCATTTGCTGTGGTTTTTGAGGCCAAAATGATAGAATAAAGGTGATGAAATGGAGATCATCACCTACCTGGTGAATGAGATCGTCTAGGCTGAAGGTGGGGGACCTCCACGGATCTTCGCCTCAATGGATTGATGTGTCCAGAGGCTGGGCTCTCCTTGCGGCGGAGCACAACGATGAAGTCGCTGGACCTAAGGCTACAGAGCCTGAATCCTCGCTACAACACCTTCAAACTCACGCTGTCAACTCTTGGATGGAGATGGAGGTCACTGGAAACGAGGGAGTGGCCAAAGATCGAGAAGAAAATGCAGCTCTAGGAGATTATATAATCATTGAGGTCCGAGAAGTTTGGAGCAAGTGTGCGCAATCTGAGGAATGGATCCCTAACGGTATCATCGGGCGTGTATCGTGGATCGTTCCTCGGTAATCAGACCATCTAATCGAGCAGAATGGTTGACGGATCGAGCTGGAAAAATTAGGCGAAATCGGGCTGACCGAGTCCGCACAGAAATAAGGTCCAAGGGGGGTAGTTGATCGAGGTCAACGACCCCAACGTGGCCCAATCAGGTGTGGCGCGGAATAAGACAAGATAGACTAGGCGACAAAATAGTTGAAAAAAGCGAAAATAAATAGATAAAAAATAATAAATGATTTTAAACTGAAAAATAAATAAAATGAAAAATGTTCCTTATTTTTCAAGGGATTTTCTATGATTTTTATTTATTTTTATAAAAAATAAATTATGATATATATAATATATTATATTATATACAGGTATAAAATACCTAAGTATTTTATATAATTATTTTTATTTTGTTATTTTTATACAAATACCCCAATTTTATATTTTATTTATTTACAACATATTATTTGGAGTATAAAATAATTTTTATTTTATTTCTATGAGTTACTTACAAGTGTAAAAAAATAAGGATATGATACATATATACATGTAATATGTACAAGGTAGTAGAGAGAGAAATTATTTTATTTTTTATTTTTATTTTATTTTTCTAGTTTTTGTTTTATTTTTAGAAATATATACAAGGGAATATAAATACATTTTTATTTTTGTGAAAATAAAATATATACATATAAGAAGGGATATTCACAAGTTGGAGTGGCCCTATCTCTTTCTACTTATTTTATTTGGCGACCAGGCTCATATTGGGCCTTCTCTTGGGTTTAGGTCACTCAATATTTTTTCTAAATATTTCCTTCTTTTTCTTTTATTCTTTATTCTTTTATTTTTGCACAAAGACATGCTAATTATTAAATATTAACAAATGCATGCCTATTGTTAATTTATTGTATTTACAACTATATACATGATGTTTTGCCAAGATAATTAGCTAAAATAAAAGAATAAAGAGTGATGAATGAGTATTCATCACCCCCCTATACTTTACTTTTGCTAGTCCCTTAACAAACACTTATTTGAAAAAGAAGTGGAAATGAGAAAGAAAAAGAAAAAGAAGAAGGAGAAGGTGAATCAAGGTTGATTATTAAACTTGCCTTCATTAAATTGAAGTATGGAGCTCGGTCAGATCTTTGGAATATTAATTTGTCGGAACCTTATTTGGACTTAGGTTTAAAACTCAACAGCCTCTAAGTTCCACCAATCTATGGTCAAGACTCCTCAACAATCCAAATCAGAACAAGTCTACATACACAAACTCTAATGACCATGAATATTTTCTTGTACTGTGTAAGTGATATGTAGCTCCCCACCTCAGAAATGGCAAAGTGACAACCCCCCTCAACAAGGTAACTCTAATACCCTAGTTTGGCAACTCTTTCCTCGAGGAGCGGGGAATTCCCTTCTAAGTTCAAGTTCAACTGGCTCAAGAAGAGGAGGAAGAAGAGAATGGACCATGGCCAGTGTAGCCATGTATCCTAGGGAGCCCAACCAGTGTAGCTAAGTCTCCCTGCTGCAAGCTTCATGAGATGGGCACGGGTAACATAAGCTTTGCTTTATTTGACTATATACAATCCGGTGGGTATTTCATTTTCTATCAGACCCACCACTTTTTTGGAGTTTTTCTTTTTTTACACATTTTTTTCAATGTGCATATGTACAACATATCTACATGGTGCAACATATATACATAAGGAGTGTTTCCTCTTGAGACAGTAGACTATCCCTCTTTTGAAGCTTTATTGCAACCCACAGATCCTGTCTTTAGACCTCACTGCTACCAGACCAAGTTGAGATGCACTTCCTTCACTAAAAGAAGAAGAGAGGTTCTGCCTAGAAGTACTACCCTCATATGCTATCCCAAGTCAAAGAAGACTGCCTCCTCACCACCTCATCCGTAGAGAGCTAGGTGTAAAGTACTGGTGCAAGTAAAGCCATTATCTGTGAGAGTCATGTGTGTGTTGTTAAGTGTTCTACTTAGGCTCATCAAGATGACATATGATCATAGTCTAGTGGACTCAAAGAATTTTGTCACCATGGACCTGAAAAGACTCAAGCCTAAGCCCTATAAGGTTCCTCTTGAATTAGGTGGATTAAGATCTTAACCAAGCTCCATTTTTCAATTTAATTCCAAGCTAGTTTAAATGTCAACTATGATTCAGGAAAACTATACAAATATATACAAAAATGCTTTTGTACAAATTTTGAAAATGTACAAAATTTTCGAAAATGTTTGAATACATGGATGTATGCATGAATGCAGAAGTTTTGCAAAATATTTACACACATTTACAAAAGGGTTTTTGCAAACTTTTTTATTTTTCAAACATTTTACAAGAATTTTGTACTATATACATAACTTTGATATCAAAATATTTACAAACTCTTTACACAAAATATTTTTACAAACATTTGTACAAAAATAATTTTGTAAATAGCTATGTATGTGCAATAAAGAATTTTATGTACAAGAATTTTTTAATTTTTTATGGGTTTTTAAGGATTTTAGCCATTTTATTTATTAGCACACTCACACAAAGTACGAGTTATGGCTAAAGTATATATGAAATATATACGACACCCCCTATACTTAGCTCGAACGATGTCCTCAGAGTGAATCAAGAGCGATGAAGAAGACATAACTCGTGCTTAGTATAAGGAAGTGAAAAGGAAAACTATACTACAACGACGAATAAAAGAATAGACTAGAAAAGGACTCTCGTGTTTCCCCCTATACTTAGGATCAAATAATCCTAAGTATAGCAGACTGTACACAAAGGGACATCCGAGTGGGGGAATGTACATGGTCTACCTCCCCTATACTTAGGGTAAAATATCCCTAAGTATAGGCAGCAAAATATAGGTAGAGAAGAATCAAAAGAAAATCAAAAGTCTCACCCCCCCTATACTTAGGGTAAGGTACACCCTATGTATAACATAATTAAAGATGTGAATGGGGTGCTGGACTGAAGAATAGTGTGATATGGACATCTGGATCTATACAAGGCAGAAGATAGTGATAATCAGGCACGAGATGCAATAGATGTGAGTCAAAGACCACATCTCACGCAAAATGAATAGGGGCGACGTCAACGATCAGTGGCTCATGATCTAGATATGGTTTGAGCCTCTGCCCATTAACACGAACGGTAGACTCAGATGACATCTCAGATATGTCAATGCTTTCATTGGCATGTACCTTTCGGACCAGGTATGGTCCTTTCCACTTGCTCTACAACTTCCCTGGAAATAATCTAAGCATGGCATCGAACAACCATACTCTCTGTCCTAGCTCAAACTGCTTGTGGCTGATATGAGAATCATGTCACTCCTTCACTCTCTCCTTATACTGTAGGCTGCTCGAAAAGGATGCATCTCTAAGCTCCTCCAGGGCTGCCAACTCTGCCCTCCTCTGATCTCCTACACTCACTGGATCCAAAAGTATATCTGTAACATCCCAAAGTGACTTGTGTCTCATCTTAACAGGTAAATGGCAGGGCTTGCCATAAACGAGGCGAAAGGGAGATGTACCCAAAGGAGACTTGAAGGACGTCCGACATGCCCATAAGACCGAGTCCAAAAGCTATGACCAATCCTTTCGGTCAGGGTGGACGACCTTCTGCAATATAGTCTTGATCTCCCTGTTTGACACTTCAGCAAGGCCATTGGTCTGAGGATGATACGATGTAGCTACTCGATGGTCAATGCTGAACTCGCTAGCAAGGGCCTTTCTCTTGTTGTTGACGAAATTAGACCCCCCGTCAGATATCAACACTCTAGGCACCCCGAACCGAGAAATGATATTCTTCCTCAAAAATCTGCATAAAGTCCTAGCATCTGCGGTTCGGGTGGGGATGGCCTCAACCCAACGACTCACATAATCAATGACCAACAAAATGTACTCGAATCCCTGACTCTTAGGGAATGGACCCATGAATCGATGCCCCACGCGTCAAAAACCTCACAGAAATGAATGGGTTGTATCGGCATCATATCACGCTGTCCACAAGTTCCCATCCTCTGACAGTCAGTACACCTCTTCACAAATTCATCAGAATCCTTGAAGAGGGTAGGACACCATAGGACGGATTGGAGCACTTTCTGTGTCATTCTCCTCCCAGAGTGATGTCCTCCTGCCTCAAGCTTGTGGCAGTAAGTGAGGACACTATGGTGCTCCTCCTGAGGAATGCACCGACACTAGACGCTATCCCCTCCTTCATGATAAAGGATGGGATCCTCCCAATGGTAGAACTTGTCATTCGCGAGGAAGGTCTCAAGTCGCTGCCTGGGCCAACCTTGTGGAACTTTCTTGGCAACAAGATAGTTCACAATGTCGGTGTACCACGGGGGAGAGGCGATAACAAGGATCACCTAATCTGAGAAGGTCTCAGAAATAGGGTCAAACTGCTCAGAATTCTCAAGATGCTCTAATCGGGAGAGATGATCCACCACCACATTCTTGACTCCAGGCTTATCCTTAATCTCTATATCAAATTCCTGGAGTAGAAGGATCCATATGGTCAATCTAGCTTTGGCATCCTTTTTTCCATGAGGTACCTGATGGCGGTGTGATATGTAAATATGGTCACCTTAGATCCAATGATGTATGATCTGAACTTATCTAGGGCAAAGACTACAGATAGCATCTCCTTCTCAGTGACAGTGTAGTTCCGCTGGGCGGCATCCAATGTACGGCTAGCATAGTGAATGGCAAAAGGTGCTCCATCCCTCCTCTGTCCCAGCATGGCCCCTACGGTAAAATCGGAGGCATCCATCATGATCTCGAATGGGAGAGACCAATCAGGCGACTGGAGGACAGGAGCCTCAACAACTAGAATCTTGAGAGTCTTAAATGACACTAGACACTTATCATCCATAATGAACTCGGTGTCTTTCATCAGCAAATCAGTCAACAGCCGGGCAATCCTACTGGAATCATGAATGAATCGTCGGTAGAAATCGAAGTGCCACAGAAAAGATCGTAACTGTCGCAAGTTGGACGGTGGACTGAATTTCCTAATGATATCCACCTTGGCCGGATCAACCTCCATGCCCCTGTTGGAGATGATATGGCCAAGAACCGCCCGTTGAGTCACCATGAAGTGACTCTTCTCCCAAGATAGCACAAGATGGACCTCGATGCATCGCTGAAGAATGCAGTCTAGGCAGTCAAGACAAGCATCAAACCCATCGCCATAGACCGAGAAGTCATCCATGAAGACCTCTAAGCACTCACCCACCATATCCTAAAAGATAGACGGTCTTGGTCTTCGGGCGTAATGGCCACCTGCTTATATCCGGAGTACCCATCCAGAAAACAGTAATGACTCTTCCCAGCTAGCCTCTCTATAATCTGATCAGTAAAAGGCAATGAGAAATGATCCTTCTTGGTAGCCTGATTCAATCATCTGTAGTCCACACAGACCCTCCAAGAAGTGGGTACCCGGGTAGCGATCTCCTCTCCAGACTCACTCACAACTGTAGTGATGCCCGTCTTCTTAGGCACCACATGTAATGGACTAACCCACTTCGAGTCGGAGATGGGGTAGATAAAATCGGTGCTCCACCATTTCGAGATCTCCTTCATGATAACTTCTCGAAGATTCGGGTTCAGCCGCCGCTGGAACTCACGCGACGGCTTGGCGTCCTCTTCGAGATAGATATGGTGGGAGCACAGGGCCGAACTTATCCATTAGAGATTGGCTACACTCCATCCTATCGCCTTACAATTCTTTTCAATAACCTCCATCAAACGAGATTCTTGTTCTCCAGTCAAATCCGCTGAGATAATGACTTGGTGCATCTCATGCTCGCCTGCAAGGAACCTATACTTCAACGAATGCGGCAAGGGCTTCAACTCTGGACAACTGGGTGCTGGCGGATCTTGCCTCTGAAAGGTCTGAGTGAATGCGACCAAATCTGCATGGGAGAACTCTCGCTGAACCAGGAAATCTGGTGAAGACTACTCTGCTGGTGTGTCTGTCCTCTAAATGGGATCAATCTCCACCTTAGCTACTGGCTCCTCCTGAATGTGATCTGCTGCCTGAACTATATCCTGTACCAGGAATGCGCTCTCCAAGCTCTCCTATGCTGGAATCTATGCATCAGTGGACTCTGAAAGTGAGAGGATGGCTCGTGGAACTGGGACGGACCAAACTGCCTCATCATGTGTAATCACAAAATCACAATCCTAGTGGATGTCTCGCTCTACCTTTGTCATCTGCTCTGAATCAGTGAGCGGCTCTGAGCAAGCTGAATCTCACGCTCTGGTCTCATCGATCATCTCTATTTGTATACTTTCATCCTCGACGCGAAAGTATACCTTCCCGCTATCATGATCGGACACTACCTTGGCTGTGGCCAAGAATGGGTATCCTAAAATGATGGGGGTATCTGCCATGGACTCAGGGATCTCCATGTCCAACACAATGAAGTCGGGAATTTCAGGCCCTGAATTGTGACGACCACGTCCTTCAGCAACCCCGTCAACTTCTTGACAGATCGATCAGCAAACTGAAGGACCGTCCTACTTTATCGAAGAGGGCCAAACTCGAATCGGTCGAGTAAGGCTGCCGGAAGTAGGTTGATGGAAGAATTGTTGTCTAATAAAGTCCGATCGAACCTCTGCTCATGAATGTTGCATCTAAGATAAGGAGCTCCTGCATCTGGCCTTTTGGCTGGCAGACAAAACTGGATGGCGAAGCAAGTGGCACGAGTGAGCACATGGATCTCTGACTGGTGGTTCCTCCTCTTCCTGCGAATGGTAGTCCTCTCTCTAAGGTTCCTCTGGAAGAGGGGGATGTGCTCCAAGGCCTCCTGTAGAGTCAACTGTATATGAAATCTATCCATCATCTATTTGCTGAACTCTAACAGATGGGATTTTTTTGGATTTTCTTTTTTGGGCCCCTTAGCCAAGCGGAGTGCTTGGGGAAAGGGGATAGATGGGCTCTCCTCAAATGGAGGGATAGGATCGGGTCCCTGCTGCTGCGACAAAGTGGAATCCATACAAACATCTCCAAATAAAACAGATGGACTCACAAATGAAGAACCCTTTCCTTTATTAACAAAATAATACTGAGATACATGAACGAAAGGAAATGCAACAGGAGAAGAACTGGTGGCATCAGTACCACCTACGACATCTGGACTCGCAGCATCAGTACCACACTCTTGCTCAGCATCATCTCTGGTGGCATCGGCACCACCTCGTGCATCTAGTGAAGTGACGGCCTCAATACCGTCATCTGGATCAACATCCTTGGTGGCGTCAGCACCACTGTCATCATCATCATCACGAGCGGCATCAACACCGCTCTCCTCCTCGTCTGGCGCTCCGGAAGCTGCGTGGGATCGTCGCTCAAACGAGGCGCCGCCAGCTGGCATCCTACCACTCCTAAGTGTAACAAAGTCAACATCAAAAGTGTATGCAGTAATATCACTAAGTGAATCACTAGGAGTGGTAACCTCTGTAAACTCTACCTGCTCAGACTTCCTCTTAAGGTTGTTCGGGTTCAACTCAATCTGGACCGGGATGGCGGCCTTTCCTTCACGATCTCTCTCATCTCCTGTCGAAACTCATCCATCTCCCGTCTAAAGGTAGCCTGCTGCTCGGAGATGAGGCGGGCTAGATCATCTAAGGCTGGGTTCTCATAGGTGAGACCATGAGATCTTGACGGGTTGCCTCTCTGCAAATGAGGCTGCTACTGCTGGGAATGAGAGGGATACTACGGAGAATGATACTGCTGAGGCTGCTGCTGCTGCCTCCAAGACTGTCCCTGCTGATAGGGACGAGGACCATGCTACTGATAATGCCGCTGGGGATGTGGCTGCTGTTGTGGGAACTGGGGCTACTGGTGCTGCTCTCGCTGCTGGCCGTACTAACCACCCTGAACTGGAGGCTACTGCTGGGAGCTGGTACCTCCAGTCGACCAACGGAATCCGGGATCGTCTCATCGGATCCCAGGCTGAGGTCGGCCATACCAAATCCCATTGACATCCATCAACGGCTCCTGCTCGTAGGTGGGTGGTGGGAGTATTGCCAGGGGCTGGTCCGGCTGATACACCACCATGTGGCTGTCCTAAGATTGTGGTGGCTGAACATACTGCTGCTGCGGTTGCTGGAACGGTTCCATCTGAATATGGTGCACCTGTCGGTAGTGGGTGGAGGGCTGGGTCGAGCTGATGCTGTCGGTATCTGCCCATGACTTGAGACGGGGCTGAGAAGCCATCTGTCCTCCTAGAGACACATGATCTGGGTCTTCAGGACACTGAGCATCTGTGCCATCTGGTCGATCTGCATCATGCCCTGGCACTGCTTCTTCTCTATCAACTCAATCCGGTCCAACTTATCGCTGATAATCCCCATATCAGCGGCCGTCGACTCTGCCTGTGCTGTGGCTGCTGATGATGTGGATGGACCGACATCTACTCGTGCTATCCTCTGGTAGGACATGGACTGCGGTGTGGGCTTCCCCTGAGTATAGAGTCAGGTCTGAGACATCACCATGTAGTTCTCGGCCATCTCTTCGTAGATGGCTTAGACTTGATCTTCATCCTTGGCAAAGTATGAACCACCACAGGATGCATTAACTAGCCCCTGCAACTCCAGCGTCAGCCCGCAGAAGAAACTTTGGACGAGATTGGGCTTGGATATATCATGGTTGGGACACCGGTCTGTGAGCTCCCTGAAGCGTTCCCATACCTCGTGAAATTGCTCATTGGGGAGCATGGAAAAGTTGCTGATCAAGGCCCTGGCTGCATTGGTCCGGCCGAGTGGATAACACTTGTTGAGGTACTCGTTCCGGAGCTGTTCCCACGTGGTGACGAATCTCCCTAAATGCTTCAGCCAGTTGGCTGCTTTGTCTACAAGGGAGAAAGTGAAGGCCATCATCCTGATGGTGTCCTCGTCCATGAGGCAATCGTGGACAGTACTACAGATCATCTCAAACTCCTGGAGATGAAGGTACGGCTCCTCTGTGGCGAGTCCGTGGAAGTGGGGAAGAAGCTGAATCGTCTGAGGTGGGAGCTTGAAATCTCCCAAAATAGCTCGTAACACTATCCATCTGTGGGTGAGATTTGCACCAGGGTTGTGCAACTCCCTCATCAGTCATGCAGGTGCTGGCTGCGGCGACTGCTCAGGCTCTCTGTCATCGGGAATATCTCCTCCTCCTCTCCATCGGGTCTGCGCTGCTCTGTCGGCTCGCATCTGCCTTATCTCGCGGCGCATGTCCACCATGAAAGCCCCCTGATCCCGGATCTGTCGCTGCATCGTCTCAAGGGAGGCTAACTGGTGTTGTTGATGGCATCCTGATCCAATACATATGTCTGATTCCCATTAGGTCCATCGGTGCGCTCCTTGTTGCTGGCCATGGCCTCTGCAAAGGCAAAAGACCCAAACTCAGGTGTTGATAAATCAACTGGCTGCTGCGGTAATTGCTCGGGCACCTTAGGACTAGTAGAAGGGTGGTCGAAGGGGAACAGGGTGGAGTCGAACTTGGGTTCAGAGAGCGGGTCTCGGCTCTCGTGAACCAACCTAGATGAGCATGTCGGAGTGCTCGAAAGCAGTGCAGCCAGGGGCTGCCTAAGGGACCTCCGACCTATCATCTTGATCTGGCGAGAGAAGGCGGATGAGATCTAGAAAAGCAAACAAGATCGGGCAAGCAAACCCCTGATTCACCTCCGCACTTAGAGCTGATGACCGTGAAGGTTCGGTCTTTTATCTTGTCAAATTTATTAGGTGATCAAACAGTCTTTCAGAGTGATTAAACGAGCTGTTGGGAATCCAACACCCTGATGAATACACATTTCATCATCTTTATTCTATCATTTTGGCCTCAAAAACCCTGGTAAATGCGTGTAAATACCCTTAATTCTTGCATCTTAGCATTCATGCATGTGCATGTAAATAGTGTATAAAATACTGTATTTAGAGCCAAAATTATAGAATAAAAAAAATACAAGAAAAATAATAAAATATTGTAAATATTTTATGATCGAAACCCCGAGACCTAGGTATCTTGATAACTAGGTCGACAAGGAATAAAGTAGGGGGAGATAAGGGCCAGATACCTATTCATTTTATTCTTTCTTTATTCATTTTGGGACCTATTTTTGGTTCCACTTTTTGTACTCCAAATAAAGAAACTTTGTACATGAAAGTTGTAGATAATTAAATAAATAAAAATACAAAATTGATTTTACTAAAAAATAATATATAGATAAAAAGTTATGATCTGAATAAGATTCAAGAATCCTAACTTGCCAAACCTGTATCTCGCAAATAAAAACTCGAAATGCATCAAACTCACTTTAATTGTATATAATTTCTCATAAGCTATTTAATGAAGGTGGTTTCGCATTTTGCGGAGCTAAGGTTTGAAAGTTGAGTTTTGGACCCCACTTGTATACTTGTACACATTAAAATATTCATTTTATTATTTATTCATTATTATTATACTTTTATATTTTTATAATTTTGTAAATATTATTTATAATAAATATGTGCATTAAAATCAGAATAAAAATACAAAGGAAACACAAAATAAAATACTTGTATATAATGCACCTAGGTATAATACCTATACACAAACCTATATAATTAATACTTATAGTTTAATTAGTGTACAAAACACTTTAGAAAAATAAAAATATATTTAAGTGTATAAAAATGTTTTATAAATTTATAAAATAATAAACAAGAATAAATAAATTAAATGAACAAAATAAAAATAAAATATCAAAATATATAGAAATATATATACCTACAAAGGCTATAAATGGTAACTTGTAATTAAAAGCCTCATAAAAATAATTAAAAATCATATTAAAATACCTTAGAAAATAACAGATATTTTTTATTTTATAACCTAAAAATAATAAAATCATTTTCTATTTTTTATTGAATTTACAAAATATTTCTCGGGGGTTTTTCCTGGTTGGTCCACGTGGACCAACTAGGCGCCAGTCAGCGTTGACCCTCCCGATCAACTGGCTGTCGTCCCCCTCCTGTGACCTGTCAGACTTGAGTTTCGAGCCAACTTCGTGAAATTATCAAGGCTCCTCCTTGCACTCTTTCATGATGCTCCTTCTGCAACTTTTGTTCCTCGATAATCAGCCTTTCACGCCCTTGATTTTCCTCGGGCCGGGGATCAACGATCTCGTGGATCTCCCTCGACCTTTGGAGCACCAGAGCCGCAGAGTCAAACCCCATATAGTGCACCCCTGACTTTCGAGCCTCCTTTGAACCCCTCATTCCCATGTCTAGCTCCTAATCTTGTGCCCAAACGCTCAAGGAAGGTGACAGCTTCCTTTGGAGTCCTTCAGGCCAGTCGAGCGACAACCGAGGAGGCTCCACCACCTTCGCCATCTTCGGCGTTGAGGCACCCCCTACCTCAGGTTCAATACCTTCAAGGTCCTTATTTTTTGTCCATTTGTTTCACCCATTTTATTCGCCTTAGCTTTAGGATCGTCTCCACCCAAATACCTTTCCATTTCGCCCATCGAATCGACCTCACGAGCACCTCGCCGGAGTGCACCTACGGTCGAGTACCCTTCACGCCGCTCCACGCTTCCATTTTCCCTCCGCGGGGTCCAGGCATTTTGCCCTGGACCCTTTCACTTATTTTGTAGGTCAACGAGCCTTGACTCGAGCCTGGGGCTCATTTTGACGCTCGCCGGAGTCCCGTGGAGCTTCCCAGCTCTGCCGCCCTCCCCCGCGAGCCTCGACCGTCGCCGAGGTTTTCTGGAGCCACCAGGAGGAAGAGAAGGACCGCAGGAGGTTGCAGGCCAATTTTGGAGCTTGAAGACCACCGGAGGACCGAGATATGGAGCGGGGAAGCTTGTCTCGCCGGCGTTGCTTCCCTGTTCTTCGTCCCCGCCTCTCCGTCGTCACATCTTGGCCGCTCTCCAGATCGCACAGGAGCCGTTGGATCTCCTAGAAGCCCCACCGTCCGATCAGCCAAGGAGATCTAATCCGGTATTTATTCCATGCATCTATAAATTGCTAAAAATCATCAAAAAATTAAGTTAAGCTCCTGTTGCATTATAGATTCACGACATATTTTTGTTTTACATTTTTCTTACATTTTCATATTTATAAAAATTCAAAAACATGTATTTTTGCTAATGTTTGCATTAGAAATACCAAAAAAATTACTAAACCTCTTTTAAAAATTCCAAAAAATTACCTTTGGTCTATTTTAGTGTCTTTTAACTACTATCCAAAAATCATTAAAAATTTCAAAACAAAAACCCTAAAAATTGTAACACTCTAAAAATTTTCAAAAAAATATTAAAAATCCTCAAAAAAATATTAAAAATCCATAACAAATTCTAAAAATGCAAACTCACTTTATGTATTTTCTCTGATTTATTCTCTTTGATTTAAAATTAATTTGAGGCATTTTGGATACTGTTTGATATTTTTAACCCTCATTTTAATTTCGTCCAGTAGCTTAGTTCACTGTTTTCTAGTATTTTTGATTTTAAAAATACCAAAAAAATTCAGAAAATCTATGAAAATCATAAAAACATTATAAAATTGTAAAAAGACCAAAAACATTTTATTTTCTGATTTTTGAGTATTTTTCCTTATTTTTATAAATACTCTATTAATCTCTTTTCTTATATTGAGTATATATTCTATTTATAAAAACATAAAAAAATATAAAATATAAAAAGAAAATATAAAATCAGTAAATTAAAAATCAAAATATAAAAATATAATATTAAAAAAATAAAAATTAAAAACCCACAAAAATTTGCATATTGGTAGGCACTTGATCACAATCACTTTTTGCACATTTTGTCCGACCTATCTTGCTTGCTCCCTGTGTTCGACCTTTACACACTTGCACACTATACACATTTATGTAGAGTTATAATAAATTTTAACTCTGCACTGCTTTTCGTTGCTTGATTTGATTGTCGTGAGTTAATTGTTGACTTAATGGGGATTCATTGAGGGTCGCCGCAACGACTTCTGTCTACGCCTTGTATGAGACATTTAGACCCTCGTGATTCTCGGTTAATCAAATGGCACCGTTGTCGGGGAGCAACAACGTATAGGTCATATTTTTGTGATTGATTGTGATTATTTGTTTACCATTATTGCCTCTTTTATTTACTTCATATTTGAATTATATTTTTGAGCTATCTGGCCACCCTCTTTGTGTCTTTGTGCGAGGTACCACGGAGCGAGGGAGGCAGCTTTTCCTAGGCACCTGGGCATCCACGTGAAGCCTTCTACCTATGCACGAGGAGACTTAGAAATTTGTAGATTAGCTCCTTACTTTCCGCATTATTTGTGCAATTTAATGTGAGAAAGAGAACCATTATTTGTAATAATACAGGTACATTCGGACTTGGACATTCGGTCCCAATTTCCAAGTGATTGTTCACTTGGGGGCTCACCGTCGGTTTTCACAATTTTTCATCGCATTTTTTACTATTGTTTTCCGATTTCCAATTTTCTTATTTTGTGTGAATGAGCCCTATCTTTAGAATTGATTGGCGTAAGATTAGGTCCAAACACCTTAATCAACTTTGCATGCACCTTTAGTCTCGGCTCTTTGGACTTAGTCAAATTTTGAAAAATGTTCTTCACGCTAATAGTCTATCCTCATCCTAGGGAGATTTCATCGGATTGCATACCGCATATAGATTAGGTTTACAAATTCCTGTTTTGCATCCCACATGGAGAGAGCTGGGAGGCACTGTAAGTCTTCTATCTTTGCATTCATCATTTAGGCACAAAGGTGAGATTTCCATCTTGGTGCCGCCTTGCATTGCTTTTCCGACTCTCTTTCTCTGTTTTTGGATCAAATAGGAACCAAGGAAAAATACAAAAAATGTTAGGCGCTTGTATTGAATTGACTCAAAACAAGTGATAACACCAAAAAAATTATAAAAGGGACTGTTAAAGAAAACTTGACCTAAATAAAATTGGCTAATTGGACACATTGCTTGGGGTGAGCAAAGCCCTCAATTGTATTCAGGTTGCATGGGAAGGTCTCCTTCCAAGTGAGAGAGTGGCTTCGTAAGGATTAGAGCCCAAAACCCAGTCTGTGGCTGCCTTGTGTATCACCTGGATTTCTGAAGTATTGGCGCTTCTATCGTACGTAGACGAGTAGGGCTTGGTCGGCATTGATGACTCTCTATTGTGTAAAGCATTGACCTTATCCAAAGTATCGAGCATAGGCCACGCCTTCACGTGGGTGTCTGTCTCATCGTCTTGCGTCCGAGTAGGATCTTGCACGCTCACAGGTGATTCTGTTGCGAGCGAGATCTGAAGTACGATTTCGCCGATCAGCTTCCTCCCTCTATTTCTTTGGCTGAGTAGGGATCCAGGAAGGGTTACAAGGACCTCAAAAAGTGCAGACTACAGGTTACACAGGAGGAAGACAAGTACGCGATTCTTTTCTGGCAGTATTTGTCGGGTGTCTGATAACGAGGGTTTTGTGAGTGGTCGATTGTGTCAGATGGTTCGCTGAGGCGACCGCTCACAAAACCCTCGTTATCAGATGGCACCGTACACTATTCGCTGAGGCAACCACTCACAAAACCCTCGTTATCAGATCCACCCGAATCTCCATTTCATCACCTTTATTCTATTATTTTGGCCTTAAAAACCCCAGGAAATGCATGTAAATAGCATCAATTTGTCTATAATAGCATTCATTATTTATTGTATTAAGTGTACATAAAATAAGGTTTTTAATGCCAAAAATTATAGAATAAAGAGAAGAAAAGAAAAAGGAATAAAATATTGAAAAGATTTTATGACCCAAACCCTGAGACCAAGGCCAGAATGGAATTGGTCGATAAAGAATAAAGTAGGGGGAGATAAGGGCCAATAATACAATAAATTCTTCATTCATTTATACACCTATTTTGTTTATTATTATTTATTCATCAAATAAAGAAACTTTGTACATGAAAGTTGTAAATAATAATGTGAATAAAAATACAAAATTGAGTTTGTGTAAAAAGAATATACAATGTACATTTTATACACAGAATTCACGCGACGACTTGGCGTCCTCTTCGAGATAGATATGGTGGGAGCACAGGGCCGAACTTATCCCCTAGAGATTGGCTACACTCCATCCTATCGCCTTACAGTTCTTTTCAATAACCTCCATCAAACGAGATTCTTGTTCTCCAGTCAAATCCGCTGAGATAATGACTTGGTGCATCTCATGCTCGCCTGCAAGGAACCTATACTTCAACGAATGCGGCAAGGGCTTCAACTCTGGACAACTGGGTGCTGGCGGATCTTGCCTCTGAAAGGTCTGAGTGAATGCGACCAAATCTGCATGGGAGAACTCTCGCTGAACCAGGAAATCTGGTGAAGACTACTCTGCTGGTGTGTCTGTGCTCTAAATGGGATCAATCTCCACCTTAGCTACTGGCTCCTCCTGAATGTGATCTGCTGCCTGAACTATATCCTGTACCAGGAATGCGCTCTCCAAGCTCTCCTATGCTGGAATCTATGCATCAGTGGACTCTGAAAGTGAGTGGATGGCTCGTGGAACTGGGACGGACCAAACTGCCTCATCATGTGTAATCACAAAATCACAATCCTAGTGGATGTCTCGCTCTGCCTTTGTCATCTGCTCTGAATCGGTGAGCGGCTCTGAGCAAGCTGAATCTCACGCTCTTGTCTCATCAATCATTTCTATTTGTATACTTTCATCCTCGACGCGAAAGTATACCTTCCCGCTATCATGATCGGACACTACCTTGGCTGTGTCCAAGAATGGGTATCCTAAAATGATGGGGGTATCTGCCATGGACTCAGGGATCTCCATGTCCAACACAATGAAGTCGGGAATTTCAGGCCCTGAATTGTGACGACCACGTCCTTCAGCAACCCCTTCAACTTCTTGACAGATCGATCAGAAAACTGAAGGACCGTCCTACTTTATCGAAGAGGGCCAAACTCGAATCGGTCGAGTAAGGCTGCCGGAAGTAGGTTGATGGAAGAATTGTTGTCTAATAAAGTCCGATCGAACCTCTGCTCATGAATGTTGCATCTAACATAAGGAGCTCCTGCATCTGGCCTTTTGGCTGGCAGACAAAACTGGATGGCGAAGCAAGTGGCACGAGTGAGCACATGGATCTCTGACTGGTGGTTCCTCCTTTTCCTGCGAATGGTAGTCCTCTCTCTAAGGTTCCTCTGGAAGAGGGGGATGTGCTCCAAGGCCTCCTGTAGAGTCAACTGTATATGAAATCTATCCATCATCTATTTGATGAACTCTAACAGATGGGATTTTTTTGGATTTTCTTTTTTGGGCCCCTTAGCCAAGCGGAGTGCTTGGGGAAAGGGGGTAGATGGGCTCTCCTCAAATGGAGGGATAGGATCGGGTCCCTGCTGCTGCGACAAAGTGGAATCCATACAAACATCTCCAAATAAAACAGATGGACTCACAAATGAAGAACCCTTTCCTTTATTAACAAAAAAATCCTGAGATACATGAACGGAAGGAAATGCAACAGGAGAAGAACTGGTGGCCTCAGTACCACCTACGACATCTGGACTCGCAGCATCAGTACCACACTCTTGCTCAGCATCATCTCTGGTGGCATCAGCACCACCTCGTGCATCTAGTGAAGTGACAGCCTCAATACCGTCATCTGGATCAACATCCTTGGTGGCGTCAGCACCACTATCATCATCATCATCACGAGCGGCATCAACACCGCTCTCCTCCTCGTCTGGCGCTCCTGAAGTTGCGTGGGATCGTCGCTCAAACGAGGCCCCGCCAGCTGGCATCCTACCACTCCTAAGTGTAACAAAGTCAACATCAAAAGTGTATGCAGTAATATCACTAAGTGAATAACTAGGAGTGGTAACCTCTGTAAACTCTACCTGCTCAGACTTCCTCTTAAGGTTGTTCTGGTTCAACCCAATCTGGACCGGGATGGCGGCCTTTCCTTCACGATCTCTCTCATCTCCTGTCGAAACTCATCCATCTCCCGTCTAAAGGTAGCCTGCTGCTCGGAGATGAGGCAGGCTAGATCATCTAAGGCTGGGTTCTCATAGGCGAGACCATGAGATCTTGACGGGTGGCCTCTCTGAAAATGAGGCTGCTACTGCTGAGAATGAGAGGGATACTACGGAGAATGATACTGCTGAGGCTGCTGTTGCTGCCTCCAAGACTGTCCCTGCTGATAGGGACGAGGACCATGCTGCTGATAATGCCGCTGGGGATGTGGCTGCTGTTGTGGGAACTGGGGCTACTGGTGCTGCTCTCGCTGCTGGCCGTACTAACCACCCTGAACTGGAGGCTACTGCTGGGAGCTGGTACCTCCGGTCGACCAACGGAATCCGGGATAGTCTCATCAGATCCCAGGCTGAGGTCGGCCATACCAAATCCCGTTGACATCCATCAACGGCTCCTGCTCGTAGGTGGGTGGTGGGAGTATTGCCAGGGGCTGGTCTGACTGATACACCACCATGTGGCTGTCCTAAGATGGTGGTGGCTGAACATACTGCTGCTGCGGTTGCTGGAACGGCTCCATCTGAATATGGTGCACCTGTCGGTAGTGGGTGGAGGGCTGAGTCGAGCTGATGCTATCGGTATCTGCCCATGACTTGAGACGGGGCTGAGAAGCCATCTGTCCTCCTAGAGACACATGATCTGGGTCTTCAGGTCACTCAACATCTGTGCCATCTGGTCGATCTGCATCATGCCCTGGCACTGCTTCTTCTCTATCAACTCAATCCGGTCCAACTTATCGCTGATAATCCCCATATCAGCGGCCGTCGACTCTGCCTGTGCTGTGGCTGCTGATGATGTGGATGGACCGATATCTACTCGTGCTATCCCCTGGTAGGACATGGACTGCGGTGTGGGCTTCCCCTGAGTATAGAGTCAGGTCTGAGACATCATCGTGTAGTTCTCGGCCATCTCCTCGTAGATGGCTTAGACTTGATCTTCATCCTTGGCAAAGTATGAACCACCACAGGATGCATTAACTAGCCCCTGCAACTCCAACGTCAGCCCGCAGAAGAAACTTTGGATGAGATTGGGCTTGGATATATCATGGTTGGGACACCGGTCTGTGAGCTCCCTGAAGCGTTCCCATACCTCATGAAATTGCTCATTGGGGATCATGGAAAAGTTGCTGATCAGGGCCCTGGCTGCATTGGTCCGGCCGAGTGGATAACACTTGTTGAGGTACTCGTTCCGGAGCTGTTCCCACGTGGTGACGAATCTCCCTAAATGCTTCAGCCAGTTGGCTGCTTTTTCTACAAGGGAGAAAGTGAAGGCCATCATCCTGATGGTGTCCTCGTCCATGAGGCAATCGTGGACAGTACTACAGATCATCTCAAACTCCTGGAGATGAAGGTACGGCTCCTCTGTGGCGAGTCCGTGGAAGTGGGGAAGAAGCTGAATCGTCTGAGGTGGGAGCTTGAAATCTCCTAAAATAGCTCGTAACACTATCCATCTGTGGGTGAGATTTGCACCAGGGTTGTGCAACTCCCTCATCAGTCATGCAGGTGCTGGCTGCGGCGACTGCTCAGGCTCCTGTCATCGGGAATATCTCCTCCTCCTCTCCATCGGGTCTGCGCTGCTCTGTCGGCTCGCATCTGCCTTATCTCGCGGCGCATGTCCACCATGAAAGCCCCCTGATCCCGGATCTGTCGCTGCATCGTCTCAAGGGAGGCTAACTAGTGTTGTTGATGGCATCCTGATCCAATACATATGTCTGATTCCCATTGGGTCCATCGGTGCGCTCCTTGTTGCTGGCCATGGCCTCTGCAAAGGCAAAAGACCCAAACTCAGGTGTTGATAAATCAACTGGCTACTGCGGTATCTGCTCGGGCACCTTAGGACTAGTAGAAGGGTGGTCGAAGGGGAACAGGGTGGAGTCGAACTCGGGTTCAGAGAGCGGGTCTCGGCTCTCGCGAACCAGCCTAGATGAGCGTGTCGGAGTGCTCGAAAGCAGTGCAGCCAGGGGCTGCCTAAGGGACCTCCGACCTATCATCTTGATCTGGCGAGAGAAGGCGGATGAGATCTAGAAAAGCAAACAAGATCGGGCAAGCAAACCCCTGATTCACCTACGCACTTAGAGCTGATGACCGTGAAGGTTTGGTCTTTTATCTTGTCAAATTTATTAGGTGATCAAACAGTCTTTCAGAGCGATTAAACGAGCTATTGGGAATCCAACACCCTGATGAATACACATTTCATCATCTTTATTCTATCATTTTGGCCTCAAAAACCCTGGTAAATGCGTGTAAATACCCTTAATTCTTGCATCTTAGCATTCATGCATGTGCATGTAAATAGTGTATAAAATACTGTATTTAGAGCCAAAATTATAGAATAAAAAAAATACAAGAAAAATAATAAAATATTGTAAATATTTTATGATCGAAACCCCGAGACCTAGGTATCTTGATAACTAGGTCGACAAGGAATAAAGTAGGGGGAGATAAGGGCCAGATACCTATTCATTTTATTCTTTCTTTATTCATTTTGGGACCTATTTTTGGTTCCACTTTTTGTACTCCAAATAAAGAAACTTTGTACATGAAAGTTGTAGATAATTAAATAAATAAAAATACAAAATTGATTTTACTAAAAAATAATATATAGATAAAAAGTTATGATCTGAATAAGATTCAAGAATCCTAACTTGCCAAACCTGTATCTCGCAAATAAAAACTCGAAATGCATCAAACTCACTTTAATTGTATATAATTTCTCATAAGCTATTTAATGAAGGTGGTTTCGCATTTTGCGGAGCTAAGGTTTGAAAGTTGAGTTTTGGACCCCACTTGTATACTTGTACACATTAAAATATTCATTTTATTATTTATTCATTATTATTATACTTTTATATTTTTATAATTTTGTAAATATTATTTATAATAAATATGTGCATTAAAATCAGAATAAAAATACAAAGGAAACACAAAATAAAATACTTGTATATAATGCACCTAGGTATAATACCTATACACAAACCTATATAATTAATACTTATAGTTTAATTAGTGTACAAAACACTTTAGAAAAATAAAATAAAAATATATTTAAGTGTATAAAAATGTTTTATAAATTTATAAAATAACAAACAAGAATAAATAAATTAAATGAACAAAATAAAAATAAAATATCAAAATATATAGAAATATATACCTACAAAGGCTATAAATGGTAACTTGTAATTAAAAGCCTCATAAAAATAATTAAAAATCATATTAAAATATCTTAGAAAATAACAGATATTTTTTATTTTATAACCTAAAAATAATAAAATCATTTTCTATTTTTTATTGAATTTACAAAATATTTCTCGGGGGTTTTTCCTGGTTGGTCCACGTGGACCAACTAGGCGCCAGTCAGTGTTGACCCTCCCGATCAACTGGCTGTCGTCCCCCTCCTGTGACCTGTCAGACTTGAGTTTCGAGCCAACTTCGCGAAATTATCAAGGCTCCTCCTTGCACTCTTTCATGATGCTCCTTCTGCAACTTTTGTTCCTCGATAATCAGCCTTTCACGCCCTTGATTTTCCTCGGGCCGGGGATCAACGATCTCGTGGATCTCCCTCGACCTTTGGAGCACCAGAGCCGCAGAGTCAAACCCCATATAGTGCACCCCTGACTTTCGAGCCTCCTTTGAACCCCTCATTCCCATGTCTAGCTCCTAATCTTGTGCCCAAACGCTCAAGGAAGGTGACAGCTTCCTTTGGAGCCCTTCAGGCCAGTCGAGCGACAACCGAGGAGGCTCCACCACCTCCGCCATCTCCGGCGTTGAGGCACCCCCTACCTCAGGTTCAATACCTTCAAGGTCCTTATTTTTTGTCCATTTCTTTCACCCATTTTATTCGCCTTAGCTTTAGGATCGTCTCCACCCAAATACCTTTCCATTTCGCCCATCGAACCGACCTCACGAGCACCTCGCCGGAGTGCACCTCCGGTCGAGTACCCTTCACACCGCTCCACACTTCCATTTTCCCTCCGCGGGGTCCAGGCATTTTGCCCTGGACCCATTCACTTATTTTGTAGGTCAACGAGCCTTGACTCGAGCCTGGGGCTCATTTTGACGCTCGCCGGAGTCCCGTGGAGCTTCCCAGCTCTGCCGCCCTCCCCCGCGAGCCTCGACCGTCGCCGAGGTTTTCTGGAGCCACCAGGAGGAAGAGAAGGACCGCAGGAGGTTGCAGGCCAATTTTGGAGCTTAAAGACCACCGGAGGACCGAGATATGGAGCGGGGAAGCTTGTCTCGCCGGCGTTGCTTCCCTGTTCTTCGTCCCCGCCTCTCCGTCGTCACATCTTGGCCGCTCTCCAGATCGCACAGGAGCCGTTGGATCTCCTAGAAGCCCCACCGTCCGATCAGCCAAGGAGATCTAATCCGGTATTTATTCCATGCATCTATAAATTGCTAAAAATCATCAAAAAATTAAGTTAAGCTCCTGTTGCATTATAGATTCACGCTATATTTTTGTTTTACATTTTTCTTACATTTTCATATTTATAAAAAATAAAAAACATGTATTTTTGCTAATGTTTGCATTAGAAAATACCAAAAAAATTACTAAACCTCTTTTAAAAATTCCAAAAAATTACCTTTGGTCTATTTTAGTGTCTTTTAACTACTATCCAAAAATCATTAAAAATTTCAAAACAAAAACCCTAAAAATTGTAACACTCTAAAAATTTTCAAAAAAATATTAAAAATCTTCAAAAATATATTAAAAATCCATAAAAAATTCTAAAAATGCAAAACTCAGTTTATGTATTTTCTCTGATTTATTCTCTTTGATTTAAAATTAATTTGAGGCATTTTGGATACTGTTTGATATTTTTAACCCTCATTTTAATTTCGTCCAGTAGCTTAGTTCACTGTTTTCTAGTATTTTTGATTTTAAAAATACCAAAAAAATTCAGAAAATCTATGAAAATCATAAAAACACTATAAAATTGTAAAAAGACCAAAAACATTTTATTTTCTGATTTTTGAGTATTTTTCCTTATTTTTATAAATACTCTATTAATCTCTTTTCTTATATTGAGTATATATTCTATTTATAAAAACATAAAAAAATATAAAATATAAAAAGAAAATATAAAATCAGTAAATTAAAAATCATAATATAAAAATATAAAATTAAAAAAATAAAAATTAAAAACCCACAAAAATTTGCATATTGGTAGGCACTTGATCACAATCACTTTTTGCACATTTTGTCCGACCTATCTTACTTGCTCCCTGTGTTCGACCTCTACACACTTGCACACTATACACATTTATGTAGAGTTATAATAAATTTTAACTCTGCACTGCTTTTCGTTGCTTGATTTGATTGTCGTGAGTTAATTGTTGACTTAATCGGGATTCATTGAGGGTCGCCGCAACGACTTCTGTCTACGCCTTGTGTGAGACATTTAGACCCTCGTGATTCTCGGTTAATTAAATGGCACCGTTGTCGGGGAGCAACAACGTATAGATCATATTTTTGTGATTGATTGTGATTATTTGTTTACCATTATTGCCTCTTTTATTTACTTCATATTTGACTTATATTTTTGAGCTATCTGGCCACCCTCTTTGTGTCTTTGTGCGAGGTACCACGGAGCGAGGGAGGCAGCTTTTCCTAGGCACCTGGGCATCCACGTGAAGCCTTCTACCTATGCACGAGGAGACTTAGAAATTTGTAGATTAGCTCCTTACTTTCCGCATTATTTGTGCAATTTAATGTGAGAAAGAGAACCATTATTTGTAATAATACAGGTACATTCGGACTTGGACATTCGGTCCCAATTTCCAAGTGATTGTTCACTTGGGGGCTCACCGTCGGTTTTCACAATTTTTCATCGCATTTTTTACTATTGTTTTCCAATTTCCAATTTTCTTATTTTGTGTGAATGAGCCCTATCTTTAGAATTGATTGGCGTAAGATTAGGTCCAAACACCTTAACCAACTTTGCATGCACCTTTAGTCTCGGCTCTTTGGACTTAGTCAAATTTTGAAAAATGTTCTTCACGCTAATAGTCTATCCTCATCCTAGGGCGATTTCATCGGATTGCATACCGCATATAGATTAGGTTTACAAATTCCTGTTTTGCATCCCACATGGAGAGAGCTGGGAGGCACTGTAAGTCTTCTATCTTTGCATTCATCATTTAGGCACAAAGGTGAGATTTTCATCTTGGTGCCGCCTTCCATTGCTTTTCCGACTCTCTTTCTCTGTTTTTGGATCAAATAGGAACCAAGGAAAAATACAAAAAACGTTAGGCGCTTGTATTGAATTGACTCAAAACAAGTGATAACACCAAAAAAATTATAAAAGGGACTGTTAAAGAAAACTTGACCTAAATAAAATTGGCTAATTGGAAACATTGCTTGGGGTGAGCAAAGCCCTCAATTGTATTCAGGTTGCAAGGGAAGGTCTCCTTCCAAGTGAGAGAGTGGCTTCGTAAGGTTTAGAGCCCAAAACCCAGTCTGTGGCTGCCTTGTGTATCACCTGGATTTCTGAAGTATTGGCGCTTCTATCGTACGTAGACGAGTAGGGCTTGGTCGGCATTGATGACTCTCTATTGTGTAAAGCATTGACCTTGTCCAAAGTATCGAGCATAGGCCACGCCTTCACGTGGGTGTCTGTCTCATCGTCTTGCGTCCGAGTAGGATCTTGCACGCTCACAGGTGATTCTGTTGCGAGCGAGATCTGAAGTACGATTTCGCCGATCAGCTTCCTCCCTCTATTTCTTTGGCTGAGTAGGGATCCAGGAAGGGTTACAAGGACCTCAAAAAGTGCAGACGACAGGTTACACAGGAGGAGGACAAGTACGCGATTCTTTTCTGGCAGTATTTGTCGGGTGTCTGATAACGAGGGTTTTGTGAGTGGTCGATTGTGTCAGATGGTTCGCTGAGGCGACCGCTCACAAAACCCTCGTTATCAGATGGCACCGTACACTATTCGCTGAGGCAACCGCTCACAAAACCCTCGTTATCAGATCCACCCAAATCTCCATTTCATCACCTTTATTCTATCATTTTGGCCTTAAAAACCCCAGGAAATGCATGTAAATAGCATCAATTTGTCTATAATAGCATTCATTATTTATTGTATTAAGTGTACATAAAATAAGGTTTTTAATGCCAAAAATTATAGAATAAAGAGAAGAAAAGAAAAAGGAATAAAATATTGAAAAGATTTTATGACCCAAACCCTGAGATCAAGGCCAGAATGGAATTGGTCGACAAAGAATAAAGTAGGGGGAGATAAGGGCCAATAATACAATAAATTCTTCATTCATTTATGCACCTATTTTGTTTATAATTATTTATTCATCAAATAAAGAAACTTTGTACATGAAAGTTGTAAATAATAATGTGAATAAAAATACAAAATTGAGTTTGTGTAAAAAGAATATACAGTGTACATTTTATACACAGAATAAAAAGCCAAAATCTCAGCTTCACAGTCCCATATCTTGCAAATCAAATCTCAAAATCACTCAAAATCACTTTAATTGTATATAACTTTTCAAGAGCTATTTAATAAAATTATTTTCATAATGTTTGGAGTTCATCTGTGAAAATTAGGTTTTTGGCCCTCATTGTACATAGTACTGATTAAAATATTCATTATATTCATTATTCATTATTTTTATAAATTTATATTTAGGATTTTGTAAATAATATACAAAATGCATACACATATTGAAATTAGCATAAAACCAAAAAAAAAAAGAAATTTAAAAAAATATAAAATTCTATAAAATACATAGACTAAAAATGCCTATGTTCCCCGTATATAAATAAAAGGGAAATACATTCTTTAATTATTTTATTCTTTCATATTTTTATCATATTATAGATATTACATATATTATATTAAAAATATAAATCCAAAATAATACCCAATAAAATTCATTAAATTAATAAAATGTATATAAAATACAGGTAAAATACCTATAAGTACACCTACATAATCTATATACCTATTTATTTAAATATACTGATAAACTCACAAAAATTAAATAAAATATATTTACACTCACAAAAATAAGTTATAATTATATAAAATAAGAAAATAAGAAAATAAAATATGCAAAATAAAAATAAAATATACAAAATACATATAAATACACTTATAAATACACTATTGAAATAAACTCATAAAAAAATACATCAAAAAATTAAATAAAAATCATAAATAAATACTACATTAATTAATACACATTTTTTATTTTATAAGCAAAGTGTAAAAAATCATTTATTGGGTCTAATAAATAGGTCAAAATTTGTGCTGAGGTGGACTAATTAGAAGCCAGGGAGTGTTGACCCCCAGTCAACTCCCCCCTGAGCCTCTGACTCCCGTCAAAACTGTCTTTTCCCGTGTATTCTTGCATTTTTCCCGCTCGATCCTTCACTCGATCGCTTTCGATCCCTTCACGGGAATTTCTCCCAGAACCATGATGATTCACACCGACACCTGAGATTGCGTGTACATAGACCAGATTCGTCGATAATCGCCAGGCAATAAGGGTGCCTAGAATGTTTATAAATAAGTAGCTCCTCTTCCTTGGTCGAATTTGGGCCAATTTCACTTCCCCCAAAAAGCTCGAATCGGTTCCTGGACGAGCCCTTGTGACAGGAGGCGCTTCCCAGCACCTCGATTCGGTCGGAGGAGGAAGACATTTTTGTCGCAGCGGAGCTCCGGCGTCTGTCCTGCTCCCTGGAGGCCCCCAGGTATAAGAGATGCGCATTCACTTTATTAGGTAGACTTTACTTCCAGCATTTCGTTTATGCGTTTAGTTTAGTTCTTCGCACCTTAGTTTAGCCTAGATTAGGCTCATCGTAGTTCGTCGGAGCTCCGCTCCGGCGAGCTTTTCACTGACCTTTCGTGATCTTCCGCTCCCCCTTTCACCCCCATATCACTCATGTACACATTCTCCATCTTCTGGCCATTTTTGTTCAACCAGAGCATCATCGGCTCTGCGAATTGAAGCTCCTCCACCGCCTTCCGCCGGAGCTTCTCCGCCCATTGTCATCCCCTTGCTTCCAGCTTCAAACCCCGGGTCGAGGAGAAAGCCCTCGAGCCCCTCTACCTTCCTGTGCAGGTCAGGCACGCTACAACGTGCCGGGGGACAAATCACATGCGGGCGGAGGTACCTGGAGCCACGTTTCTTCCTCGAGCTCACGGTGGCGCTTCAGCGTACCTCGGCCCGATCCGACACCTCCAGACAATATAGGAACTTTCCAGGAAGGGTTTGAGACCCTCAGGAGCAACAAGGACCGTCGGGGAGGAAAAATCTCGCTGGGAGAAACTCGCCAGCGGCGAGTTCTTCCCCTGTTCTTCCTCGTGCCCTCCCTGCCGTCGGATGAGGAGCATGCTTCCAGATGTGACAATAGCCGTCGGATCACTCACACATCAGCCGTCAGATCTCTCTTGGAGATCTAATCTACGCCGTGGATCCGCGAACCGGTACCGGCCGCTGGATGGTCGCCACGTGTTTAAGTGAACCAGATCGAGCCGTCCACCCGCGTGCCTCTGGGGATAAATTTCACATATAACCCCCGCTCTTTTTGTATTTAATTTTTAGTTCTGTAAATAAATTTTCACATTATAAAATAAATGTAAAATTTGCAGTAGGACCCTGTACTTTATAGAATTACATTTTGGTCCTTCCGCGCCTCACGTGCAGTCCCACGTGAGGCGCGTGAAAATTGCTTGTATACCCTGACACCTTTTGTTAATTGTAAAATAGTTCTTAAAAATAAAATAAATGTTTATTTCTTCTAATATATTTGCATTGTGGCCCCTGTATTTATTTTTATTTGCATTTATGCCCCTGCTAGGCTGTTTAATTTTTGTGTCTCTTATGTATTTATTAAAAATGCCTAGCTAGCTCCTAAAAACTCACAAAATTTAGGTTAAATGCCTTGTACCTTGTAGATGCACGCTGCAATTTTGTTTGGCATTTTTGAGCATTTTATCCATTTGAGCTATTTTTGCACTGTCTAATTTATAAAATACTAAAAAAAATATAAAATGTTTTTGAAAAATTCCAAAAAAATTATATATGGTATATGTATACATATATTAAGTCCAGAAAATGAAAAACCCTAAAAACAAGAAAAATAAAAATAAAAAATCAGAAAGCTCCAAAATCCAACAAAAAATTGAAAAACCTTAGAAAAATCTCAAAAATATATTTTTCTCTTTTGTCACTATCTATATATTATTATTTACATATTAAAATTAATTTGGGTAATTTTTGAACCTATTTTATTTTTTAAAACCCAAATTATTTTTAACCTATTTAATTAGTCCTATATTAGGGACCTTTTTGACGTTAAATATATATAAAAATTAGAAAAATTCCAAAAAAAATAATAACATAAAACATTAGAAAAAAACAAACAAAAAAAACCCTAAAAAGATTATATTTAGTATATATTGAGTATATATGTATGTATCCATATAGTATATCTTCTCTCTCCCTTCTTTTATATATCTCTCTCTATATACATATATATAATTTATAATTAAAATATATAAAAAATTATAAAACATAAAAACAAAATAAAAATTATAAAAACAAAAATAAAATAAAAAATATAAAACCCCAAAACCCCACAAAAATAGGAATAATTCAAGGATGACCCTGATATACATGACCACCCATAGGCTACCCTTTTTTTATTGCTCTCTGTGGTTTGACCTCTACATGCTTATACACTATGCATTTTGTGGTAGAGTTAATAAATGTTAATTCACAATTTTGGGATTTAATTAGCTTATTCTTTAATGTGGGTTGATTTCTGGTCAACAAGGGTTTTGTGAGCGGTCGCCTCAGCGACACTATATTTTGACCCTCGTAAAAATCCCTCGTTATCAGATGGCGCCGTTGCCGGGGAGCAATGAGAGTAGCCTATTACATTTTGTCATTTTTGTATCGAAATTCATTTATTGATCATTAATTTTGTGAACAGCTATCTTCTTTGCAATTGATCACCATACATGATTCTTTGATTAATGGCATGATTCATTTATATATTGTGATTAATTATTTCATGCTTTATTTCATTGATTGAGCTTATACTAATTCTATCTCTTTGTGACTTTGTTGCAAGGGCCCGCCACGCGAGGATGGTTTCTTAGGAAACCAAGGCAGCCGAGTTTGGAGGAGGTTGGTCTTCACTATATGACCAGCTGGACAGAGCACCAAGGATGCAAAGGGATGTGAATTCATTAGGCCTCAAGCAATTAGGATCATTTTTCTAATTTATTGTGTGAGAGAGAACTTTTGGCATGTAATACAACTTGGACTCTACTCTTCACAACGAGGTCCAGTGCCCGGGTGTCTGTTCACCTGGGGGCCACGTCGCGGCTTTCTCATGTTTTTCCGCTTTATTTTCTTTGTTTCCCGCTGTTTTGAGTTTTCTGCCTTTATTTTATTTTGTTTTGTGTGCATGGAGCCCCTAGACATAGGCTTGCTTGATCGAGTAGACTAGGTCCAAACACCTTAATAATCTTGCATGTACCTATAGTACGACTTGGACTTAGATCAAACTCTAAACAGTCACGTCATTGCCTTCGAGCCTACGCACCGCGAGCCCACCTTGCCAAGCGTTGCTCCTGACTCGATGTGTCGAGAGGAGGAGGGGTGAGCCTAGACCCAGACTTCTGGATTGAAGATCGGTGACTGACTTGTGGTGCTTCATGATAATAGCAGTTACTATCCTAGGGCGATTTCTTCAGCTTGCATTTGCATATAGCATAGGTTTCAAAATTCTGTTCTACATCCCGCATGGAGAAAGCTGGAGGCACTGTATGTCTTCTTACTTAGCATGCATCATCGATTTCCGACTTGCATGGCTTTTCCGACCTTCTCCCTCTGTTTTTGCCAACCTAGGATGCTTAATGGAAATTGAAACCTCGATAGGCACGTGCATTGAAAATACCCCAAAAAAAAGTGATAACAAAAATAAAACAGGGACTGCTGATTCCACTTAAATCTATAAATAAAACATAATGGACTTCCTTGTCTTGGGGAGAGCAACCCCCTCATTGTATGCATTTTAATTGCTCACATACACACTAAGGAGTAGAGCCCAAATCCCATCAAGCCTCCTAAGTATTTGTACAACTTTGTGATTCTCACCTCACTCTAAAAATGAAAAGATAAATGATCGTCAACTGACGGTCTTCACTGTGTCGAGTAGGTGAATCAGGGGTTTGCCTTGTGTATTGAATGTGACTTGGAGTCCGTTGCGTTTTTCATTCATTATTAGAGTAGTCGGTCCCATCGTGTGAGTCATCTTTTCATCTTTGAGTCTCTCTACCTCTCTTATAAATATATCTCCTCATCTGCATCGAGTCATGATATTGGCGCTTGATCTCAATCATTCTTCGCCAATTCCTTCGCTTCCCTCTTCTTCACCATCTTCCTCGTATCCACCGTATCATCCTCATCTTCTCAGGTTCGAGGAGAGCATGCTCTTCGGACCATCATTTTGACGGTGCTCTCGCCTTGTGTGGAACACCCAATTTTGTCTATGTCCCGATCTTCTCGCCCACCCTCCTCGTCCCTCTGTATCACTCTTCTACTACCCGAGAATGCTGTGCACATCGATGAGGCCCGCATCGAGGATTTTATGATTACCTTGATTATTTGTGTAAGCCGGGCCAATGATTGAGGATGCTGGGATGAGTGTGCCATGGGATTGTGATCAGATACGTGCATGTTTTGAAGTTATTTGATTTTGGGCACAAGTATAGGTGCGATGCATTATTAAGGAATTTTTGGTCCCGCACACCGAATTGAGGATGTGATGTGCTTCAGTGATTTGAGGATGATATCATGATGTTTCTATTGATCAATCTATTTTGAGGTTCCGTCCGTCTTTGATTTCTGGGTTGGATAGACTATCTTGATATATGCTTCTTGGTGACGACGATTGGAACCCACATGATCGCTCATCTTCAAGATTGATCCGTCCCCGATCTCCTGATTCTATTATCCACCCTAGCACTTAGAGGATTCCAGATAAGAATGTGCCATCTCATCTGATTGGATTGACTCCGAGGGAGTGCATTGGACTTATTGATCTTTTGTCCCTCTACTTGGTCTTATTCCCTCCGGATGATTGAATGATTGACTGCTCTTGAGGATCTCAGATCTTATGCCAGCATTCCCATGACCTACATTTATCTAGCTCGCATTCGTCACCGAGGACTATCTGCGGGAGAATGCGAAAATTTCTAGGACTACGGATTCATCCACTGCTTGGGTCGCCATTTTGATGGGACCCGGAAACGAGTCAGATGATATGCTTGATTGGCCTCCCCCTGTGATTGTGTACCCGACCTGTTAGTACCCGAGGCCAATAGACGGATTTCTCTCCTTGACGGTCCTCGCAAGGACGAGCCTTGATATTACAATTATTCATCGCCTAGTTCATAGCTATCTAAGGGTTATCTACGAGATGCTATGACACATTTTTGATCTCTTAGTCTCTTCTGCTGGTAGGCTGTTTGCGTCTACCAGGACCATATTCTCTGTGGATCCGTCTGATGGATCTGGCTCCTTTGAGCCCTCCTCTCTCCTTGACGACCCTCGCAAGGATGAGATGTACTCTGATTATTCACTATGTAGCTCACATCACTTCTCGAGGACTATCTGCGGAAGGATGTGACACTTTCTTTACGATCGGCTTCACTCACTTCTGGTGCCTCCATTTGTTGGGGCACGAAGTCGGTTTGTCTGATATGGGCAGTCAGTCTCCCTTTCTGATTGTGCGCCCGATCTATTGGGGCACGTGACTGACTTGGTCAGGCTCCTTTAAGTCCGCTCTCCTTGATGGTCCTCGCAAGGATGAGATCTTTTCTGATTATTCCTTGACTAGCTCGTAGCTCCCCGAGGGTTATCTACGGGAGACTACGACATATTTCCGATCTGATTGGTCTCTTCTGTTGGTAGCTGACTTGTCGACTACTGAGACCATTATGTGGGTCTCTCTGATGGATCCGGCTCCTTCGAGCCCGTCTCTCTCCTTGACGACCCTCACAAGGTAGAGACACATTCTGATTATTCTTTGCTTAGATTGCATTACTCCCCGAGGACTATCTGCAGGAGCATGCAACACTCTCTTTACGCTCGGTTCCCCCTTCTGATTGTGTCTCCATTCTATTGGAGCACAGAATCGAGTCATCTGATATATATGATTTTGGTCCCATCCTGAGTTGCATATCCGATCTGCAGATCATGGGACCCATCTGATTAGACTCCTTTGAGTCTGCTCTCCTTGACGGTCCTCGCAAGGTTGAGCTCTTGATATCTGCTATTTTCATGCCTAGCTGGTAGCGCGTTCCCCAAGGGTTATCTGCAGGCACATTCCACATTCTATTGATCTTGCGGTCTCTTCTGCTGGTTAGACGATTTGTCGCCTACCAGGACCGTACCTGACGATCCGTCTGATGGATCACTGGCGCCTTTGCGTCCACTCACCTTGACGACCCTTGCAAGGTTGAGTTTGTCTGATTATTCGACGATTAGCATGTACTACTCCCCGAGGGTTATCTGCGGGGAGGGTACATTATTTTCTAGGTACTCGGTTTCATTTCTGGTGTCTCTTGTCTGTTGGAGCACGAAGCCGAGTTTTCTGAGCTGTATACTCGGTCTCCTTCTGATTGTGTCTCCATTTTGTTGGAGCACAGAGCCGAGTCTTCTGATTATCCTCTGATTCTGCTCACCTTGACGACCCTCGCAGGGTTGAGCCATGACTGGCGGCATTCGGTGTGTCTCCTGTGGTCTTCCGACCTTGTGACCATCATATGCCACGATGTCTCTTGTTCCTTACCTTTCCATATCTTGTTGAAAATATGATTGACCAGAGGAATCTGTACTGTTCCTTCTTCCTCCCGGTCTTACTGTATTGGCTCTGTGTCCTCATGCTGACTCTATGGGCCGATTGATTGCTTCATGCTACCGGACCCAATATCTGCCTAGTCGATCTATTTTGCTCTGGTAGCTGACACCCACCTAACTACATATCCGGGTGTCTTACACTGTTTGATTGTCACTGTTCTCACAGGGAGCTGATGACGCGAGTACGGTATTCACTTACAAGATACCGTCCTGTACTCCACCAGTTCTTCACCACTTGTATATATGTATGCCTTGTTCATTCTTTCTCCCTCATGTTATGTGTGCCCTAGATCTATCGCATATCTTTGTGTCTACACTTAGGACGTACTTGATCCTAAGTATAGGGGGGTACACACCGCGTGTTCTTTCCTTGTTCAGTTTCATCACTCCTGTTGTTACCTATACTTAGGGATATCTCACCCTAAGTATAGGGGGAGTGATGCGTATATTCTCCACGAGCTTTTCATCGATCTGTATATATCTATCTTTTCTTCTTTTCTTTTTCATATTTCTTTATCTAAATAAAAGGTGTCGCCCCTTGTAGACAGTCTTCTATACTTAGGACGTACCTTGTCCTAAGTATGGGGGGGTGCACCCCGAGTTTCTTTAATTCTTTTCGATCCTCTCCATTATCTCCTCTTCTTGTCTATACTTAGGGATATATTACCCTAAGTATAGGGGGAGACAATCTGAGTACGATCTGTTTATTCTCACCCTTGATCCTCCCTGCTTTGTGTACAATCTGCTATACTTAGGATTACTTAATCCTAAGTATAAGGGGGGACGGTCAACTTCTCATTCGTTCATCCCTTGTTCATATATTCTTTAGACTTGTCTATACTCAGTACGAGTTATGTCTTCTCTTTTCTCTTCGATCTATGAGGAAATAGCTCAAGCTAAGTATAGGGGGGTCGTATATAATCTGTATATACTTTAGCCATAACTCGTACTTTCGTATTCTCTTAATAATATGGCTAATAATTCTCTTAACATTCATTAAAATACCCTAATAAAAAGATGTTATAATTCCTCAAATTCTTTTTATGTGTACTGATTAATAAATCAGGTAAAAATGTTTTTTGCAAAATGTTTGTGAAATAATTTGAAAATCTTTGTGAAAATCTTTTGAAAACTATTTTGGAAAACATTTTGTTACATGTTTTCAACCTTTGTAAAAACATTTTGGTTTGTAAAATTTATTTTCTTTGTGTGAAATAAAAGTTTGAAAAATTGTTTGCAAAAGGTTTGAAAAATGGTTGCAAAAATATGTGAAAATCTATATATTATGTTTGGAAAACCTTTGCAAAATGATTTTCAAATGTGTGTACATGTTTTGTAAAAAATTTGTAAAAATTATTTTGGACTATAGTTTTTCAAATTGTTTGTAAAATCATTTTCAAATAAGTTTGAGGAATATATACATCAAATCAATACTAAAAAAATATAACACAAAATTCTTTAAATAATTGTACATATATACCTATAAATAAAAACTAAACTGTAAATCCTTAATTCTTTGTAAATAAATAAAGCAGCACACCCGTGTAAATAGTCATACATATTTTATACTTTGAGTGTCGAAATTGTTTTATTTACAAAAAAAAATTCTTTGGGTAAAAATTGTTCTCTTTGTTTTCAGAAATTGCATATTTGTACATAGCATTTGCATAGCATTCATATTCTTTGATTGAGCTTGATAATTGAACTAGTCCAATAAAGTCGAAGATTGGAGCTTGGTTGGACCTTACTGCACCTAACCGTACTGGAACCTTATGGGAACTAGGTTTAAGGTACTTCAGGTCTATTCAGTCTTAATTCTTTGAGAAATCAGGGCTGGGGTTCAGGTCACCTCAACTGACTAACTAGAACTTTTTCGAGACACACGCATGACTCTCGTCGGCCGTGACCTAACTTGGACACTTGCACCTTTCACTTGGCTCAACTCAGTTGGAGTGGCGAGGGGGTTGGATTTGCCAGTCTGAGATGCACACGGGATGGAAACATTCGTCCTCGTCTAGGGAGGGAAGTGCACCCCAACCTGGTCCAGTTTCAATGAAGTCGAATGACAGGAGAGTATGGGTTGCAATAAAGCTTCAAAAGAGGGATAGTCTTCTGGCTCAAGAAGAAAAATCCTTATGTAAATGCTGATGTAAATAGTATGTTCGAAAAAAAACTCCAAAAAAGTGGACAGGCTTGAAATAAAAATAAAAGTGCCTGCCGGAGTATGTATATATGTTGTATAGAAAATAAGCAAGCTTAAGCATCAAAGTTATACCATGTGAGCCTGCAGCTGGATGACTTGACTACACCTGGTCATGCATCCCATGATAGGTAGCTACACTGGCTACCGTCCATTCTCTTCTTCACCTCCTCCTCTTGAGTTGGATGCCACTTGAACTTAGAAGGGAATACCCCGCTCCTCGACGACAGAGGGCTAGATTGGGGAATCATTGGGTTGTCATTCTGGACAAGTCAGTTCCTTTGTCATTTCAGCTGGGGAGAGCCACCATCACTTACACCGTACAAGTCAGTTTCATAGTCATAAGGGTTTTCGTATGATGTAGGCTAGTTCTGACCTGGCTATTGAGGAGATTTGAACCGAATTCTGTGACTCTCGGAGGCTGTTGTGTTTTTAAATTTGGTTCCCGATTAGGTTCCACACACATTCTCACACCAGGTCTAACCTGAGCTCCAAACTTTGATTTTGTACAGATGAGTTTAATAATCATGATCAATTCAATTTATTCTTTGAATTATTTATTTTTGCTTTTTCTTTTCTTCTTATTCTTTATTCTTTTTGTACTTATTGCATAAGTATTTGCTAGGGACTAGTAAAGGAAAGTATAGGGGGGTCATGAATCTCCATTTCATCACCTTTATTCTATCATTTTGGCCTTAAAAACCCAGCAAATGCATGTAAATAGCATCAATTTGTCTATAATAGCATTCTTATTTATTGTATTAAGTATACATAAAATAAGGTTTTTAATGCCAAAAATTATAGAATAAAGAGAAGAAAAGAAAAAGGTATACAATATTGAAAAGATTTTACGACCCAAACCCTGAGACCAAGGCCAGAATGGAATTGGTCGACAAGGAATAAAGTAGGGGGAGATAAGGGCCAATAATACAATAAATTCTTCATTCATTTATGCACCTATTTTGTTTATAATTATTTATTCATCAAATACAGAAACTTTGTACATGAAAGTTCTAAATAATAATGTGAATAAAAATACAAAATTGAGGTTTGTGTAAAAAGAATACACAGAATAAAAAGCCAAAATCTCAACTTCACAGACCCATATCTTGTAAATCAAAACTCAAAATCACCCAAAATCACCTTTAATTGTATATAACTTTTCAAGAGCTATTTAATAAAATTAGTTTCATAATTTTTGGAGTTCATCTGTGAAAGTTAGGTTTTTGGCCCTCATTGTATATAATACTGATTAAAATATTCATTATATTCATTATTCATTATTTTTATAAATTTATATTTAGAATTTTGTAAATAATATACAAAATGCATACACATATTGAAATTAGCATAAAACCAAAAAAAAGGAAATTAAAAAATATAAACAAAGTCTATAAAATACATAGACTAAAAAATACATATGTTCCCTGTATATAAAGAAAAGGGGAAATAGATTCTTTAATTATTTTATTCTTTCATATTTTTATCATACTGTAGATATTACATATATTATATTAAAAATATAAATCCAAAATAATACCCAATAAAATTCATTAAATTAATAAAATGTATATAAATATAGGTAAAATACCTATAAGTACACCTACATAATCTATATACCTATTTATTTAAATATACTGATAACTCACAAAAATTAAATAAAATATATTTATACTTATAAAAATAAGTTATAAATATATAAAATAAGAAAAATAATAAAATAAAATATGCAAAATAAAAATAAAATATACAAAATACATATAAATATGCTTATAAATACACTATTGAAAAAAACTCATAATAAAATACATCAAAAAATTAAATAAAAATCATAAATAAATACTACATTAATTAATACACATTTTTTATTTTATAAGCAAAGTGTAATAAAATCATTTATTGGGTCTAATAAATAGGTCAAAATTTGTGCTGAGGTGGACCAATTAGAAGCCAGGGAGTGTTGACCCCAGTCAACTCCCCTTGAGCCTCTGACTCCCGTCAGAACTGTCTTTTCCCATGTATTTCTTGCATTTTCCTGCTCGATCCTTCACTCGATCGCTTTCGATCCCTTCACGAGAATTTCTCCCAGTATCATGATGATTCACGCCGACACCTGAGATTGCGTGTACATAGACCAGATTCGTCGATAATCGCCAGACAATAAGGGTGCCTAGAATGTTTATAAATAAGCACCTCCTCTTCCTTGGTCGAATTTGGGCCAATTTCACTTCCCCCAAAAAGCTCGAAATCGGTTCCTGGACGAGCCCTTGTGATAGGAGGCGCTTCCCAGCACCTCGATTTGGGCCGGAGGAGGAAGACATTTTTGTCGCGGCGGAGCTCCGGCGTCCGTCCTGCTCCCTGGAGGCCCCCAGGTACAAGAGCTGCGCATTCACTTTATTAGGTAGACTTTACTTCCAGCATTTCGTTTATGCGTTTAGTTTAGTTCTTTGGCACCTTAGTTTAGCCTAGATTAGGCTCATCGTAGTTCGTCGGAGCTCCGCTCCGGCAAGATTTTCACTGACCTTTCATGATCTTCCGCTCCCCCTTTCTCCCCCATATCACTCCTGTACGCATTCTCCATCTTCTGGCCATCTTTTTCAACCAGAGCATCATCGGCTCTGCGAATCGAAGCTGCTCCACCGCCTTCCGCCGGAGCTTCTCCGCCCATTGTCATCCCCTTGCTTCTAGCTTAAACCCTGGGTCGAGGAGAAATCCCTCGAGCCCCTCTACCTTCCTGTGCAGGTCAGGCGCGCTACAAACGTACCGGGGGACAAATCATCACAAAGCGGGCGGAGGTATCCTGGAGCCGCGTTTCTTCCTCGAGCTCACGGTGGCGCTTCAGCGTACCTCGGCCCGATCCGACACCTCCAGATGATAGAGGAACTTGCCAAGAAGGGTTTGAGACCCTCAGGAGCAACAAGGACCATCGGGGAGGAAAGATCTAGCCGGGAGAAACTCGCCAGCGGCGAGTTCTTCCCCTTTTCTTCCTCGTGCCCTCCCTGCCGTCGATGAGGAGCAAGCTTCCAGATGTGACAATAGCCTCGGATCACGCTTGCATCAGTCGTCAGATCTCTCTTGGAGATCTAATCTACACCGTGGATCCGCGAATCGATACCAGGCGCTGGATGGTCGCCACGTGTTTAAGTGAACCAGATCGAGCCGTCCACCTGCGTGCCTCTAGGGGTAAATTTCACATATAACCCCCGCTCTTTTTGTATTTAATTTTTAATTGTGTAAATAAATTTTCACGTTATAAAATAAATGTACAATTTGCAGTAGGACCCTTGTACTTTATAGAATTAAATTTTGGTCCTTCCGCGCCTCACGTGCAGTCCCACGTGAGCGCCGTGAAAATTGCATGTATACCCTGGTGCCTTTTGTTAATTATAAAATAGTTCTTAAAAATAAAATAAATTTTATTTCTTCTGGTATATTGCACTATGGCCCCTGTATTTATTTTTAATTTGCATTTATGCCCTTACTAGGCTGTTTAATTTTTATGTCTTTTATGTATTTTATTAAAAATGCCTAGCTAGCTCCTAAAAATTCACAAAAATTAGGGTAAATGCCTTGTACCTTGTAGATGCAACTTGCATTTTGTTTGGCATTTTTGAGCATTTTATCCATTTATTAAAAACGAAAAAGGAGCTATTTTTGCACTGTCAAATATATAAAATACCAAAAAATATAAAATGTTTGAAAAATTCCAAAAAAATTATATATGGTATATGTATACATATATTGAGTCTAGAAAATGAAAAACCCTACAAACAAGAAAAAAGAAAAAATATCAGAAAGCTCCAAAATCCAACAAAAAATATAAAAACCCTAGAAAAATCCAAAACCATATTTTTCTCTTTTATAACTATCTATATATTATTATTTACATATTAAAATTAATTTGGGTAATTTTTGAACCTATTTTATATTTTAAAACCCAAATTATTTTCGGCCTATTTAATTAGTCCTATATTAGGGACCTTTTTGATATAAAAAATATATAAAAATTAGTAAAATTCCAAAAAAAATAATAACAAAAAAATTAGAAAAAAACAAACAAAAAAACGTAAAAGGATTATATTTAGTGTATATAGAGTATATATATATATGTATGTATCCATAGAGTATATCTTCTCTCTCCCTTCTTTTATATATCTCTATATATAAATATATCTATATTTTATAATTAATATATTTAAAAAATGATAAAACATAAAAACAAAATAAACATTATAAAAACAAAATTGAAATAAAAAATATAAAACCCCCAAAACCCACAAAAATAGGAATCATTCAAGGATGACCCTGATGTACATGACCACCCATAGGCTACCCTTTTTTTATTGCTCTTTGTGGTTCGACCTCTACATGCTTATACACTATGCATTTTGTGGTAGAGTTAATAAATGTTAATTCACAGTTTTGGGATTTAATTGGCTTATTCTTTAATGTGGGTTGATTTCTGGTCAACAAGGGTTTTGTGAGCAGTCGCCTCAGCGACACTATATTTTGACCCTCGTCAAAATCCCTCGTTATCAGTACTCTCTCTACTATAGGCGTAGAGCTCTAAGGACTCGTTTAAAGATAATTGCTTGAATTCAATCTAAAAACTACAAAGATAATAGCCGATCCTTCACGGCTTCACGCGTTGAGTTGGTGAACCCCTTGTATTGTGTTTGATTGACTAGTTGAATTAAGGTCAAGATCAAAAACACTGCACAATTGTGCGCAATTTTGCCCCCCCTCTTCATTTCTCAACCTTGCTCTTCTCAATAATCACGATGATGGGAAGGAGATCTCTTAGGCCGTCTCTGGCGGCACCACTATCTAGCACTCCTCCCTATTCATCTAGGACGACCTCGGGGAGTCCAGACCCACTCTTCGAGCCTGAGTTCACTTCCACCCTGTTCCCCCTCGATCACCCTTCTTTTTCCATCAGTCCAAGAGTGTCAGAGTTTAGTGGAGCACGAGCTCAGATCATTTGTCGGCACCTGAGATGGGTTCTTTTGCCTTTGTAGAGACCCAAGATATGGACGGTAGAGAGGAACACCCTGATGAGCAGAGACCGCCAGCATTCCTATATGATCAAGCTGCCATCAACAACTCATTGTTAGCATCCATGGAGACTATGCAGATACAGATCAGAGACCAGGGAATTTTCATGGGTGACCTCATGAGGGAGATAGCGCAGATGCAATAAGAAAGAGACGACAGACCTGGGGGCGGTGGAGGTGACATACCAGACGCATCAGGCAAAGGAGGAGAACCTAACCAGGAGAGGCCGCCGCCGATGACCATGAGGCAGTTGCACAACCCAGCCGCGGCCCTCACTCACCGATGGATTCAGCTTCCTCCCATTGTTGGAAACTTTGAGCTTCGCCCGTAGACCATACAGTTACTGCCCAAGTTTCACGGGCTAGCCACTGAGGAGCCTCATCTCCATCTGCAGGAGTTTGAGATGATTTGCAGCACTGTCCACGACAGATTAGTGGACGAGGACATGATCAAAATGATTGCCTTCCCATTCTCATTAGCTGATAGAGCAGCCTACTGGCTGAAGCACCTTGGAAGGTACGTCACATCCTGGGCACAACTCCGAACCTCATACTTGAATAAGTATTATCCTCTCGGCCGGACCAATGCAGCGCGAGCTATGATCAGTAACTTCACAATGATCCCAAATGAACAGTTCAACGAGGCTTGGGATTGCTTTAGAGAGCTCATAGAACGGTGTCCACATCATGACATATCAAAGCCCAACTTGGTTCAAAGTTTCTTTTGTGGGCTGATACCGGAGCTGCAGGGGCTTGTTAATGCCTCTTGTGGTGGATCTTATTTTTCCAAGGGTGAAGATGACATTTGGGCCATTTATGAAGGGATGGTAGAAAATTCGACAATCATGGCGCTGACCGAGTCTACACACAACAGAAGCCCCCCAAGGAGCAGGATCATTTCAGAGGATCGCCCGCATTGATGCCGGTCCCCACACTCCGTCAGCAACTACATCCCAAGCCGAATCCACAGCAGCCTATATGGGGATCATTAGCGAGAAGTTGGACTACATCGAGATCCTCGAGAAGAAGCAGAGTCAGGGGCTGGCCCAGATGGACCAGTTGACGAAGACCATGAGTGATCTGAAGACACAGATCTTGTGTATTCAGGAAGCACAAACGTCTGCGCAGCCCCTCAGATCACGGGCTGATCCCAGTAGTAACAGCTCCACCCAGCCCTCTACCACGTACCGCAAGGTTCATCACATTCAGGCAGAGCCGGTCCAGCAGCTACAGTACTACCCGTCACAACCACCATCTCAGGATACTTAGATAGTGGCCTATCAACCGGATCAGCCACTGGCAGTTCTTCCACCATCCTCCGTTGAGCAGAAACCATTGATGGAAGTCAATGGGATTTGGTACGACCGTTACCCATAGCAGCCTGGGATTCGTCGCGATCACCCCGGATTCCGTTGGGGCACTGGTGGCACTTCATCCTAGCAACAGTCTCCAGCTCAGGGCCATCAGAACAGCCAGCAGCAGCAGCAACAACAGCCTCAGTACGCCCACCAACAATACCAGCAGGGTCCTCATCCCGTCTATCAGGGACAACAGTGGAGGCAGCGTCAACAGCCTCACCAGACATACTCCCATCCTCCCCACTACCATTAACCTCATTTCCAGCAGGGGAACACTTCCGATTCTCCGGCACCTGCCTTTGAGAACCCAGCTTTAGATGACCTCGCTCGCTTGATTTCTGACCAGCAGGCATCCTTCCGGCGGGAAATGGATGAGTTCCGACATGAGATAAGGGATATCATCAAGGGCAAGGCCCCATACCAGCTCAGATTGAGCCAAATCTGAACAATCTGAAGAGGAAGTCTAAGTAGGTACAGTCCACAAAGGATACCTCTCCTAGTGATTATTTGAGTGACATGTCTTCTTTGTATGATGCTGATTTTGTGACTACCGGGAGCGGTAGGATGCCAACCGGCAGCGCCTCATCTGAGCGACAACCGCATGAGGAACCATGAGCGCCAGATGAGCAGAGTAGCGGTGCTGATGCCGCTGATGATGATGTTGATGATGGTGGTGCTGATGCCACCAATGATGGAGATCCAGATGACGGTGCTGAGGCCGTCAAGACACCAGATGCAAACGGTGGTGCTGAAGCCACTGTTTTTGATGCAGAGCCAGAGCATGGTGCTGATGCCGCGAAGACAGATGCCGTTGGTGGTACTGAGGCCACCACTTCTACTTTTGTTGAGCTCCCACATGTAGTGTTGCCACCTTTTGTATCTTAAGACTGTGGTAACAACAAAAAGAACAAAAATATGAATAAAGGAATGGTTTCTGTATACACTTCAGATCCATATGTGTTGCATAATGATCATTGTATGGATTCTATTCCTTCACAGGCACATGGACCTCTTCCTAGTCCTCCATCTGAGGAGGCCCCTTCCATCCCCTTCCCTCAAGCACTCCGCTTGGCGAAGGGGAATAAAAGATAATATCCAAAAATGACCCAACAGGTAGAGTTCATCAATCATATGATTGATAGATTCCAGATCCAGCTGACTCTATAGGAAGCATTTGAGCACACCCCCCTCTTCCAAAAGAGCTTGAGAGAGAAGACCACAGTCCGCAGGAAGAGGAGGAACCATAGAGATCAGATCCATGTGCTCACCCATTCTACTTGTTGCACCATTCAAAACCGATTGCTAGCCAAGAGACCCGATGAAGGAGCTCCCTATGTCAGATGCGAGATTAAGGAGCATCGTTTCGATCGTACTTTATTAGACAACGGCTCTTCTATCAACCTCCTTTCGGCAGCCTTACTCGACTGATTCGAGTTTGGTCCTCTTCTTCGGAGCAGGACAATCCTTCAGTTTGCTCATAGGTCGATTAAGAGGCCGAAGGGGTTGTTGAGAGACGTGGTCGTTACCATTCAGGGCCTAAAATTCCCCGTGGACTTTGTTGTATTGGACATGGAGATCCCTGAGTTGGTAACTGATGCCCCCATCATACTTGGACGCACATTCTTGGCCACTGCCAAGGCGATGACTGATGAGCTGCCAGAACGACTAAGGTTAGATAAATCAATATGGTCGTTGTGACCTCAGTCACTCGGGACTCAGAGCTTGATCACGAAAAATAAATCGGACCACCAAATAAGATATAAACACACGAAAACAAACTAGCAGTCCTAGCTATGGGATTGACCTGGTATAGCTCCCAGGGTCGAACTCGAGGAGCACGAGATGGCCTCGCGGCCTACGAAGTAGTCTAAAAACAAGAAAAATAAAAACAAATTATTTTTGGTGGATTTTTAATATTTTTATATTGTTTTTGGAGTTTTTAATAATAAAGAAAATAATAAAACAAGGAAAACAAGCAACTTATAACAATTATTTAATTACTCTAAAAAGGTCTAAAAATTCTAATAAAAATGTTTTAATGATTTTTGTATTTTTTTACTATTTTTGGTAAATTTTTGATAATTTTTCTGATTTTTGTAGAATTTTTTTAAAAATGAAATAAGGCAGAAACTAATGCAAACTGTCCAATCAGGCTTCTACAACCATTTAAAATACTAAATGGTTGTTTCAAGGCCTGGAGGTATTTTTCTTGGAAAATATAAACAAAAAGGAATTATAAAAGAGAAAGAGTTTATTATTTTTGGGCTTTTCTATTAATTATTACAATTTTTATAAATTTTTCAGTGTTTTTCAATTTTTATAATTTTTATAACTCCAAAAATGACAAAAAATGGTTAGAAAATCAAGCACACCAAATCAAACAAAATCTGAATTTTTGGTAATTTTTAAAGATGTTTATATTTTTTTGAGAATTTTAAATATGAACAGGCAGAAAAATAGAGGTTTATGAATTTTTAAAAATAATAAAAGGGCTCAAAAATTTTCCCAAAAATTAGTGAAAATTCTACACAGTGGCAGGAGCCATGTGTCAAAGTTTCACTCAATTTGAATGAACTTCGATATTTTATTTAAAATAATCAAAAGCCCACAGTACACAGGGGACCTGATTGTCATAAAAGTATCTTCAGGGGGCCTAAAAGGAACAAACTCAGAAATGCAGGGGGTCTTGGTGAAAAAGTCCAAGTTTGCACGTGCGAGGCACGTATACTGGGCACACAGGGACCCAAATGCAAAGAAAATAAGTTCCGAGGGCTTATTAGCAACAGGTGCTAAAAGCCCAGGGAACTGATTACAAATAACCCACTAAATTCGGCACATGTTCAATAGATACACTCACAGGGGTATATGTGCTAATAACTAAAAATATTTCTCATTCATTAACAACCAGAAACTACAACCCACAGAATGCAATTTCACCAAAACATCACGCGTCGATGCACGTGTCCATCATACACAGGGGTAGAAATGCAAATAAAATGAACTAACAGGTCCTCAATGCAAATGTTCCAAAATAAAATGAACCGCGGAAAATATTTACAGGACTAAATGCTAAAACAAAACAAGAAGGGGGCCTAAGTGAAATTACCCCAATTATTTATCTGAGGGCTGGGATGGCACCACGTGGTGTATCTGACGGCTGGGGATGTCGGTGCCTCAATGAAGGACCCTCGAATCTGATGAAACGGTGGAGGGCTTGCCACGTGGAAGATCAACGGCTGCTATACGTCGTGGCTAACCCTCGATGGATGGAGGGCGGAGAAGAGGCCACGTGTCGATCTGACGGTGGCTGCTAGGCCTCTTCTTTGCCCAGATCGAACGGTCCTGAGATCATCTGGCACTCCGGGGGTGAACAGACGACGGGGGAGGCTCCTGGAAGAACTCCTCACAGACGAACTTCGCCGGAGGAATGCTGGTTCGCTGGACCTCCTCGGGGGCTGCTGAATGGTGGAGAAGAATCGTCAAAGCCTCCCACGTATGAAGGACCCCTCCGATGGCGCCAAGGAGCTCCGAGGAGCCCGGGCGACAACAGCGGAGCTGAGCTCCTGTGCCTGAAGGTGGAGGACCTCAGATGGACCTCCTTGTACATGAAAAGCAGCACACAAGAACTCCTGGGTCGAGGGCAAAGTGCCTCGACCCGGTTAGAAGCGAGGTGGGTGGTCTGTGCGTCGAGATGGTCGATCTCCGACGAGGTGTCGGCGGTGAAGATCGAAGTCCCCGCTCCGGGGCGAGTCAGGGGGTGTGAGTGGGTGCAGAAGGTGCGGAGAATGCTCGTGAGTGTGTGGGTGTCGTCCGATGATCGAAAGGGGGACGGATATGGTCGGAATCGACGGTCGTCGGTGGAAGATGAAATTGGGAGTAAATGAAATATAGCGAAAGATAGAAGTAATTAGGCTTACTGGATGATTGAAGTCGACTGTGGAAGAGCTTCTGAAGCTCCTGGTCCTTGCCTCGAGGGTCGTCGATGCACGAGGCTCGAGCGCTACTCAAGGGGCGGTGCACGGTGGCGAAGACCTGTCGGATCAGTGGTTGGACACTCCCTCCTCACTGCAACACCACCCTCAGCTCGCTGTCACTCTGGCGAAGGCAATGGAGGTCCTGGGATGGAAAGGTGGAGCCAAAGATGCGTGAAATGGCTGCCGGAGCTGAGATTTTATTTGGCTAGGGATCCGGCTAGATGGGAGTCGGGCGACAAGATTGGAGTACGTATCCCCAAAACCCTTCCCTGGCGTGGATCAGGGATGAACAAGGGTCAAATGGAGCCCGGGGTTTGCGGATTTGGTGATCGGATCGAGTGGCGAAAATTCAGAGAAGTCGGGTCGGGCGACAAGATCCGCGGGCTTGTGGTCCAAGGGGGGAGTTGACCGGGGTCAACATCCCCCGTGGACCAACCAGGTGCGGCCATGCAATAAAGATTTAGAAATTAAAAATAAAATAGTAAATGGCCGAATTTTTCAAAACTCAAAAACATGAAAAATGTTTCTTTTATTTTAAACTAATTTTTTGTGATTTTTATTTATTTTTTTGAAATAAAAATTAAGTATTTACAATATAGTATATTATATAAAGGTATATACACATTTTTTAATTTTTGATTTTTAATTATTTATTTTTGTACATTTTTATTCCAATTTTATATTTTATTTATTTATAAAATAAAATTTGGAATAATTTTGTATTTTGCATTTTATTTTTATTATTTAATTACAAGGGTGAAATAATTACTTTTATTTATATACATTTATGGTATATGTACAATGTTGGGATTGGTTTTATTTTTATTTCTTTTTATTTTATTCTTATTTTTGTAATTTTTATTTGTTATTTATACCATGGAATAAGGAATATGTACACATTTTCTTGGATTTTTATTTATTTATTTATAGAGGGAAATAAATAGATATGTGGGTGTTATGTACATGGTGTATCTACAATGAGGAGGGTCTTTTATTTCTTTTGATTTTTCTCATTTTTATTTTAGCTTTGTAATTTACAAATATTTACATATAAATAGAACTCATTTTTATTTTTATTTTGAGGAAAATATTGTTTTTATTTACAGGTATATATACACATATGTGAGCTTCCTTATCTCCCTCTACTTGGTTTTTTATGCGGTCAGGCCCATGCTGAGCCCCTCCCTTGGGATTAGGTCGCTCAATATTTATTCTAAATATCTCCCTCTTTTTCTTTTGTTTCTTTATTCTTTTATTTATGCACAAAAACATGCTAATTATTTATTTTACACAATGCATGCCAAATGCTAATTATTATTATTTCAATACATATATCATATGTGTTTGGCAAAGGTTTTGTAGCTAAAATAAAAGAATAAAGAGTGATGAATGGGTATTCATCACGCCCCTATACTTAACTTGCTAGTCCCTTAGCAAACACTTATTTGAAAAAGAGTGAAAAAAGAAAAGGAAAAGAAAAAGAGGAGAAAATGCATGGATTAATGCTGATAATTAAACTTGCCTTCATTAAATTGAGATATTGAGCTCGATCAGATCTTTGGATTATTAATGTGTCGGAACCTTATTTAGACTTAGGTTTAAAACTCCACAACCTCTAAGATCCACTAATCTATAGTCAAGACTCCTCAATAATCCAGATCAGAACAAGTCTACATACACAAACCCTAAAGACTATGAATCTTTCCTTGTACAGTGTAAGTGAGGTATAGCTCTCCACCTCAGAAGTAGCAACTTGACAACCCTCCCAACAAGGTAACTCTATGACCCTAGTCTGGCCACTCTTTCCTCGAGGAGCGGGGTATTCCCTCTAAGTTCAAGATCAACCGGCTCAAGAAGGGGGGGAAGAAGAGAATGGACCATGGCCATTGTAGCCATGTATCCTTGGGAGCTCAACCAGTGTAGCTGAGTCCCCCTGCTGCAAGCTACATAATATGGAACATGAATCTCAAGCTTTGCGTATTTGCACTATATACATACTCTGGTGGGAATTATCATTTTCTATCATACCCACCACTTTTTTGGAGTTATTTTCTTTTTTGCAATTTTTTTTCAAGTGAATCTATACAACATATACATGCGCAGCATATATACATAAGGAGTTTTCCTCTTGAGCCAGTAGACTATCCTCTTTTGAAGCATTATTGCAAACCACAACTCCTGTCGTTAGACCTCATGGCAACCAGACCAAGTTGAGACGCACTTCCTTCACTAAAAGAAGAAGAGAGGTTCCGCCTAGAAGTACTACCCTCATATGCTACCCAAGTCAAGAAAGACTGCCTCCTCACCACCTCATCCGTAGAGAGCTCGATGCTAAGTGCGGGTCCAAGTAAAACATTGTCTATATGAGTCATGTGTGTGTTGTTAAGTGCTCTACTTAGGCTCATTGAGATGACATGTGATCATAGCCTAGTGGACTCAAAGAATTAAGTCACCATGGACCTGAAAAGCCTTAACAGCCCTAAGCCACTATAAGGTTCCTCTTAGAATTAGGTGGATTAAGATCTTAATCAAGCTCCATTTCCCAATTTAATTCCAGGCTAGTTTAAATGTCAACTATAATCCGGGAAAAACTATATACAAGTATACAAGGATGCTATTTACACAATATTTACACAAATGCAAATTTTTGAAAATGTTTTGAAATCATGAATGAATGCAGATGCAAGTTTGCAAAATATTTACACAAATTTACACAAGGGTTTTGCAAACTTTTGATTTTCAAAAATTTTGGAAAAATTTTGTACTATATACATAATTTTGATATGCACATATTTACACAATCTTTACACAAAAAGTTTTTTTAAAACACTTTTACAAAAATAATTTGTACAATAGCTCTGTATGTGCAATAAAAGAATGTTTATTTACAGGATTTTTTTTTAATTTTTATGGATTTTAGGTTTTTAACCATTTTATTTATTAACACACTCACACACAAAGTATGAGTTATGGATAAAGTATATATGAAATATATACACACCCCCCTATACTTAGCTCGAACGATGTCCTCAGAGTCAAGAGCGATGAAGAAGACATAACTCGTGCTTAGTATATGGAAGTGAAAAGGGAAGGCTATATACAAATGAAAGAATAGAAAATCAAGAGGATCTCGGCTTTCCCCCTATACTTAGGATCAAATAATCCTAAGTATAGCAGGCTGTACACGAAGGGAAACCGAGTGAATAATGTTCAAGGTCTAACCCCCTTATACCTAGGGTAAAATATCCCTAAGTATAGGCAACAAAAACAGGGTAAAAGGAATCAAAAGAAATAACCGAGAGTCCTACATCCCCCCCTATACTTAGGGTAAAGTACACCCTAAGTATAACATAATCAAAAGATGAGGAAAGCGATGTGGACTAAAGAATGTAATGATATGGACAACTGGATCTATACAAGCCAGGAGAACAGTGATAATCAGGCGTGAGATGCAATAGATGTGAGTCAAGAGACCACATCTCACGCAAAGTGAATAGGGACAACATCACAACCCGCAGCTCATGATCTAGAAATGGGCTTGAGCCGCTGGCCGTTCACTCGAAAGTACGCTCAGAAGACAACTCAGATATATCAATACTCCCATTGTCGTGTACCTTCTCACTAGATACAGTCCCTTCCATTTGCTCTGTAGCTTCCTGGAAATAGACGAAGCCTAGCATCAACAGCCATACTCTATGTCTAGGCTCAAAATGCTTGTGGCTGATATGAGAATCATGCCACTCTTCACTCTCTCCTTGTACTGTAGGGTATTTGAGAAGCCGGTATGACGAAGCTCCTCCAAGGCTGCTAACTCTGCCCTCCTCTGATCTCCTACACTATCTGGATCCAAAGTATATCTGTGACTGCCCAAAGTGACCTGTGTCTCAGCTCAACTGGTAAATGGCACGGCTTGCCATAACGATGCGAAAGGGAGATGTGCCAAAGATGTCTTGAAAGACATCCTGATATGCCCACAAGACCGAGTCCAAAAGCTGTGACAAATCCTTTTCGCTCAGGGTGGACGACTTTCTGCACTATAGTCTTGATCTCCCTGTTCGACACTTCGGCTAGACCATTCGTCTGAGGATGGTATGGAGTGGCAACTCGATGGTCTATACCGAACTCGCTAGCAAGGACTTCACCTGGTCGTTGATAAAATGAGACCCCCATCAGATATCAACACTCGAGGTACCCCGAACCGTGTAATGATATGCCTCCTCAAAAATATGCAAACAGTCCTGGCATCTGCGGTTTGGGCGGGGATGGCCTCAACCCAACGACTCACATACTCAACTGACCAACAGAATGTACTCGAATCCCTGACTCTTAGGGAATGGACCCATCAATCGATGCCCCATGCGTCAAAAACCACACAGAGTGAATGGGCTGCATCAGCATCATATCAAGCTGTCCACAAGTGCCCATCCTCTGACAGTCAGTACACCTCTTCACGGAACTCATCAGAGTCCTTGAATAGGGTAGGCCACCATAGGCCGGATTGGAGCACCTTTCTGTGCCGTTCTCCTCCCAGAGTGATGTCCTCCTGCCTCAAGCTTGTGGCAGTAAGTGAGGCATGCTATGGTGCTCCTCCTGAGGAATGCACATACGCAAGAGCCAGATCCCCTCCTTCTGGTAAAGGATGGGATCCTCCCAGTGGTAGGACTGGCCTTCGCGAGGAAGGTCTCAAGCCTCTGCCTGGGCCAATCTTGTGGAACTTTTTTAGCAACAGAAAGTTCACAATATCGGCATACCACGGGAGAGAGGCGATAGCAAGGATCGCCTCATCTGGGAGGTCTCACATATAGGCTCAGTTCTGCTCAGAATCCTCAAGATGCTCTAATCGGGAGAGATGATCCGCCACCACATTCTTGACTCAGGCTTATCCTTAAATCTCTATGTCAAACTCCTGGAGTAGAAGGATCCATCTAGTCAATCTGGCCTTGGCATCCTTCTTTGCCATGAGGTACCTGATGGCGGTATGGTTAGTGTACATAAGTCACTCTAGATCCAATAATGTATGATCTGAACTTATCGAGGGCAAAAACTACGGCTAGCATCTCCTTCTCAGTGACTGTGTAGTTCCGCTGCGCGAAATCTAATGTGCGGCTAGCGTAGTGAATAGCAAATGGGACTCCATCCCTCCTCCGTCCCAGCACGGCCCCCACGGCAAAATCAGAGCATCCGTCATGATCTCGAATGGGAGAGACCAATCAGGTGGCTGGAGAACAGGAGCCTTAACAACACATCGCTTGAGAGTCTCAAACGACGAAAGACACTTGTCTTCGACAAGGAACTCGGTGTCTTTCATCAACAGGTCCAGTCAACAGTCGGGCAATCCTACTGAAATCATGAATGAATCGCCGGTAGAAACCGACGTGCCACAAAAAGACCGTAACTGCCGCAAATTGGATGGTGGTGTGAGTTTTCTAATGACATCTACCTTGTCCTGATCAACCTCCATGCCCCTGTTGGAGATGATATGGCCAAGCACCGTCCCTTGAGTCACCATGAAGTGACTCTTACTCCCAAGATAGCACAAGATGAACCTCTATACATCACTGAAGGACTTGGTCTAGGCAGTCAAGACAGGAGTCGAATACGTCGCCGTAAACCGAGAAATCATCCATGAAGACCTTCAAGCACTCCCGCACCATGTTCGAAAAGATCTACAGCATGCATCTCTGAAAAGTCGCAGGGGCATTGCATAGCCCAATTGGCATGCGTCAAAAGGCGTATGTGCCGAAGGGACAGGTAAAGGTAGTCTTGTCCTGGTCCTCGGGAGCAATGGCCACCTGGTTGTAGCCGAAGTACCCATCCAGAAAACAATAATGGCTCTTCCCTGCCAGTCTCTCAATGATCTGATCTATAAAGGGCAGGGGGAAATGATCCTTCTTGGTGGCCTGGTTGAGTTGTCTGTAATCTACGTAAACCCGCCAAGAAGTGGGTACCCGGGTAGCAATCTCCTCTCCAGACTTGCTGACTACTGTAGTGATGCCGGTCTTCTTGGGCACCACATGCAAAGGGCTGACCCACTTGGAGTCGAGATGGGGTAGATAAAATCGGTGCTCCACCATTTCGATATCTCCTTCATGACAACCTCTCTCAGATTCAGGTTCAGCCCGCCGCTGGAACTCACACGACGGCTTCGCCTCATCCTCGAGATAGATATGGTGGGAGCACATGGCCGGACTTATCCCCTGGAGATCTGCTACGCTCCATCCTATCGCCTTGCGGTTCTTTTCAAGAACCCCCATCAGACGGGATTCCTGCTCTCCAGTCAAATCAGTGGAGATAATGACTGGGTACATCTCATGCTCACCCGCAAGGAACCTATACTTCAGCGACGCAGGAAGTGGCTTCAGCTCTGGACAACTGGGTGCTGGTGGATCTGGCCTCTGAAAACTCTGTGTGAATGCTGCCAAATCCGTATGGGAGAACTGAAACTCTCTATCACACTCTGAAACTATAGAAGGTTGCCCTGCTGGACTGTCTCTGCTATGCTCGGCATCTACCTCCTCCCTAGCTGTAGGCTCAGTAGAAGTCAGATCTGGTATGAAATCCTCAAACTCTGCCCAGTTAAAATCTGACTCCGAGGGATCTGTATCTTCCAAGGTGGCCTCAGTACCACCATCATCACAAAACAAATCAGTCTCACGGTCAAGAACCGGCTCTGCCGACTGAACGGTATCCTGGACCAGGAATGCTCTCTCCAAGCTCTCCTCTGCTGCGTCTCTGCATCAGCGGACTCTGAAGGTGAGAGGATGGCCTGTGCATCTGGATCTGCCTAAATTGCCTCGTCATCTGTGATCACAAAGTCGCAGTCCTGGTGGATGTCTAGCCCGGTGTCTGTCATCTGCTCTGTATCAGAAGTAGTCTCTGAGCATGCTGTATCTCTGGCTCTACTGTCCTCGACCGTCTCTATTTGTACACTCTCGCCCTCGACGCGAAAGTATACCTTCCCGCTATCATGGTCAGTCACTACCTTGGCTGTGGCCAAGAACGGGCGACCGAGAATGATGGGGGTATCGATCACTGATTCAGGGATCTCCATGTCCAACACTACAAAGTCCACGGGGAATTGTAGGCCCTGAATCATGATGACAACGTCCCTCAGCAACCCCTTCGGCCTCTTGACATATCGATCAGCAAACTGAAGGACTATCCTACTCTGTCAAAGAGTGCCCAACTCGAAGCGGTCGAGAAGGGATGCCAGAAGTACGTTGATCGATGATCCGCTGTCTAATAGAGTACGGTCGAGAACCTCTGCTCTCTGATATGGCATCTGACATACGGGGCTCCTGAGTCTGGCATCTTGGCTTGCAGACGATTCTGGATCGTGAAACAAGTAGCTCTAGTCAGCACAATGGATCTCTGACTGGTGGTTCCTCCTCTTCCTCCTAACTGTGGTCCTATCTCAGAGTGAATGCTAGATTAGAGGGATGTGCTGCACGCCTCTTGAAGAGTCAGATGTATGTGAAAACGGTCTATCATCTGCTGGCTGAATTCTTCCTACTGCCTCTTTTTGGGATTTTCTTTTTTTCTTCCCCTTCCCCATCTGAAGAGCTCTAGGGAAGGGGATCACAGGGTCCTTCTCAGATGAAGGATTAGGAGAGGGTCTAGACTGCTCGACGACAAGATCCACACATACATCAAGCAACCACAGGTGGACCAGAAGAAAATAAACCCTTTCTTTATTGCCAGAAATGTCCCGAGATACATAAATAGAAGGAAAAACTACAGGACTCTCTGAAGAAAAGGTGGAATCAGCCACCACCCTCGGCTGGTAGACTCGCGGTCTCAGTACCGCCGCTCTGTCTCGGCAACATAGGTGGCCTCCAATGCCACCTCCTCCAACTAGTGAAATGGCGGCCTCAGTACCGCCGGTGGGATCAGCATCCGTGGTGGCATCAGTACCACCGTCATCATCTCTAGCGTCCTCAGTACCGCTCTCCTCCTCGTCGGGCGCTCTGGAAATGGCCTCTGGGTGTCGCTCAGACGAGGTGCCGCCTGCTAGCATCCTACCGCTCCTTAACGTGTGATAAAATCAATATCAAACAAATATGCAGACATATCTCCAAATGTATCACTAGGAGTGGCATACTCAGTACAAACTACCTGCTCCAGATTTCCTTGTTGAGGTTGTTTGGATTGGCTCTATCTGGCAGGGATGGCGACCTTCCCTCTCCACGATGTCCCGCCTCTCCTGGCGGAACTCATCCATCTCCCGTTGGAATGTAGCCTGCTGATCTGTGAGGAGGCGGGCTATGTCATCCAAGGCGGGCTTCCCGTAGGATGGCCCATGAGAACCTGACGGGTAGCCTCGTTGGTAGTGAGGCTGCTGCTGCTGCTGCTGTGGGTGAGAGGGGTATGACTGTGGATGTTGCTACGGTTGAGGCTGGATCATGCCTCCGAGAATGTCCCTGCTGATAGGGACGAGGACCATACGACTGTGACTGCTACTACTGGGTGTACACTGGGGCTGCTGCTGCTGGTGATCCCTCTGATGGGCTGTACTGGCCACCCTGTCCTGATGGCTGCTGCTGGGAGCTGGAACCTCCAGCCGCCCAACGGAATCCGGATGGTCTCGTCGGATACCGGGCTGGGGCGGTCGTACCAAATCCCGTTGACATCCATCAACGGCTCTGACTCGTAAGGGACTGGCGGGAGTATTGCTAGAGGCTGATCCGGCTGGTATACCACCATCTGCGTGTCCAGAGATAGCAGTGACTGGTAAGTTGTCTGCGGCTGCTGGTACAACTCCGCCTGTACAAGGTGAACCTGTCTAGGCTGTTGGTGGCTGGAGTGCTGGGACGAGCTGCTGCTACTCGGATCGCCTCGTGCCTGAAGTCGGGGCTGGGAAGCCGTCTATGCCTCCTGGAGACATATGAGCTGTGTCTTCAGGTCACTCAGAGTCTGTGCCATCTGCTCCATCTGCGTGATGCCCTAACACCTTCTTCTTCTCAATGATCTCCATCCGGTCCAGCTTCTCGCTGATGATCCCCATGTCGGCGGCTGTGGACTCGGCCTGTGCTGCTGCTGCTGACGAACTGGATGGACCGGCGTCAACCCGTGCTATCCTCTGGTACTTCACGGTCTGTGGCTGAGGGCGTCCCTGTATGTACAGTCGGGTCTGAGACATCACCATGTAATTCTCTGCCATCTCCGCGTAGATGGCCCAGACCTGATCGTGATCCTTGGCGAAATAGGACCCGTCACAAGAAGCATTCACTATGCCCCTGTAGCTCTGGTGTCAGCCCGCTGAAGAAGCTCTGAACTAGGTTCGGCTTCGAGATGTCATGGTGCGGGCATCTGTTAGTCAGCTTACGGAACCTCTCCCATGCCTCATGGAACTGCTCGTTGGGGAGCATGGAGAAGTTGCTGATCAGGGCTCTAGCTGCGTTCGTCTGCCCGAGTTGATAGTACTTGTGCCAAGTACTCGGTACATAGCTGCTCCCAGGTGTAGACAAACTTCCCCAAGTGCTTCATCCAGGTGGCTGCTCTATCTGCTAAGGAGAAGGGGAAGGCAATCATGCGGATGGTATCCTGATCCACCTGTCTGTCGTGGACTGTGCTGCAGATCATCAAGAACTCCTGAAGGTGGAGATGGGGCTCCTCTGTGGCGAGCCCATGGAACCGGGGGAGAAGCTGCAAAGTGTTCGGGGGAACTTGAAGTCCCCCACGATGGCTGGAAGAACAACCCAATGATGCATCAAAGTCGATCTGGGGTTGTGTAACTCCCGCATCGGTCTCGGTGGATCTGCTGCTACTGCGCGCGCTGCTGCGGCTGCTACGGCGGCTGCTGCATCGTCGGGTATCCTTGGCCCATCTCCTGGGCCGCGCTAGTCGCGGTCTGCTCTCAACTGCTCCATATCACGCCTCATCTCAATCATGAAAGCTCCCTGATCCCTCAACTGCTGCTGAACTGTCTCGAGGGAGGCGATCAGGGTGGAGTTGGATCGAACCCTAGTCCATAATGAATGTCTGAACATGTTGGGGACCTCTGGTGTGGTCGTCACTGCTGCCGGCCATGGTCTCTGCAAAAGCAAAAGACCCCAACTCAGGTGCTGATAAATCATCTAATGGTCTCTCCTCTAGCACTGGTATCTCGGAACTGAAAGAAGAGGGATCGAGGGGGAACAGGGTGGAGTCGAACTCGGGTTCGGAGAGCGGGTCTCGGCTCTCACGAACCAACCAAGATGAGCGGGCAGAAGTGTTGGGAAGCGGTGCAGCCAGAGGCTGCCTAAGAGACCTTCTGCCCATCATCTTGATGTGGCAAGTCGGGCAGATGAGATCTGGTAACAATAATTATCAGCAAGCAATACCCTAAGTTCACCTACTCAACGCGAGTTGAAGACCGTAAAGGCTTGGTCAATTATCTTGTTAATTTTATTATGTGATCAGTCAGGATAGCAGAGCGATTAACGTGACATGTTGGGTAATCCGATATTTTCTCAACTGACTGTCCCATACAGAAAGAGCCGGTAAATCAGTCGAGAAAAATATCGGATATGGCTCTATCCTAGTGTACGGGTCACTCTCTCGCGTAAGCAAACCAGACACAGAGGGGGTTGTTCTCCCTAAGACAAATTTTTCGGTGAGCATCTTTTCGGGTCAATAGAGTTAACCAGTCCCAATTTTATGGTTTAAATTTTAGGTATTTTTCAATAAAAAGAAAACGCCTAATGAATTTTTCGGTTCTCCTGGTTATTAAGTCTACAAATCAGGGGGAGAAGTCGAAAAAGGTGATGCATGAGAAAATCAATGATGCATGCAGAGTAAGAGATGCGTACCTGACTCCAACAGTCTACATGCAAAATGATCCGCGCATAATTTTAAAGATTGAAATAAAACTACGTAAATGGTGCAAGCGGAAAACCGAGCCCTAAACAACCAGTTCTACTCGAAAGAACATCTAGTCAACCACCAGCCCCCAATCCAAGAGTCCGGTCTTGGTCCACCCCTCCTCTCGACAAAATCGAGTTCAGGAGAAGTGCTTGGCAAGGTGGGCTGCGGCACGTAGGCTCGAAGGTAGCGGATCGACTATCTCATTAATCTTTTTATTATTGGTCCAATTACCGATCTATAGGTACAGACAGATGTATTAGGGTGTTTGGATCCTATTTATTACGTCATAGTCAAGCAGAAAATCCTAAGGCTAAGGGCTCAAAAAACCGCGAGAAACCAAATAAGCACAAAAGAAATCAAAACCGCGAAAAAGCCGCGTAAAAACCGAGGGGTCTCCCGAGCACTCCGGTGCTCGGTGAAACAGACCCCTAAAGTCTAGGTCTGGCTGAGAGGAGAGAGAGTCTTGCTGTCCTATATTATTAGAATTATCCAAATAATGCGGGAAATAAAATCTAAGCTACACTAATCTTAGCTCCCGTACTCGGCTATCTCCTCGCCGCTCTCCTACGGCTCCGTGCAGAAGGGAGCCGCCTCCGATAGCCACGGTTGCGTCGGCTCCTCAAAAGTCACCGCCTCGGTCCTCAGGCCCTCTAAAGAAAACATAAGAGTGTCAAACCAGATAAAAATAAGACAAATAAGACAAATAAAATAAAACAGGGTATATATGCAAAAATGAAAATAAAAATAAACAAGCAAAACAAACAAAAAACAAGAGAAAATAAAATAAAAGAAAATGAAAATAAAATAAAAATAGAAGTAAAACAAAAAGTCGCGAAAGCCGCGGACTACGAAAAAGCCGCGGAATGCCGCGAAAAAGAAAACAAAATAAAAAGAAAGAGAAAACGACTACTAAGCCGTGCTCCCCAGCAACGGCACCGTTCTGATGAGCCGCCCGAACGACTAAGGTAAGATAAATCAATACGGTCGTTGTGACCTCAATCACTCGGAACTCAGAGCTCGATCAAGAAAAATAAATCGGACCACCAAATAAGATATAAACACGTGAAAACAAACTAGTAGTCCTAGCTATGTGATTGACCTGGTATAGCTCCCAGGGTCGAACTCGAGGAGCACGAGATGGCCTCGTGGCCTATGAAGTAGTCTAAAAACAAGAAAAATAAAAACAAATTATTTTTGGTGGATTTTTAATATTTTTATATTGTTTTTGGAGGTTTTTAATAATAAAGAAAATAATAAAATAAGGAAAACAAGCAACTTTCAACAATTATTTAATTACTCTAAAAAGGTCCAAAAATTCCAACAAAAATTGTTTTTACAATTTTTGTATATTTTTACTGTTTTTGGTGAATTTTTGATAATTTTCTTATTTGTATAGAATTTTCTAAAAATGAAATAAGGCAGAAACCAATGCAAACTGTCCAATCAGGCTTCTACAACCTATTTAAAAATACTAAATGGTTGTTTCAAGGCCTGGAGGTATTTTTTCTTGAAATATATAAACAAAAAGGAAAAATAAGTGAAAGAGTTTATTATTTTTGGGCTTTTATATTAATTATTAGATTTTTTAATTTTTTCAGTGTTTTTCAATTTTTAAAATTTTTTAACTCCAAAAATGACAAAAAATGGTCAGAAAATCAAGCACAACAAATAAAACAAAATCTGGATTTTTGGTGATTTTTAAAGATGTTTTATATATTTTTGTGAATTTTAAATATGAACAGGGGAGAAAAATAGAGGTTTTTGAAATTTTAAAAATAATAAAAGGGCTCAAAAATTTTCTCAAAATATAGTAAAAATTCTACACAGTGGCAGGAGCCATGTATCAATTTTTCACTCATTTGGATGAACTTTGGATGTTTTATTTAAAACAATCAAAAGCCCACAGTGCACAGGGACCTGATTGTCACAAAAGTATCTTCTGGGGGCCTAAAAGGAACAAACTCAGAAATGCAGGGGGTCCATGGTGCAAAAAGTCCAAGTGTGCATGTGCGAGGCACGTATACTGGGCACACAAGTACCCAAATGCAAAGAAAATAAGTTCCGAGGGCTTATTAGCAACAGGTGCTAAAAGCCAGGGAGCTGATTGCAAAATAACCCACTAAATTCGGCATCTGTTCAATAGAAACACTCATAGGGGTATATGTGCAAATAACTAAAAGTATTTCTTATTCATTAACAACCAGAAACTACAACCCACAGAATGCAATTTCACCAATACATCACGTGTCGATGCACGTGTCCATCATACACAGGGGTAGAAATGCAAATAAATGAACTGACATGTCCTCTATGCAAATGTTCCAAAATAAAAATGAACTGCGGAAAATATTTACAGGACTAAATGCTAAAATAAAATAGGACGGGGCCTAAGTGAAATTACCCCAATTATTTATCCGAGGACTGGGATGGCACCACGTGGTGTATTTTACGATTGGGGATGTCGACGCCTCAACGAAGGACCCTCGAATCTGATCAAACGGTGGAGGGCTCGCCACGTGGAAGATCAACAGCTGCTATACGCCGTGTCTAACCCTCGCTGGATGGAGGAGGGCGGAGAAGAGGCCACGTGTCGATCTGACGGTGGCTGCTAGGCCTCTTCTTCGCCCTGATCCAACGGTCCTGAGATGATCTGGAACTCCGGGGGTGAACGGACGGCGGGGGAGGCTCCTGGAAGAACTCCTCGCCGGCGAACTTCGCCGGAGGAATGCTGGTTCGCTGGACCTCCTCGGGGGTTGCTGAATGGTAAAGAGGAATCGTCAAAGCCTCCCGTGTATGAACGACCCCTCCGATGGCGCCAAGGAGCTCCGAGGAGCCCGGACGACAACGGCGGAGCTGAGCTCCTGTGCCTGAAGGTGGAGGACCTCAGATGGACCTCCTTGTACCTGAAAAGCAGCACACAAGGACTCCCTGGGTCGAGGGAAAATTGCCTCAACCCGGTTAGAAGCGCGGTGGGTGGTCTGTGCGTTGAGATGGTCGATCTCCGGCGAGGCGTCGGCGGTGAAGATCGAAGTCCCCACTCCGGGGCGAGTCGGGGGGTGTGAGTGGGTGCAGAAGGTGCGGAGAAGGCTCGTGAGTGTGAGGGTGTCGTCCAATGATCTAAAGGGGGATGGATATGGTCGGAATCGACGGTCGTTGGCGGAAGATGAAATTGGGCGTAAATGAAATTAGCGAAAGATAGAAGTAATTAGGCTTACTAGATGATTGAAGTTGACTGTGGAAGAGCTTCTGAAGCTCCTGGTCCTTGCCTCGAGGGCCATCGATGCCCGAGGCTCGAGCGCTACTCAAGGGGCGGTGCACGGCAGCGAAGACCTGCCAGATCAGTGGCTGGACACTCCCTCCTCACTGCAACACCACCCTCAGCTCGCTGTCACTCAGGCGAAGGCAATGGAGGTCCTGGAATGGAAAGGTGGAGCCAAAGATGCGTGAAATGGCTGCTGGAGCTGAGATTTTATTTGGCTAGGGATCCGGCTAGATGGGAGTCGGGCGTCATGATTGGAGCACGGATCCCCAAAAGCCTCCCGGGGGCGTGATCAGGGATGAACAAGGGTCAAATGGAGCCTGGGGTTTGCAGATTTGGTGATCGGATCGAGTGGCGAAAATTCAGAGAAGTCGGGTCGGGCGACATGATCTGCGGGCTTGTGGTCCAAGGTGGGAGTTGACCGGGGTCCAACATCCCCCGTGGACCAATCAGGTGCGGCCATGCAATAAAGATTTGGAAATTAAAAATAAAATAGTAAATGGCCGAATTTTTCAAAACTCAAAACATGAAAAATGTTTATTTTATTTTAAACTATTTTTTGTGATATTTATTTATTTTTTTTGAAATCAAAATTAAGTATTTACAATATAGTATATTATATAAAGGTATATACAACATATATTTTTAATTTTTTATTTTTGTACATTTTATTCCAATTTTATATTTTATTTATTTATAGAACAAAATTTGGAATAATTTTGTATTTTTATTTTATTTCTATTATTTAATGACAAGGGTGAAATAATTATTTTTATTTATATAAATATATGGTATATGTACAATGTTGGGATTGGTTTTATTTTTATTTCTTTTTATTTTATTTTTATTTTTTGTAATTTTTATTTTATTTATTTACACCATGGAATAAGGAATATGTACACATTTTCTTGGATTTTTATTTATTTATTTATAGATGGAAATAAATAGATATGTGGGTGTTATGTACTTGGTGTATCTACAATGAGGAAAGGTCTTTTATTTCTTTTGATTTTTCTCATATTTATTTTAGCTTTGTATTTACAAATATTTACATATAAATAGAAACTCATTTTTATTTTTATTTTGAGGAAAATATTGCTATTTATTTACATGTATATATACACATGTGTGAGCTTCCTTATCTCCCTCTACTTTGGTTTTTTATGCGGTCAGGCCCATGCTGAGCCATCCTTGGGATTAGGTCGCTCAATATTTATTCTATCTCCCTCTTTTTCTTGTGTTTCTTTATTCTTTTATTTATGCAAAAAAACATGCTAATTATTTATTTTTACACAATGCATGCCAAATGCTAATTATTATTTACATATCCACATGTGTTTGGCAAAGGTTTTGTAGCTAAAATAAAAGAATAAAGAGTGAGGAATGGGTATTCATCAATGACTGACCATGATAGTGGGAAGGTGTGCTTTCGCATAGAGGGCGAGAGCATACAAATAGAGACGATCGACGAGACCAGAGCAAGAGAATCAACATGCTCAGAGCAGTCCCAGTGACATTGAGCAGATGACAGAGGATGAGCGAGACATCCACCAGGAGTGTGATTTTGTGATGACAAATGATGAATCCATTTGGACAGATCCAGTAGCACAGACCCAAGCCTTACCTACGAATTCACCCTATTTACAGCTTATGGCAGTTGAGAGCATGGAGAGCACACCCCTGGATGAGGATATTTTTAAGGCTGACAGTTGTGGACGAGTGGTGATGCAGAGTTTCAATCTTGTTCTTCTAGTTAAGATCCCTCGGATTCAGACATTGATTGGGATGATTATGATAACTATTTGCCGTGTCTGATTCCTTCTGAGCCGACAGCTAGGACGGAGTGCGAGCCAGTACAGTTTATATATAATTCAACAAGGTTCCCTTTGTCAGATTTTCATGCACAGCGAAAGTTCTCACATGCAGACCTGGTAGCTTTCACACAGACATATCATAAGCCAGATTTGTGATGAATCTCGGATTCATCACTCTAAATCTCATTTATTAAGCTCAAATCCCTTAAAAATCAACAACATTTAGGCATCTATTCTTCATAATTAGCATTCATGCATGTTTTCATAAGAATTGCATTTTAGCACTAATTTCTGCAAAAAATAAGAAGCCAAAAATCCAAGCCAAAATGATCTGTAAATAGCCTAACTTCTCGGATTTTTAACTCATTCATGCTAACTCCGAATGACACAAAACCACTCCACTGTGTACATATCACTAACAAGATTAAATGGAAAATACAAAAAATCACTGACCCAAATAAATGGATCAAAACCCAAACCCTAGTTTCAGGATTTTCGGACTAAAAACCTCATATCTTCTCTCATCCAGTGTCTGCTTTAATCCTACTCACTTTTTGATCTAATGTACATTCAATTACCTAAAAAACAAGACCAAGTTCAAGTGAATCGGAGTTCATATGTGAAAGTTGGGTTTTGGGCCTCTTTTGTATACTGTATATTTTAGCGGTTTTTGATCTAATATTTTATGTACATATTTTTATTAATTAATAAAAATCCAAAAAAATTAGATTAATGTGTATTTATTTATCTATGATTTATCATATTTTTTTTCGGATTTTTATCTGATCTAAAATCGACATAAAAATTACAAAACCCCAAAATCAAGGTGTTCTATGTACATGGGATACCCCAAAAATACCACTTTGTGCAAATGATCGATTTTGGTTTTGATGTCTCTATTAAAGTTGTAGATCTCATCGAGACGAGCAATTGTCGTGAAGAAACTTTTTTGATCCGAGGTCGTTTACTATTTTTTATAGATTTTACAAAATCTTTTATTTTCGAATTTTGTGGTGCTGACACGTGGCAGCACCTGGTGCCGCCACGTGTCAGCCATTTTTCGCATATTTAATATCGTTTTTATAAACTCGTTTTTAAAAAAATAATTATCCCACACGTGTGAAGCACGTGCCTCCCAGGCACGTGCAACGTATGTGCCCGCGCCCAACGCCTCTAACCGCTACGTGGCGCACGCTTGACCGTCCGATCTCGGCCGATCGGACGACCACTATGCGACTTCCTCCTCCGACTACCTTTCCCAAATCGACCACTGCCGCCCCCGATTTTCTCGCTGCAGATCTCGAATCCCCGCATCTCCGCCACCAAATCCGGCCACCTCTTGCATCGTATCTTCATCCCCCTCCTCGTCACGAATCGCGGACCATCGTCGTTCGATGCCCCAATCAAAATCCAATCGCCCCAATCTCAACAAGACCCAAGTCCCTCGTCAAATCAACCTTCCATCTCCGACGTGCTCGACCTCCACTTATTTAAGACCTCGCCATACCCCCAATTTCATCATCCGCCGGTTGCTTCAAATACGAGAAGAGGTCGGTGGTGACAACCCGACCTCCACTCCCCGTTCCGACGAGATCCGAGCACTCTGTGCTCGTTGCAGCGCGACCGCCCTCTACCATTACTGCTCCAGCTCCGGGCTTCCCCATCGAGCCGACGACGACAACTCCTCCGGCTACGTCTCCGATCAACGACAACCACTACGCCGCCATCTTCAACACCGACAACCTACGCCTCCGCGACTACCTCCGATATCGACCACCAACATCGATAACGCCTCCTCCGCCTTCATCTGCTCCGCCAACTTCATCGGCCACGACTTCGCCATCGTCAACGGCGATCCTCTTCTCCGCCGGACCTCTCTTCAAAACTGCCAACGACGCCGGACCTCTTACGCCCTTCCGCCAACACAACTGCCGGGCTGGGCTCCGTCCCGAGGCACCCTCCTACGTGCAGGGCACGTGCCGAGGGGGAACATTCGTCAAGACACCTGAGGATTGCCGCGGTTTCTTTGAAGTCCCACGGGTCGCGCGTATATCACGTGACTTTGTGGTAAATTACATCCAGGACCCCAGGCTCCTCCAATTTCGTGCAGAGACCCCCGCCAACCAGATGCACCATCCCTATATTGCATTATTTAGTATTTATTTTGCATAAATACCTCTGTAATCCCCCTACGTTTTGAACCTCTTCTCTACATTATTATATTTATCCAATAATAGCATTTTCTTTGTCTACTAATTCCCTACATTTTGACATATTATGGGCATTTTTTTGATTGATGGTTAATTAATAATTAATATTTTTGTGGAAATTGGCGTATTTTGCCCAATCTGTGTTCATAAATTTGCCATCAACTAACCGTTGCTCTAAAAATCCCCGAAAAATCGCACATTGTAGAGTTAATTGTACTTAACATTGTCCCCAAAAATATTTACATTTGCATGCATAATTTGCCTTATAAAAAATATTTTACATAATTTAGTGTTTAATTTTTAGTAAGTATTAGATCTCACATTTTCAAGGTTTAAGATTTTTCTTAGATTAATCACCTTGTGATAGATCGTAGATAATTTTATCCCTTAAAAATAAATAAGTTTAATATTTATTATAAATAAATATTGAAATTCATTTTGTTTGTATTAAAAAATTCATAAAAAAGTCATATTGCATCAAAAATTCCAAAAAAAGTACAGTGCATACATTTCATTGTATTTTACATTGTGGCCAAGTTTCATATTTTTCGGACATCATTTGGATGTAATTTACATTTTAGTCCCTAAAATTGGCCAAAACTGCACTTTGCATCCCTTAATACATTGAAAATTCCAAAGAAAAGACCGCCTCGAAAACCACTCACGAATTTTGATAGACATAACTCTAGGTTGTTCCTTTGCCTCATTGTGATCGACCTTGGGACTTGCCCAAGTAAAATAAACATAAAACCGCATTAATAAATTTGGAGAACATTTTGTGTGGTTATTTTCTTGACTGATTCTGATTGCCGCCTACAACACACGACTAATCATTTTGATACGAACAATAAATAAACATCATTTTAAAGCCACGATTTTTGGACTCGTTAGATGGTGCCATTGCCGGGGAGGCAAACGGCTTAGATTCTTGTCTTAGAAAATTTTTGTTCGGTTTTCCGCATTCGGGTAGTCTGACCCCCGAATTTCTCATTGTAAATTCCATTTTTTTCTACAATTTATTTTATTTTATTTTATTTTTAGCATTTATTTTTCTCATTTTATTTTGATATTTTTTTGAGTCACTCTCTTATATTTTCTCTCTTATTTTTCTTGCGAGGTACATCGCGTACGTGGAGCGGTTTTTCAAGAAATCAAAGCAACTTCACCGACTTCCGCAAAAGCCGCAATTAAAATTAAGATCGAGTCGAGTCGTGAGAGAGCGTAGAGTCTAGGTTTTTAACTTCTACAATTTTATTTTTTGTAATTAATTGCTCATTCACAACAGTGTCCGTTTGGACTCTCGTGCATGTAAAAGACCTCTAACTTTCTTCTGTGGTGTGTCGTGTCCTGTTTCACTCTCCGCTGAGGGTGGGGCCCGACTTGAGTGACGAATAGGATAGACCTGCACATATGGCTCTTAGAGCATTTAATTTCTTGATTGTGCTCGTAGGATCTTAAGCCACACTTCACTTTAACTGAGACACACATAAATCATTCAATTTAGCCAAAAAGTTTAACTCAATTCTTCCTCGCTAATAGAACTATCTGCTTAGGTGCGGTTTTTCATCGTCTTGCATTTCATATATAATAATTTTTAATTTCTGTCTAGCATCCAACATGGAGATTACGAGGATTCACTATAAGTCTTCTAACTGAGCATACATCATAGTTTTTCGCGTACATGGGCTTTTCCCGAACCTCTCCCTCTTGTTTTGTCACATAATTTTAAAAGGAAATTGGGACTGGACGGTAGACGTGTATTTGTGCTCATTTTAAATTCTTCAGTGATCACCTAATTAAAATTAGGACTGCTAATTATAGCCGATCAAAATAACCTATAAAATCAAGAATTTTTGCAGGAGAGCAACCCCAACCTTGGATGATTCTATTTTTCTGAGTGAGCGAGAGACGACACTTAAGATTAGACACCAAACCCAGATTTTCATATTGACTACTGATTCTGGTAAAAACGATTAGCTACTTCTCAGTGAGGATCTACGGGTAGCCGGTAAACGGTCCGGATTTCCTTAGCAGAGTGGGTGGTTTAGAGGACACTGCGTAAGGCTCCGTCCTCAAGTAATGGGTAGCCATTCTACGGTCCGTACTTACTCCCATATTGGCTGAAAGTAGGTGCAACTAGTCGTAAGAATTCAGGCCAGTCATTACGAAAATTTCGTCACCTAACAGCTTGCTTAATTATTTTCCAAGATTGTTTTTGTCACCAATTAAAAATTGAAAAGATAATAGCCGAACTCTTACGGCATCAATGTGTGAGTTGATGAAACCAGAGTTTGATTTGTGTTTGCATTGGTATGCGTGAACTGATTTCGAAGATCAATAGCCGCGCATTTGATAAAACATCTTTTGACTATCCCGTGCAATTATCTCTCTCATCACTTGATTAAACCTCATCATGGAACTTTTTTAAAATTTCAGATCCAACCCATTCTGTTCAACTCCTTCTAAAATAACCAAACAAGTATCCGAGAATCCATCAATGCTCTACTATGAAAATGAATTTGTCTTGGTTAGGCTCAAATCAACTACATCCTCTTCTTTTAATCCTCCAACATTTGCTGGAAACTTTCACCCGCAAATAAATTCGGCCCCCTCATTGAATTCTTACTCAAATCATCCAACCACACATGACCACCTACCATCTGGACTGAACTGCCTTATTCTCAGTTTCTCACCAATGAAATATTTCAAAATCAAAATCCCTTTGAGTCTTATGACTGGCAGAGAAACCAAACCCAGATGGAAAGACATGCACTGAATGATCATTAGCGTTGGATTGACCATGATAGGCCCCTCGTCATACATGATACTCATACAGAGGACTGGCTGACCTCCTAGAAACACATAAACCCTGTATGCTGACTCCACAATATCAAGGTCTGACCAATCATGATCAAAGGATTGAACTCCACTCAGATCAAATACACATGCCTGGACCATATAAGCAGCCTCCTTCCATGATTTTTGAGGAAAAATTTTCAGAAAATAAGGATCATATGTCAGACATTCCGAGAAACTCTCCTCTCTACACATATAGGAAAATGGAAGATGAAATTATTGAATACAAAACGACTGCTCACATGAATGATCATGAACAAAATTTGGAAGATAATATTTCAAGGATACAAACAAGATTTGAATTGATGGAGGATAGATTTCAAAAATTTACCGACCGAGTAATCTCATTTTATGGTGGCTCGGATATAAAAATGAATGAGGAAAGGATTGGAACTCATGATAAAAATTTTATGGATATTCAAAAACCTAGGGATGATTCTAACATCAACACTTCTGCTTATTATTCCCCTAAGAATGATTATGCCGTTGACCAACACTCTGAATATCAAGGTCCCGTCTCATCTATGGAAAACACCACATCATCACACCACCCAGAAAATACGAAAAAAATTAAAAATCTAGAAAATTTCATAAAAATTGAAACTGAAGAAGATCTGAAGAATTTGGATCCTACTATACGGGAAGCACTTGAAAAACGCTTGATTTTTGAACTTCCCTTTATAAATGTCGTTGAACACTTCCCCGACCTTAAAAAAATCTTAATGGACAAATTAATGAACAAAAAGTCGGGAAGGATTAGAACAAAAACTGAAAGACATATCTTGTCAATGGCCTCCTCCTTGGTGTTGAGGAGAAAAACCAAAAGCCGCATAGCGAAGCGGTTGCCCAGATTTGACTGTGAAATCAAAGACACAATTTTCACCATGCTCAGATTGATGATGATTCACCGATCAATATCCTCCCAACCACTGTGTTTCACGAACTTAAACTCGGACCGATCAGGAAAATACGAGAGATTGTTCAATTGGCGGACCGATCAATAAAGCGGTCGAGAGGAATCATTTCTGTCATCATGATATTCCAAGGTGCTCCGCTCCAAATGGAATTCACGATCATTGATTTTGAGCATCAAGGAGAATTCACCCAGTCTCCAATTATTATCGGAAAGCCATTTTTAGCAGTGTCTAAGGCAATTATCGATTGTGAGACCCAGGAAATCAATTTTACGTCATTGGAATCACTACGATCTGATACAGTCTTTGAGGAACCACGATCTTCTGAGGCAACCCACGAAATCCCCGACAACCGCAAACCTAAAGAGGAAGAAGAGACCTACCCCGCTACGACACCTGAGATAGAAGTTGTTGATGAGACTATTGGTTTAGAGAATCTCCCCCTACTCCATTCCCAGCTGCTCTCACCATGGAAAATCGAGCATATGAATCATATGATCCGGAGACTTATGCATGGTCACACCCTTGGTCAACCTATGCTGACTACATGGAGTGCATCAACTTGACATAGGAACGCTCCAATGTCAAATCAATTGAGAATAAACATGCAGCGACTCTCCCCGGTATCTCAATTCCTGCGGATCTCAAAATAGACAAATCCTTCTATTACGATCCTGAGATATATGCACGGTCGCACCATGGAGCAACCTACTCTGATTATCTTGATCAAATCCTCCCAAATCGAGAGTGCACCAACATTCAAGAGACTAAGAACAAATGCGCAGGCCGAACACCAACCAAGGAGAAGAATTCCAATGGCTATTCATCTGGATACTCTAGTGAACCGACATCTTCACGAAACAATAAAAAGAAAGTCACCTTTGACCTTTCGAAAGAGGGATCAGTTGATGATCCCTCATCAGGTCCAGAAAAGGTGGTCTACATGAGTGAAGTCTGTTCGGCAGCTTTAAAGCCAAACATTCGTAAGGATCCAAAATTCGATTCTCGTTGGACAACTTCCGTTCCTAATTATTACTCATCCAAAGTTGATGCTCCTACCTTCCACAAGTACACTGGAATTATTTCTTATGAGCTGACTGAGATGGAGCGTCTGATTATTCATCTGAGGACAAACTGATTGATCTTAAAAAGGAACGAATTTTGAGGAAACAATTGAAGGAACAAAAAGACATAAATATCTGGAGTATGTCCACTTTCAAATACTATTCCTCTGAGGATAACTCTGATGATGGCTACCTTTCATCAGACTCAAATGTTTCATCTACTATCCATCATGATTTTTTTGAGGATGACACTGATAATAGTTGGGAATCATATACTTCATCTCCGTCTCATCATTACGATCTCCCACCACAGACTCACAAGAAAATCAGTTGTAAACCGCCATAAATCATCGGCTACCCACCCTCCCTCCCGACCACATCGATCTCCTTGTATAGATTCTTCCTCTACTTAGGCCAAGGCCTAAGTATAGGGGGGGACCGATGCCATCTGTATATATCATTTTCCCACATCACACTCTATCTCCCGATCGTTCCATTTCCACCCTCCTCTTATACTTAGGATGACCAGAGCCTAAGTATAGGGGGAACCGACACCCACCTGTATATACTCTCCTCATTTACATATCCCGACCGCCTTTTTTGCGCTCTTCTTCTATACTTAGACTATTCACAGTCTAATTATAGGGGGGGCGGACCATTGTATATCAAACTTTTACTCTCTTACGCTTAGCCCGAGCTATGTATTCTTTACGCTTCTTGTGCTCTGAGAATACAACACTCGCTAAGTATAGGGGGGTCTGTATATATACTGTGTATATATTTTAGCCCATACCTCATACTTTCGCGTAAGTTTATATGTATCTACGAGGTGGGTAATTAATAAAAAACTAAAAAAAGAGAAAAAGAGATTTGCTACTAACACTGACTATGCCCAAAATTTTTGAAAAATGGCTTCTTATTCATTTTTGCATTAAAATAAACAAAAAAAATCAAAAAAAACAAAATCCCATGCATAAAAAATGTGTCTGCATTCCACACACCTACACTTCATCCAGCATCACATTCATGTGCATTTGTGAAAAGTCATCAGGTTCTGAACCGAGTTATGAGCGAAATCAAGAGTGGTTTGGACTTGACCTTAATCCACCTAATTTTCAGAGGAACTTCACCGAGAAATAGGATTTTAGAAGCTTCAGGTCTTTGACTTAATTCTTTGAGTTCAACATAACAATGTGCAATGTTTGACTCATAGTGTCTAACCGGGTCTCTTCATTCTGGGTACAACTCTTGAATAGAGAATTAATTTGTACTCTCGCACTATGCACTTAGCTCAACTCAGACGGGATGTTGGAAGACTGTGTGAGTTTCTTTTCTGGTAGCGTGGAAATCTAAAGACCGGAGTACGGGTTGAAATAAAGCTTCGGAAAAGGGATGGACGACTGGGCACAATTTTTTCTAAGACCCCAAAAAATGTACGAAAACAAAAAGATTCTATATCCGTAGGGCACAACAAGATCAAAGCAGAATCACCAAAAATTCCAAATACAAAGAAGCAACTACCAAATAAAATCTGACCAAAAAAAGTCCAAGCTTCAAAGAAAACCTGCAGATCTTGGGGGAGACTCGGCTACACTGGACATCTTCACAAGGAGAGGTGACTACACTGGCCACCCTCCAGTTCTTTTCCCCTTCTTCTATCTTCTCCGCCAATTCGATTGTGAACACAACGCGACCGATCTTAGAAGGAAATACCTGACTCCCTGAGGATGAGTTAATGGAGAGGAGGTTTGCGTTGTAGTCCGGCATTCTGAGTGGGAAGAGCTAAAACCTTTCACACACATGAGTCAGTTGTTCAATGTTCATAGGGTATGCTTTGGGAAGAGGATTGGTCTAAGATGACTTCTGAGCCGAAACTGTAGCAATGATTTGTAGAACTTGAGGGCTGTTGATTATGAAATTCCAAGTCTCACAGAATTCCACCACACTATTAATCCAAAGGTTGAGTCTAGTTTCACTTTCACCTTCAGCTCATGGTCTTGGAATGGAACCAATCTCATTTCACTTCATGGCATTTCTTTTTTGATGCTCAGGGACGAACATGGATTAAGTATAGGGGGATGATGAATCTCGGATTCATCACTCTAAATCTCATTTATTAAGCTCAAATCCTATAAAAATCAACAACATTTAGGCATTTATTCTTCATAATTAACATTCATGCATGTTTTCATAAGAATTGCATTTTAGCACTAATTTCTGCACAAAATAGGACGTCAAAAATCCAAGCCAAAATGACCTGTAAATAGCCTAACTTCCCGGATTTTAACTCATTCATGCTAACTCTGAATGACACAAAACCACCTCCACTGTGTACATATCACTAACAAAATTAAATGAAAAATACAAAAAAATCACTAACCCAAATAAATGGACCAAAAACCCAAACTCTAGTTTCAAGATTTCCGGGCTAAAACCTCATATCTTCCTCATCCAGTGTCTGATTTAATCCTACTCACTTTTGAACTAATGTACATTCAATTACTTTCAAAACAAGACCAAGTTCAAGTGAATCGGAGTTCATATGTGAAAGTTGGGTTTTGGGCCTCTTTTGTATACTGTATATTTTAGTGGTTTTTGATCTAATATTTTATGTACATATTTTTATTAATTAATAAAAATCCAAAAAAGAGATTAATGTGTATTTATTTATCTCCGATTTATCATATTTTTTTGGATTTTTATCTGATCTAAAAATGACATAAAAATTACAAAACCCCAAAATCAAGGTGTTCTATGTACATGGGATACCCAAAAATACCACTTTGTGCAAATGATCGATTTTGGTTTTAATGTCTTCATGAAATTGTAGATCTCATCGAGACGAGCAATTGTCGTGAAGAAATTTTTTTGATCCGAGGTCGTTTACTAATTTTTATCGATTTTACAAAATCTTTTATTTTCGAATTTTGTGGTGCTGACACGTGGCAGCACCTGGTACCGCCACGTGTCAGCCATTTTTCGCATATTTAATATCATTTTTATAAATTTGTTTAAAAAATAATTATCCTGCACGTGCAAAGCACGTGCCTCCCAGGCACGTGCAACGCACGTGCCCGTGCCCAGCGCCTCTAACCGCCACGTGGCATACGCTTGTCCGTCCGATCTCGGCCAATCGGACGGCCACTGTGCGTCTTCCTCCTCCGACTACCTTTCCCAAATAGGCCACCGCTGCCCTAAATTTTCTCACCGCAGATATCGAATCCCCGCATCTCCGCCAACAATTCCGGCCACCTCTTGCATCGTATCTTCATCCCCCTCCTCGCCGCGAATCGCAGACCGCCACCGTTCGAAGCCCCAATCAAAATCCAATCGCCCCGATCTCGACAAGACCCGAATCCCTCGTCAAATCAACCTTCCATCTCCGGTGTGCTTGACCTCTACCTATTTAAGACCTCGCCGTACCCCCAATTTCCTCATCCGTCGGTTGGCTTCAAATACGAGAAGAGGTCGGTGGTGACAGCCCGACTTCCACTCCCGTTCCGACGAGATCCGAGCACTCTGTGCTCGTTGCAGTGCGGCCGCCCTCCGCCATTATTGCTCCAGCTCTGGGCTTCCCCGTCGAGCCAACGACGACAACACCTCCGCCTACGTCTCCGATCAACGACAATGACTACGCCGCCATCTTCAACACCGACAACCTACGCCTCCGCGACTACCTTTGATATCGACCACCAACATCGACAACGCCTCCTCCGCCTCCATCTGCTCCGCCAACTTCGTCGGCCATGAATTCGCCATCGTCAACGGAGATCCCCTTCTCCGCCGGACCTCTCTTCAAAACCGCCAACGACGCCGGACCTCCTCCGCCCTTCCGCCAACACAGCTGCCTGGTCGGCTCCGTCCCGAGGCCCCCTCCCACGTGCAGTGCATGTGCCAAGGGGAACATTCATTAAGACCCCTGAGGATTGCCGCAGTTTCTTTGAAAACCCACGGGTCATGTGTATATCACGTGACTTTGTGGTAAATTACATCCGGGACCCCAGGCTCCTCCATATTCGCACAGAGACCCCCGCCAGCCAGAGGCACGTGCATAACACGTGACCTCTGGGAACTTTGCAAGAATACCCCCACGGGTATAGGTAATCTCAGTTCCATCCCTATATTGCATTATTTAGTATTTATTTTGCATAAATACCCCTGTAATCCCCCTCTGATTTGAACCTCTTCTATACATTATTATATTTATCCAACAATAGCATTTTGTTTGTCAACTAATTCTCTACATTTTGACATATTATGGGCATTTTTGTGATCGATGGTTAATTAATAATTAATTATTTTGTGGAAATTAGCATATTTTGCCCAATCTGTGTTCTTAAATTTGCCATTGACTAACCGTTGCTCTAAAAATCCCCGAAAAATCAACATTGTAGAGTTAATTGTACTTAACATTGTGCCCAAAAAGATTAACATTTTCATGCATAATTTGCCCTGTAAAAATTATTTTACATAATTCAGTGTTTAATTTTTAATAGGTATTAGATCTCACATTTTCGAGGTTTAGGATTTTTCTTAGATCAATCACCTAGTGATAGATCTTAAATAAATTTATCCTTTGAAAATAAGTAGGTTTAATATTTATTATAATTAAATATTGAAATTAATTTTGTTTGCATTAAAAAATTCATAAAAAAGTCATATTGCCTCCAAAAATTTCAAAAAAATTACAGTGCATACATTTCATCGTATTTTACATTGTGGCCAAGTTTCATATTTTTCGGACATTATTTGAATGTAAATTACATTTTAGTCCCTAAAATAGGTCAAAACTGCACTTTGCATCCCTTAATACATTGAAAATTCCAAAAAAAGATCGCCTCGAAAACTGCGCATGAATTTTGATAGACATAACTCTAGGTTGTTCCTTTGCCTCCTTGTGATCGACCTTGGGACTTGCCCAAGTAAAATAAACGTAAAACCACATTAATAAAATTGAAGAACATTTTGTGTGGTTATTTTCTTGACCGATTCTGATTGCCGCCTACAACGCACGACTAATCATTTTGACACGAACAATAAATAAACATCATTTCAAAGCCGCGATTTTCGGACTCGTCAATCTGCCACCTCCAAGTATCCAGAGTTGAAGCCCTTGCCGTAGTTGCTGAAGTATAGATTCCTTGCGGGTGAGCCAGATATGCACCCAGTCATTATCTCAGCAGGTTTGACTGGAGAGCAAGAATCTCGTCTGATGGAGGTTCTTGAAAGAAACCGCAAGGCGATAGGATGGAGTATAGCTGATCTCCATGGGATTAGTCCAGCTCTGTGCTCCCACCACATCTATCTTGAGGAGGACGCTAGGCCTTCACGTGAGTTCCAGCGAAGGCTGAACCCGAATCTTCGAGATGTGGTCATGAAGGAAATATCGAAGTGGTGGAGCGCCGATTTTATCTACCCATCTCCGACTCCAAGTGGGTTAGTCCATTACATGTGATACCCAAGAAGATGGGTATCACTATAGTTGTGAGTGAGCCTGGAGAGGAGATCGCTACCCGAGTACCCACTTCTTGGAGGATATGTGTGGACTACAGACGATTGAATGAGGCCACCAAGAAGGATCATTTCCCACTGCCATTCATTGATCAGATTATCGAGAGGCTAGCTGGGAAGAGTCACTATTGTTTTCTTGACGGGTACTCCGATTACAATCAAGTGGCCATTGCGCCCGAAGACCAGGAGAAAATGAAATTCACCTGTCCGTTTGGGACTTATGATTTCAGACGGATGCCCTTTGGTTTGTGTAATGCCCCGACGACATTCCAAAGGTGCATGTTGTCCATTTTCTCAGACATGGTGGGTGACTGTTTGGAGGTCTTCATGGATGACTTCTCAATCTATGGCGATGGGTATGATGCTTGTCTTGACTGCCTAGACAGTGTGCTTCAACGCTGCATAGAGGTCAATCTTGTCTTATCTTGGGAGAAGAGTCACTTCATGGTGACTCAAGGGACGGTCCTTGGTCATATCATCTCCAACAGGGACATGGAGGTCGATCCGACCAAGGTGGATATCATTAGAAAACTAAATCCACCATCCAACCTGCGTCAATTGCGGTCTTTTCTGGGGCATGTCGATTTCTACCGATGGTTCATTCAGGACTTCAGTCATATTGCCCGACCTCTTACTGATTTGCCGACGAAAGACACCGAGTTCATTGTAGATGATAAGTGTCTGGTGTCCTTTGAGACTCTCAAGAATATGATTGTCATGGCTCCTATCCTTCAGCCACCCGATTGGTCTCTCCCATTCAAGATCATGACGGACGCTTCTGATTTTGCCGTAGGGGCTATGCTTGGACAGAGGAGGGATGGATTTCTATATGCCATTCACTACTCCAGCTGGACTTTGGATGCCGCTCACCAGAATTATACTGTGACAGAGAAGGAGATGCTGGCCGTAGTCTTTGCTTTGGATAAGTATCGATCTTATATTCTCGGATCTATAGTGACTATATATTTTTATAGATCACACCGCCATCCAGTACCTAATGGCCAAGAAGGATGCCAAAGCTCGCCTTACTAGGTGGATCCTTCTACTGCAGGAGTTTGATATTGAGATTAAGGATAAATCTGGAGTTAAGAATGTGGTGGTGGATCACCTCTCCCGCTTAGAGAATCTTGAGGAATCTGAGCCCAACGCACCTATTACAGGAGACTTTCCCAGATGAGGCGATCTTGGCTGTCACCTCGCTCCCATGGTACGCTGACATTGTGAACTATCTTGTTGCCAAGACGTTTCTACAAGGTTGGCCCAGGCAGAAACTTGAGACCTTCCTAGCGAAGGCCAAGTTTTACCATTGGGAGAATCTCGTCCTTATCATGAAGGAGGGGATAACATCTGGAGGAGGTGCATTCCTCAGGAAGAGCAGCATAGCGTCCTCACCTATTGCCACAAGCTTGAGGAAAGAGGACTACATTCTGGGAGACGGACAACACAAAAGATGCTCCAATCCGGCCTTTGGTGGCCTACCTCTCTTCAAGGATTCAGATGAATTCGTGAAGAGATGTACTAACTGTCGGAAGATGGGTACTTGCGGACAGAGAGACATGATGACCATGCAACCCATTCACTTTTGTGAGGTTTTTTGACGCATGGGGATTGATTTCATGGGCCCATTTCCTAAGAGTCAGGAGTTTCGGTACATTTTGCTCGTTGTAGATTATGTAAGTCGATGGGTTGAGGCCATCCCTGCCTTAGCCGCAGATGCTAAGACCGTGTGTCTCTTTTTGAGGAAAAATATCATTTCACGGTTCGGGGTACCTAGAGTTCTGATTTCAGACGGGGGGTCTCACTTTATCAATGATAAGGTTAGGGCCCTTGCAGACGAGTTCAGCATTGACCATCGTGTTGCCACGCCGTATCACCCTCAGACTAATGGTCTTGGTGAAGTATCAAACATGAAGATCAAGACTATCTTGTAGAAGGTTGTCCGCCCAGACTGGAAGGATTGGTCACAGCTTTTGGACTCGCTCCCTATCGGACTTCCCTTCAAGACTCCATTAGGGACATCTCCCTTTCGTCTCGTCTATGGCAAGCCGTGCCATCTACCAGTGGAAATCAAGCACAAGTCACTTTGGGTAGTTACTGAGTTATTATTGGATCTTGAGAGTATAGGAGAACATAGGAAAGCAGAGTTGGCAGCCCTGGAGGAGTTGAGAGATACAACCTTTTATAGCAGCCTACAGTATAAGGAAAAAGTGAAGACATGACACGATTCTCATATCAGCCATAAATAGTTTGAGCCCGATCAACGCGTATGGTTGTTTGATTCCAGGCTGAAATTATTCTCAGGGAAGTTGCATAGTAAGTGGAAAGGTCCGTATGTGGTTAGGAAGGTACATGACAATGGTAGTATTGATATATCCGAGCCGTCATCTTCCTCTACCTTTCGTGTTAACAGTCAACGCCTGAAGCTATATCTAGATCATGATCCGCTGACCATTGACGTAGCCCCCATTCTTCTGGTATGAGATGTACTCTTTGACTCATATCATTTGCATCTCATACATGGTGCTCACTTCCATCTTCCGCTATATAGATCCATCTGTCTATATCATTCATTCATTCCTCCGTTATGTCTGCTACCCCGCCTTCATCTTTGAGTTTTCTATACTAAGGACGCACCTTGTCCTAAGTATAGGGGGTACACACATTGAGCTGCGATCTATTCTTTTCTTCTTTTCTTCTTTTCCTTTTCTATCTTCTTTTTGCATCAAAAAGGTGTCGCCCCTTGTAGACAGTTTTCCATTCTTAGGACGCACTTTGTCCTAAGTATAGGGGTGTGTGCACCCCGGGTGTTTATTCTTTTCGATCCTCTCCATTGTCTCCTCTTCTTGTCTATACTTAGGGATATCTTACCCTAAGTATAGGGGGAGACAATCTGAGTACGATCTGTTCATTCCCACCCTTGACCCTCCCTACTTTGTGTACAGTATGCTATACTTAGGATTATTTGATCCTAAGTATGGGGGGACAGTCAACTTCTCATTCGTTCATTTATTCCTTTATTTATTTATTCTTTAGACTTGCCTATACTTAGTACGAGTTATGTCTTCTCTTTTCTCTCCGATCTATAAGGACATAGCTCAAGCTAAGTATAGGGGGGGTCGTATATACTGTGTATATACTTTAGCCATAACTCGTATTTTCGTATTTTCTTAATAATAGGGCTAATTAAATTCATTAAAGATTCCTAATAAAAAGATGCGATCACTCCTCAAAATTCTTTTTGTATCTACTGATTAATAAATCAGGTAAAAATGTTTTTTACAAAATGTTTGAAAAATATTTTGAAAATCTTTGTGAAAAATCTTTTGAATACTATTTGGAAAACATTTTGTTACATGTTTTCAACCTTTGTAAAACTTTTACATTTGCAAAATTTCTTTTCTTTGTGTGAAATAAAATATTTGAAATTTGATTTGCAAATGGTTTGAAAAATGGTTGTAAAAATATTTTGAAAAATCTATCTATACTATTTGAAAAACCTTTGTAAAATGATTTTCAAATGTGTGCATGTTTGTAAAAATTGTTGTAAAAATTATTTTGGACTAGAGTTTTCCAAAATTGTTTGAAAACCTTTTCAAATAAGTTTGAGGAATAGATACATCTCACCTAAAATTCACTATATATACTTATAAAATTGACCACTTACCCTTGTAATTCTTAAAATCCACTTCTTGTAAATATAAAGCATCCCCGTGTAAATATTTGTACCTAGTTTTCAACCAAAAAATCTTTTCTTTTCAAAAATCCCAAAAACATTTGCAAAATTAAAATCCAAAAACATTTGAAAAATCTTCTTGAAAAATACAAAAAAATACATATGCATCATCTTTTCAAAAATCCATTAAAAGTTCAAAATCTGAAAATTGCATCACAAAAATATTTTCTGCATTCTTCTTCGCATTTGCATAGCATTAGCATTTTTCGGATTGAGTTTGAGTGTTGAACAAGTCTAAGTAAAATCTGTAGATTGGATCTTGATTGGACCTTAAAATATACCTAATAATAGGAACCTTATAGGAATTGGGTTTGAGGTACTTCAGGTCTAGTTGACTTAATTCTTTGAGGATCAAGGGACTTTGTTCAATGGATTCTTGACTGCCTAAGTAGAGTATGTTCGGAGCACACGCGCGACTCTTGTTGATAATGACCTAACTTGGACACCTGCACCTTTCACATGGCTCAACTCATTTAGAGTGGTGAGGGGATTGGATTTGCCGGTATGAGACGCACACAAGTGGAAACATTTGTCCTCATATAGGGAGGGAAGTGCACCCCAACCCGTCCAGTGATGAGGAATTCTAAAGACAGAAGAGTGTGGGTTGCAATAAAGCTTCAAAAAGAGGGATAGTCTACTGGCTCAAGAGGAAAAACTCCCTATGTAAATGCTGCTGTGAATAGTATTTAAAAAAAAGGGACATGCCTGTACAAAAATAAAATGCTTGTAAAAGTATGTGAATATGTTGTAAAGTCAAAAAGCAAGCTTGAGTTCCAAGGTCATATCATGTGAGCCTGCAGTTGGATGACTTGACTACACTGGTCTTGCGTCCTAGGATAGGTAGCTACACTGGCTACCGTCCATTCTTCTCTTCACCCCCTCCTCTTAAGCCGGTTGCCACTTGAACTTAGAAGGGAATACCCCGCTCCTCGATGAAGGAGTTATTGGATTGGGGAATCATTGGGTTGTCATACTGGAGAAGTCAGTCTCTTTGTCACTCTAGTTGGGGGAGAGCCACCATCACTTATATTGTACGAGTCAGACTCATAGAACTAAGAGTTTGCGTATGAGTTGATATATTTCTGACCTGGCTATTAAGGAGACTTGAATAGAGTTTGGGATTCTCAAGTACCGTTGGATTTCAAATCTGGTTCTCATTAAGGTTCCGACCGCACTAAAATTCCAAAGGTCCGAGTTAAGCTTCAAACTTTGATGTTGTGAAGACAAGTTTGATAATTAAACTTCATCCACCTCTCTTCTTTTTCTTTTCTTTGTTTTTCTTTTCTGCACTTATTGCATAAGTGTTTGCTAGGGACTAGCAAAATTAAAGTATAAGGGGATGATGAATCCACATTTCATCATCTTTATTATATCATTTTGGCCTCAAAAACCCTGGTAAATGCGTGTAAATACCCTTAATTCTTGCATCTTAGCATTCATGCATGTGCATGTAAATAGTGTATAAAATACTGTATTTAGAGCTAAAATTATAGAATAAATAAAAGAAAAGAAAAAGAATAAAATATTGTAAATATTTTATGACCCGAAACCCGAGATCTAGGTATCTCGATAACTAGGTTGACAAGGAATAAAGTAGGGGGAGATAAGGGCCAGATACCTATTCATTTTATTCTTTCTTTATTCATTTTGGGACCTATTTTTGGTTCCACTTTTCGTAATCCAAATAAAGAAACTTTGTACATGAAAGTTGTAGATAATTAAATAAAAAAAATACAAAATTGATTTTAATAAAAATAATATACAGATAAAAAGTTATGATCTGAATAAGATTCCAGAATCCCAACTTCCCAAACCTGTATCTCGCAAATAAAACTCAAATGCATCAAACTCACTTTAATTGTATATAATTTCTCATAAGCTATTTAATGAAGGTGGTTTCGCATTTTGCGGAGCTACGATTTGAAAGTTGAGTTTTGGACCCCACTTGTATACTTGTACACCATTAAAATATTCATTTTATTATTATTCATTATTTTTATAATTTTATATATTTATAATTTTGGAAATATTATTTAAAATAAATGTGTGCATTAAATCAGAATAAAAATACAAAGGAAATACAAAATAAAATACTTGTATATAATACACCTAGGTATAATACCTATACACAAACCTATATAATTAATACTTATATTTAATTAGTGTACAAAACACTTCAGAAAAAAAAATAAAAATATATTTAAGTGTATAAAAATGTTTTATAAATTTATAAAATAGCAAACAAGAATAAATAAATTAAATGACAAAATAAAAAAAATATCAAAATATATAGATATATATACCTACAAAGGCTATAAATGTTAACTTGTAATTAAAAGCTCATAAAAATAATTAAAAATCATATTTAAATACCTTAAAAAAATAACAAATATTTTTATTTTATAACCTAAAAATAATAAAATGATTTTCTGATTTTTATTGAATTTACAAAACATTTCTCGGGGGTTTTTCCTGGTTGGTCCACGTGGACCAACCAGGCGCCAGTCAGCGTTGACCCTCCCGGTCAACTGGCTGTCCTCCCCCTCCTGTGACCTGTCAGACTTGAGTTTCGAGCCAACTTCGCGAAATTATCAAAGGTTCCTCCTTGCACTCTTTCTTGATGCTCCTTCTACAACTTTTGTTCCTCGATAATCAGCCTTTCACGCCCTTGATTTTCCTCGAGCCGAGGATCAACGATCTTGTGGATCTCCCTCGACCTTTGGAGCACCACAACGCAGAGTCTAACCCCATATAGTGCACCCCCAACTTTTGAGCTTCCTTTGAACCCCTCATTCCCAGGTCCAGCTCCTAATCTTGTCCCCAAACGCTCAAGGAAGGTGACAGCTTCCCTCGGAGCCCTTCAGGCCGGTCGAGCGATAACCGAGGAGGCTCCACCACCTACGCAATCTCCGACGTTGAGGTAACCCCTACCTCAGGTTCAATACCTTCGAGGTCCTTATTTTTCTTCCATTTCTTTCGCCCATTTTATTCGCCTTAGCTTTAGGATCGTCTCCACCCGATTACCTTTCCATTTCGCCCATCGAATCGACCTCACGAGCACCTCGTCGGAGTGCACCTCCGGCCGAGTACCCTTCACGCCGCTCCACGCTTCCATTTTCCCTCCGCGGTGTCCAGGCATTTTGCCCTGGACCTGCAGGTCAACGAGCCTTGACTCGAGCCTGGGGCTCATTTTGACGCTCGCCGGAGTCCCGTGGAGCTTCCCAGCTCCGCCGCCCTCCCCCGCGAGCCTCGGCCGTCGCTGAGGTTTTCTGGAGCCACCAGGAGGAAGAGATGGACCGCAGGAGGTTGCATGCCAATTTTGGAGCTTGAAGACCACCAGAGGACCGAAATCTGGAGCGGGGAAGCTCGCCTCGTCGGCGTTGCTTCCCTGTTCTTCGTCCCCACCTCTCCGTCGTCAGATCTTGGCCGCTCTCCAGATCGCACACGAGCTGTTGGATCACCCAGAAGCCCCACCGTCCCATCAGCCAAGGAGATCTAATCCGGAGCGTTGGATCGCGAAGCATCATCGTCACGCAAGGGCGTGATGCGTGGCAAGTGGGGCGCCCTCATTCGTTCGATCCAAGCCTGATCTAGGTATTTTGTATCGATACCCAGACTCCTTTTGTATTTTTTTAGTCCATAAACTTTTGTTTGTAGTTTAAATACTTTTGTAATATTTGCATCTAGGCCCCTAAACTTTAGACATTTGCATTTAGGTCTAGTCCACGTCACCTCACGTGATCTGTGCACGTGAGGTGGTGGTGATTTTGCACTGGACCTCTGCGGGTTTGTTTATTTCATACGAGTCCAAGAACTTTGATATTATGTGTAATATTTTTGGGTAATTTGCATATCAACCCTCAGAATTTTTGTATATTGCACTTAGGTCCTTCCCAAGCGCGTGTATAACACGTGCGGGGTTGGGTATTTTGCAGGCGTGCCCTAGCAGCTATTGTTATTTATGTTTGGTCCTGGAACTTGATTTATTCATTAAATATTTTGTGTGAAAATTGCACTGTGGCCCTTGGATGTTTGCCTATTTACAAATATACCCCTACCAGCTGTGTAATTATTGTTTGTATTTATTCCATGCATCTATAAATTGCTAAAAATCATCAAAAAAATTAAGTTAAGCTCTTGTTGCATTATAGATTCATGCCATATTTTCGTTTTGCATTTTTCTTGCATTTTCATATTTATAAAAATTCAAAAACATGTATTTTTGCTACTATTTGCATTAGAAAATACCAAAAAAACTAAAAATTCCAAAAAACTAAAAAACCTCTTTTAAAAATTCCAAAAAATTACCTTTGGTCTATTTTAGTGTCTTTTAACTACTTTCCAAAAATCATTAAAATTTCAAAACAAAAACCCTAAAAATTGTAACACTCTAAAAATCTTCAAAAAAATATTAAAAATCCATAAAAAATCCTAAAAATGCAAACTCAGTTTTTGTATTTTCTCTGATTTATTCTATTTGATTTAAAATTAATTTGAGGAATTTTGGATACTGTTTGATATTTTTAACCCTCATTTTAATTTCAGCCAGTAGCTTAGTTCATTATTTTCTAGTATTTTTTATTTTAAAAATACCAAAAAATTCAGAAAAATCTATGAAAATCACAAAAACATTATAAAATTGCAAAACGACCAAAAACATTTTATTTTCTAATTTTTGAGTATTTTTCCTTATTTCTATAAATACTCAATTAATCTCTTTTCTTATATTGAGTATATATTCTATTTATAAAAACATAAAAATATATAAAATATAAAAAGAAAATATAAAATCAGTAAACTAAAAATCAAAATATAAAAATATAAAATTAAAAAAAATTAAAAATTAAAAACCCACAAAAATTTGCATATTGGTAGGCACTTAATCACAATCACTTTTTGCACATTTTTGTCCGACCTATCTTGCTTGCTCCCTGTGTTCGACCTCTACATACTTGCACACTATACCCATTTATATAGAGTTATAACAAATTTTAACTCCGCACCGCTTTTCATTGCTTGATTTGATTGTCGTGGGTTAATTGTTGACGTAATCGGGATTCATTGAGGGTCGCTGCAGCGACTTCTGTCTCCGCCTTGTGTGAGACATTTAGACCGTCGTGATTCTCCGTTAATCACACCCCCGGGAGACTGCCTTGATCCAAAGCTAGATCTTTCCCAGCCAGTACAAGTCACGGACTGTTTACTGGCTACCTGATGGACTCGCTCTGTTAAGGATATCGCGACCCACTTTACTAGTGACCAGAGCGATCCTCACTGGAGAACGACTAACTCGAGACCACTAGTCTGAAGAAGGGTCGGATGTGGCTCTAGCCTAGGGTGCGGGTCACTCTCTCGCTCATCCAAACCATACAAGGAGGGGATTGCTCTCCCAAGAATAATATTTTTGGTGAAGTGTCTTTTAGGTCAAGTTTGCTTAAACAATCCTAATTTTATGGTTTTTGTTTTTAGATATTTTTCAAATAAAACAACACCTAACAAATTTTTCGGTTCTCCTGATTATTTTAAGTCCAAAAACAGAGGGAGAAAGCGAAAATGCCGATGCGCAACTAAACACGACAATGCATGCAGAGTAAGAAATGCGTACCTGACTCCAGCTCTCTACATGAAAAGTGATCCACGCATAAATGTAAAGACAAAAATAAACCTATATAAATGATGCAAGAAGAAATCGACTTTATTTTTTAAGGTATTTAAATATGATTTTTAGTTATTTTTATGAGCTTTTAATTACAAGTTACCATTTATAGCCTTTGTAGGTATATATATCTATAAATTAAAAAGAAAGCTGAAAAAGAAAGAAAGCTGACTACTAAGCCGTGCTCCCCGACAACGGCGCCATTCTGATGACACGACTTTCGCTACTCGGGTTAAGGTCAAAAATAAGGTCGTTGCGACCTGAACCGTGAAGCTCTGTCAAGAAGAAACTCAAGACCACCAAAAAAGAAATAAATCAATCAAGCAAACAAACAACGGTCTCGCTATTTTATTTTACCTGGTATAGCTACCAGGGTCGAACTCAAGGAGCACGAAATGCGAAATGTGAAATGCTACGAAGTAGTCGGGATCCAAAAAGGAATATAAAATATTTTTGGTGGATTTTAATTTTTTTCAAGTTTTTTTATAATTTTTAAAATTAAGAAAAGATGTAAAAGAAATAAAAAATGCTCACACAAACAAATATTTAAGGTATCAAATATAATCAAAAAATTTAAATAAAAATATTTTTGGGTTTTGGAAATATTCAAGTATTTTTGATATTTTTCTTGGATTTTTATGATTTTTTGTTAATTTTCTAAAAATGAAATAAAGCTAAAAATAAGAGGCTGTGTACAGCCCGAATCTAAAGGCTATTTAAAAATACCTAAAAAGCCTATAAAATTCGAACATCAATTTTATATAAACTGTGATAAAAATCTAACTACAGAAATTTAAAATACAATTTTTTGAATTTTTATGAATTTTTAATGATTTTTCTAAGGTTTTTAATGTTTTCAATTTTTAAGGTTTTTATAAAAGTAAATTCAACAAAAATTGGACAAAAGCAAAAACAAATCAAAACACACAAACACAATTTTTTTGGAATTTTTAAAGGGTTTTTAATATCTTTAATTGATTTTTAAATATAGACAGTAGCAATTTTTAGGGTTTTGGAATTTTTAAAATATTAGTAGAAACAAAATGCAACCAAAAACTCAGGGAAATTTCTACACCGTGGAAGAAGCCATGTGTCGAAATTTCATGATTTTTGGACTAACTTTGCTATTTATCAAAACAAACATAAAACAAACAGCCCATAGGGACCTATATGCAATTATTAAAAAGTTATCAACCAAACAATAACACGTGGAAAAAGTACAGGGCTGATCTTGCAAAAAGTCCAACGCTACAATAGCATGTGGACCAATCACACAGGGGTATAAATGCAAATCCTATTTATAAAATGCCATTCAATAACAACCATAAAGTTCAGGATTGAGTATGCAAATATCCCACAAGTCACGTGACAGACCACGTGATGCGCACACAGAGGGACTAAAATGCAAATAAAAGAAGCACGAGGTCCTAAGTGTAAAATATCCAAAATAAAAACAACTACAGAAGATATTTATAAGGCTAAGAAATAAATGCATAAAGTGAAAAGAGCCTAAGTGCAAATATCCTTATTATTAGCGATCCAACGATCGAGGGCTCCTCACTTAAGATCGGACGGTCGGGAGTTACGGATACCGGTTTGACGATGGACGGTGGATAGTGATCCTCAGATGGATCTGACGGTCGAGACGCCTCGGACGACTATGATCTGAACTAGGAGGGACCTCGATCCGACGGTGGAGACATCCTCTGGAAGAGCAGCGAAGAACTCGCCGCCGGCGAGCTTTGCTCGATCGATACGAGCTACAGGGATGTCCTTCGGGGCTGCTCAGATAGGGGAAATGACGCTGGTGCCTGTCCGCAGCGGTGGTCATGCTCCGATGAGGTTGAGAACGTTTGGAATGGCCCGGTGGAGCTGGGGTACCTGGAGCGGGTATGCGAGGATGACTTGACCTCCAAATGAGGTCCTTTCAGCTCTATACCTGCACAGAATGGATACTAGGTTGAGGGCAAAGTGCCTCGACCCGTTAGTGCGCGAAATGGGTGAACGATGGGGTGAGGCGTGGCCCTCCGCAAGGCGACGACGGAGGAAGGCCTGGGGGCTCGTTCGTGGGCGAATGAGGTGGACGAAGGGGCGCAACAGGAGGGGAGATGTCTAACGGAGATGATACGATTGTCGGGAGGGCAAATGGGTGGTCCGATCACGATGGATGATCTGAGGAATGCAAGTTGATCGGAAATCGAAAAGCTTGAATCTAAAGCAGACAAAAGGTTATCTAAGCAACCTGGTGAACGAGATCGTCTGGGCTGAAGGTTGGGGACCTCCAGGGGACTTCGCCTCAATGGATTGACGTGTCCAGAGGCTGGGCTCTCCTTGCGGCGGAGCATGGCGATGAAGTCGCCGGACCTAAGGCTATAGAGCCTGAATCCTCGCTACAACACCTTCAAACTCACGCTGTCACTCGTGGATGGAGATGGAGGTCACTAGAAACGAGGGAGCGGCCAAAGATCGAGAAGAAAATGCGGCTCTAAGAGATTATATACTCAACGAGGTACGAGAAGTTTCGAGCAAGGGCGCGCAATCTGAGGAACGGATCCCTAACTGTATCATCGAGCGTGTATCGTGGATCGTTCCTTGGTAATCGGACCATCTAATCAACTAGAATGGTGGATGGATCGAGCCAGAAAAATTGGGCAAAATCGGGTTGAATTGAGTCCGCGCAGAAATGAGGTCCAAGGGGGGCAGTTGACCGAGGTCAAGGACCCCGACGTGGCCCAATCAGGTGTGGCATGGAATAAGACAAGATTGACTAGGCGACAAAATAGCAGAAAAATGCGAAAATAAATAGATAAAAAATAATAAATGATTTTAAATTTAAAAATAAATAAATGAAAAATGTTCCTTATTTTTCAAGGGATTTTTCTGTGATTTTTATTTATTTTTACGGAAAATAAATTATGACATATACAGTATATTATGTTATATACAGGTATAAAATACCTATGTATTTTATATAACTTTTTCTATTTTCTTATTTTTGTATAAATACCCCAATTTTATATTTTATTTATTTACAACATATTATTTGGAGTATAAAATAATTTTTATTTTATTTTTATGATTTATTTACAAGTGTAAAATAAATAAGGATATGATACATATATACATGTAATATGTACAAGGTTGTAGAGAGAGAAATTATTTTTTTATTTTTTTTATTTTTCTAATTTTTGTTTATTTTTAGAAATATATACAAGGGAATATAAATACATTTTATTTTTATTTTTGTTAAAATAAAATATATACATATAAAAAGGAATATACAAAAGTTGGAGTGGCCCTATCTCTGTCTACTTATTTTATTTGGCAATCAGGCCCATATTGGGCCTTCTCTTGGGTTTAGGTCACTCAATATTTATTCTAAATATTTCCTTCTTTTTCTTTTATTCTTTATTCTTTTATTTTTGCACAAATACATGCTAATTATTAAATATTAACAAATGCATGCCTATTGGCGACTTATTGTATTTACAACTATATACAAGACGTTTTGCCAAGATAATTAGCTAAAATAAAACAATAAAGAGTGATTGAATGAGTATTCATCACATACCTTGGTATATGTTATTTGTTGATGATATTGTGTTGATTGATGGGACTAGAAATATAGTAAATGATAAGCTTGAGGTCTCAATACATGCATTGGATACTAAAGGATTTTATATAAGTAGGGCTAAAACTGAATATCTGGAGTGCACTTTTGATGGAAGCAATGATGAAGGAATCAAGCTGAAGAATGGTGATGATAACATTCAGAAGATGGATTCTTTTTGATACATGGGATCTATTTTGCAACATGATGACTAATTGAATAAATGCAAGCTGGCTAAAATGGAGAGGAGCCTCTGTTGCTCTCTGTGATAAGAAAATTCCTTTGAGAATCAAAGGAAAGTTTTACAAAGTAGCGTGGGGGATGCAATTCTCTGTGGACTTCATTGTACTAGACATGGACACCTCAGCTACTTTACTACATATCCCGATTATACTCAGGCGACCTTTCCTTCGAACAACCAAAGCAGTGGTGGATTACATCACTGGATAGGTCATCTTTCATTCCAGCAGCAACAAGGTACCCATCAAGACGATCCAAGGGCCAAAGCCAACAGATTCTACATCAGATCAGAGTGAGTCTACACATCATAGATTAGAGGACTATGACTTTCTTACTGAAACCAGAGATACAAATCAGTTCATGGATGAAATCAAGACAGACGAATTCTTCTCCACGAAGGAAGGAGTGGACAACACAGTCTAGTTCTTCTTTATCTTTAAAGATGAGATTTTTGCTGATTTGCCAGATGAATGCATTGTTGGCCACCTATCTTTAGTAGAGCAAGAGAAAATTATTGAAGATTTCTGTGAACAAGATGATATCATTAAATTTTTTTGTGCAGCATTGAACTCAGAGATTGCATTGCCAATGGTGGACCGTTTACAGTTGATGGATCCGACACCACCGTCCTGCACAGTTGTCGAAGTTGCTACTGAATTGATTCTAACCCCACATGATTTAAAACCATTACCAACAGGCATGAAGTATGCCTTCCTTGCGGGTGCACAAAACATGTTCCCGATCATCATAATTTTACAACTGATCAAGGAACAAGAATCTTGTCTGCTCGAGGTTCTAGAAAGAAACTGCAAAGCCATAGGTTAGAAAATTTCAGATCTCCATGGGATTAATCCTTCACTGTGTTCGCATCATATCTACCTCGAAGAAGACAACAAGCTGTCTCGAGAATTTTAGCGCAGATTTAACCCAATCTTCGAGAAGTTATCATGAATGAAATTGCTAAATGATATGATGTTGGCTTCATATATCCCATCTCCAACTTAAAATGGGTGAGTCCCTTGCACATAGTGTCGAAGAAATCTGGGATCATCATTGTGAAGAATGACAAAGGAGAGCAAATCCCAACTAGAGTTCCAACTTCTTAGCGCATCTATGCGGATTACAAACGCTTGAATCTAGCGACTAAGAAAGATCATTTTCACTCCCTTTCATCGACCAAATAGTCGAAAGACTGTCTGCGAAGGAGTATTTCTGTTTCTTGGATGGGTACTCTCGTTATAATTAGGTTGCTATTTCTGTAGAAGATCAACAGAAAACCACTGTCACTTGTCCGTTTGGGACATATGCCTTCCGCATAATGCCTTTTGGTTTGTGCAACGCTCCATCGACATTCCATGGGTGCATGTTGACAGTATTCACAGATATGGTTGGTAGTTTTCTCGAGATTTTTATGGATGATTCTCAATCTATGGAGACAGTTTTGATTAGTGCCTTATTTATTTAGATCGAGTATTGAAGAGAAGCTACGAAGTAAACCTTGTGTTCTCATGGGAGAAGAGTCACTTCATGGTGACTGAAGGAATCGTGTTAGACCGTCTCATATGTAAGTGTGGTATGGAGGTTTATCCTGCGAAGGTGGATGCTATTTTCAAGATCGAGCCACCTACCAATTTGAAGCAAGTCTAGTCATTCCTTGGGCAAGTGGGATTTTATTAAAGATTCATAAAAGACTTCAGCAAAATTACCCGACCTCTGACTGAGCTTCTGGGCAAGGAGACCGATTTCATTGTAGATGATATAGTTCTCCAAGCCTTTAATCAATTGAAAGTATTAATCACTCAAGCCCCTATCCTACAGCTGCTAGACTGGTCTTTACCATTTGAGATTATGATAAAGCTTCTGATTATGCCATTGGAGTTATTTTGGGATTATGAAGATAGTTCATTGTAGATTACCATTTGCAATTCACTATGCTATCATAATATTAGACGAAGCACATAAGAATTATACCGTCGGTGAGAAAGTGATGCTAGTAGTTGTTTTCGCCCTGGAGAAATTTAGATCACATTTGCTGGGATCCAAAGTCATTGTCTACACCGATCATTCTGCCATCAAGTACTTACAAAGAAAGAAGGATGCCAAATTGAGACTCATAAGATGGATCCTTCTACTCCAAGAGTACGATCTTGAAATCAGAGACAATCCTAGAATAAATGTGGTGGCAGATCATCTTTCAAGAGTACCAGAGCCAGACACTCTTGATCAGACCTTATTACCCATTATAAAAACTTTCCCAGACGAGATAATTCTACCAGTCACCTCGCTCCTCTGGTTCACCAATATTGTGAATTATCTTATTTCCAAGAAAACTCCGAAAGATTAGATGAAGCTGAAAGTTGATAAGTTTTTATTAGATATCCATTTCTACCAGTGGGAGGATCCTTATTTTTTTCCAGAGGGGACAAATTGCATCTGGAGAAGGTGCATTCCTTAGCAGGAAGTCCACAGTGTCCTCGAGCATTGCCACAATCGAGAATCAGGAGGACACCATTCATGTAAAGAATTGTAGTGAAAGTTCTTCAATTTGACCTATTGTGGTCGTCTCTTTTCAAAGATGCATAAGACTACATGAAACAATGTACTGACTATCAGAAGATGGGTGAAACTATTGGATTGAAAGACACAATGAACTTGAAATATATTCAGATATTAGGCATGTTTGATGTGTGGACCATTGACTTCATGGTCCCATTTCCCAACAGTCAGGAATTTGAATATATTCTGCTTGATGTTGATTATGTCAGTCATGGGGTGGAGGCTATTCCAACCCGAGCCACTGACAATCGCATTGTCTATCGATTTTTGAAAGAGAACATCATTCCAAGGTTCGGGATTCCTAAAATTCTGATATCCAATGATGGTAGCCATTTTATCAACAGAGAAGTGAGGAAGCTGACCCAAAAATATTCTATTGAACATCAGATCACTTCTCCATACAACCCACAGTCTAATGACTTGGCTGGATGTTCAAATAGGGAGATCAAGACTATTCTTCAGAACCTTGTACGACATGATAGGAAGAACTAGTCCTAATTGCTTGACTTGGTTCTTTGAGCTTATCACACAACGTACAAGTCATCTTTGGGAATGTCTCCCTACCGCCTAGTCTATGGAAAGACATGCCATCTGCCTGTGGAATTAATTCACAAATCATTATGGGAAACCAATGTTGGCAATTTGGATTCCATGAAGGGCGGAAAGAACAAAAAGCTTGATCTGAACAGATTACTTGAATTCAAAGACTATGCATACGACAACATCTTGATGTACAAGGAGAAAGTCAACAAGTGGCATGATAAGCATATCCGCAGAAAGACTTTTGAGCTTGGTCAGAAGGTCTGGTTGTTTGATACAAAGTTGAAACTTTTCCTAAGAAAGATAAAAGGAAAATGGGTAGGGCCATTCATAATGAAACATGTGCTTAACAATGGAAGTATCGTGATATCTGGTTTGTCAGCTGATGCAAAACTTTCATGATAAATGGATAGTTTCCGAAGCCATACTTAGAGCACGATACATTCGCGTCCCTTATTGATTCGATACATGTGGTATATCAGAAAGAGCTTGAAGTTGCAATATCAACATAGTTAGACGAGTCTTACAAAAATATTTTTGATTAGTTGATCCTTTCTTATTTTTAAATTTCATTCTATCATTCTTTCGAAAGTCTCCCATTCATCATTATTATACTTAGGATATGCTTCATCCAAAGTATATGGAGGATGAGTGTATACAATTGTTCATTCTTTGATCCCTCGCCCATCTCCTCAACTCTTGATATTTTGTCTAAACATAGGGATATTTTACCCTAAGTATAGGGTAAATATCCCTATGAATAGATGAAATATCAAGAGTAGATGAGTCAGTGATTTGTTTATTCCCACCCTTGACACTCCCTACTTTGTACATAGTCTGCTATACTTAGGATTAATTAATCCTAAGTATAGGGGGGACGGTCGACTTCTCGCTCTTTATGCAGTTGTTGTGGTATGACTTTCCTATATTTAGCATGCGCTATGCATTCCTTTTTCTCTCTAACCTATGAGGACATATCTCAAGCTAAGTATAGGGGGTCGTATTTACATTGTATATACTTTAGCCATAACTCATACTTTCATATTTTTAATAATATGGCTAACTAATAAAATTTAAAACACACATCAAAATTCTTTGTAATTATAGTTAATAAACCGGTTAAAAATGTTTTGCAAAATTTATGAAAAATGGTTGGAAAATTCTTTGAAATAAAAATCTTTTGGAAAAATGTTTAAAAATTATTTTGTAAAATATTTTCAAACCTTTGTAAAAATGTTTTCTTTATAAAAATTCCATTTATTTTGAAAAAATGTTTTGAAAATCTATTTGCTAATGCTTTGTAAAATGGTTGCATAAATACTTAAAAAATTTAGACATATTATTTGAAAAATCATTGCAAAAAAAATTTCAATTTTTGTAAATATTTGCAAAAAATTATTTTGTCAAAACTATTTTCAAAAAAGGTTTTCATTGCTTTTTAAATATTTTGAAATTATTTTGAGAATTATATACATCATCAAAGTAAATAAAAATTTTTTACATACTCTGTCTCTAAATAACCAATAGAATTCAACTTGTGAATACTTAGTGTACATTCTTAAACCCAATTCTTGTAAATAACATGAGGTAATCTCGTGTAAATACTGCACATAATTCTTCTGCTAACTCCTTTTGTTTTTTTAAAACCCATAAAAATGTGCAAAAATGTTCCAAAATTGCATAAAAATTTCAAAAAATTTTCAAAAATCTATAAAAAGTTCAAAACCAAAAAATCGCTTCACAAAAATATTTCTTGCATTGTACATAACATCTAAATTTTTCGGAATGATCAAGATAATTGAACAAGTCAAAATAAAGTCTGAAGATTGGATCTTGGAACAAACTTTAATGCACTTAATTTCAGAGGAACACATTGAGGACTAGAATCGGGAACACTTCAGGTCATCTTGACTTAATTCTTTAGGTTCCATGAGGCTATGTTCATGAGTCGATTCAGCGAGTCTAACTAGAACCTTTCATATCATCCATAAGACTCTTAAGACAGTGGCATGATTAGAAACCTTGCACTTAACACTTAGATCAACTCATATGGATTGTTGAAAAACCTTGGAGTCTAAGTCGGGACGATTCTTGGGGATTGTCGAAACCCGTATTCTAACCCACTTCTTTTGGTAACAATGATATCTAATGACTGGAGACATGATTGAAACAATGCTTCGGATGAGGAATGGTCTGCTGGCATAACTTTTTCTAAGATCCTTAAACATCGGTAGACCGAAAGACTCTATATCTTCTAGGGAACAAGAAAGAATGCAGAGCAATGCACAGTCAACGAAAATATCCAAAAGAAGCCTCCACTAAAAATTCCATAGAAATATTGAGCTTCAAAAAAAGCCTACTTCCTGGTGAAGAATCATTTACACTAATCGAGCTTCACAAAGGAATGAAGACCACACTGGTCCATTCCCACTTCTTATCCCAATTCTTCTAGCTTCTCCCCCCTTTCGGTTGTAAAGACTGGCAGCACCTGACCTTAGAAGGGAATATCTGTCTTCACGAGGACGAGTTACCAAAGGAGCAAACTCTTTTATTGTTCATCGGATTGTCTGGGAAGAGCTGAAAAATTCACACACATGATCCTATCATCTCAAGATAGCAAGAGTACGCGACAGAGAGGACGGTTCTGACCAGACTGTGAAGAGAACTGGGTAATAGGATTATGGGACCTAAGGATTGTTGTGTCACACTTCCTAACCTTAATGTGTTCCGAACAAACCAAGACTCTAAAGGTCTTAACTGAGCTCCAATCTTTGACTTTATCAAGACCAACTTAAAAGTCGAAATTTGTTCTAATTCTTTTCTTTATATCCTTTTTCTAGACTTATTGACAAAAATGTTTTCTAGGGACTAGCAAAGGCAAGTATAGGAGGGTGATGAGTCCTCCTTTCATCACCTTTATTTTTCATTTTGGCATTAATCCCTAACTAAATGAATGTATATGCCATTAATTTGTGAAAATAATCAATTAATAAATCTCAAGAAGTATTATATAAATATTGTATAGAATACTATATTTAATTCCAAAATAAAAGAATAAAGGAAATAAAAGAAAATGAATGAAGTATCAAAGACACTGAGTGATCCAAGACCCCAAGACACAGTCATCATGATGATTTGGTCGACAAGGAATAAAGTAGTGGAACATAGGGCAGAGGAACTTGTTTAACTCAAAAATCTGGAGGTCATGATAATTCACAAGGCGAATCAATAGTCGTTGAGTTGATCTTGCACGAAATCCGGATTAAAACAATAATTAACCCACAAAAAATAAATCAAGCAATGAAAGTAAGTGTGCGGAGTTAAAATTTATTATAACTCTACAAAAGATATGTATAGTGCAAGTAGTGTAGAGTGTCGAACATAGGAAGCAAACAGGTAGATCGGGGCAAAGCAATGCGTAAAAGTGACTGTGATGAATTTGTCCATATATGCTATTTTTTGTGGATTTTTAGTTTTATATTTTTTTATTTTTAATTTTAATTTTATATTTTTATATTTTGATTTTTTTTGATTTTCTGATTTTATATTTTCTTTTTATATTTATATTTTTTATATTTCTTTTTTCTTTTGAAGTATAATATAAAGTATATATACAATGTAAGATAAGAGAGAGATAATGTATATATAAAAATAGGTAAAAATAAGAAAAATATAGGGAATAAAATATTTTTGTGCTTTTTATAGTTTCCTAATGTTTTTTGTGATTTTTCTATATTATTTCTATTTTTTTGGTATATTTAAAGTTATAAAAACTTAAAATAGGGAATAAAATTCAAATCCGAAATTAAATTGGAGATAAAAAATAGTAAACAATAACAAAAATTCTCTAAATTAAATTTAAAATAAATATAATAAAATAGAGAAAATTCAGAAATAGAGATTATATTTTTTGTGATTTTTTTATGAATTTTGTTATATTTTATAAAGATTTTAGGGGTTTTGCAATTTTATGGATTTTCTTTTATATTTTTTTAGTGATTTTTGGTCTGAATATAAAACACACATAAATAAACAAAATATATTTTTTTGGAAATTTTTGGAAGAGTTTTTATAATTTTTATGTATTTTCTAATGCAAACAGGGAAGAAAATGCATATTTTTGAATTTTTATAAATAATAAAAATGCTTAAAAATGAAAAATAAAAATATGGCGTTAAAGTGAAATGCAACCGGAACCTAAATATGTATTTAGGGATTTTTTAGGATTTTAGAGATGCATGAGATATATAAAAGAAACAAAGAAAAAATACACAGTAGCAGGGGTATTTTTGTAATTCTCTACAAGTTCAAGGGATACCGTGCAATTTTCCCACAAAATATACAACTAATAAAAATATTCCTGGGTCAAATATAAATAGCCAAAAACCCAAGGGTATCTCTGCAAAATCACCAGGCTCACGTGCACGGGACACGTGACCTGACAGGGACCTGTATGGCAAATAACAAAAACCTGGGGGGGGGCGCTATGCAAATGTTACAAAATATTTTAGCGACTGATAAAAAGTTTATGTATTAAATAAATATTACAAAAATGGGCGTGGGTTAATGTGCAAAATACCCACACCCAGCAGATCGGACGGTGGACGACACTCCACTTAATCCACGTGGCAGCACGAGAAGCGTCGATACCGCTTCGGCTTCTGCAGCTGAGATCAGATCTCGACTGAAGATCAACGGTAGGAGCTGGGGATCATCCGTCGGTAGCTGGGCGACTCCAAGAACAAACCTTCATCCAACGGCGGAGGAGGCGGGAGGAAGAACTGCGTCGCTGCGAAGTTTCCCCGGCAAGATCGAGCCACTCCAGCAGTTCATGACACTTCAAAATGGCCTGGGAGATTCCTGGGATGACCTTCTAGCGATCGGCTACTGCAAATGGTGTGGGAGTCGCTGGTAGGCCGCTGCGATGTGAGGGAACGGGGCTGCTCCAGGTATCTCGATGTTCAACAAAATCGGCTCCAGATGGGGCCCTTTGGCTCCTGGGACTTGCAAATGAAGCACAAGAATCGATAGTAAAGAGTCCCCAGGGCAAGCGAGGTGCGGATGGAACGTGGATGGCGTGAATGGATGGTTCGCCAGAGCGGGGTCTGGCAAACTTCGATGGATGACATTACAGCTAAATCACGTACCGAACTCGAAAAGAAAATAGAGGAAATCAATTTAGAAATGAAAACGAAGCGGAAATGGAACAAAAAAGGAAGAAACGACCTCGAGCAGCAGGAAACTACGAGATAGGACCTCATGGCCAAGATGGCTGGAGATGAGTTTTGGAGCCGCTCCTCGACCCTCGCCTGAGCTCCGCGCGCAAGATGGAGGAGGCCTGTCATGCCTCCAGTCCGGAGCACGGTGAAAGGAAGACCAATCTATGGTCAAAAGAGGGTTCAAGAATGGAAATGTAAGAAGGGGTTTATGTACAAGGTGGACGAAGCGACTCCATGATCCAGCGATATCGATCGTGTCAGCGATTCAATCCCCAAGAAAAACGTAGGGCGTGTATCATGGATCCTTGGGGAGAAAAAATGCAGCAGGCATCGACATCAAATGGTGAAAGGTTCAACCTCGAAAAATCCGCAAAGATAGCGAGAAACAAGGTTCTGACGAAATGGCAGGCACGGGTCAGAGAGTTGACCGCGGGTCAACTCTCTGACCCTTCTGGTTGGTCCACGTGGACCAACCAGGAAAAAGCCTGAAGAAATGATTTGTTAATTCGTTTGTAAATAATAAACGATTTTATTAATTTTAGGTAATTAAATGAAAAATATTTATTATTTTAAAAATCATTTTATTATGATTTTTATTTATTTTTTCGATGTTTGGAATTATAAGTTACCTTTTATGAGCTATAGAGGTATATTTTCCATATATTTTAATGTTTTATTTTTATTTTATATATTTAATTTTATTATTTTTGTTTATTATTTTATGTATTTCTAACTTATTTTTATATACTTGAATATACATTTTTTATTTTTCTGATTTGATATATACAATTAAATAAATAGTTGTATTATCTATATAGGTATATTGATTGGTATTATACCTATGTATTTTATACAAGTTTTGTATTTTAATGTTTTATTGATGTTTTTATCCTATTTTAATATACACATATTTTATAAATTATATTTACAAAATTATACAAATATAAAATTATAAAAATAATGAATAATAAATAAAATGAATATTTTAATCGGGTAAAGTATACAATAGGGTTCCAAAACCTAACTTTCAAACCGCAACTCCAAAAAATGTGAAACCACTTCATTAAATAGCTTATTAAAAATTATATACAATTAAAGGTGATTTTGATAGATTTTGAGTTTTTATTTGAGAGATACAGGTCTCGGAAGTTGGGATTTTGGAATCTTTTTCGGATCATAACTTTTTTTCTGTACATTATTTTTGTGTGAAATCAATTTTGTATTTTTCTATATTTAATTATCTACACCTTTCATGTACAAAGTTTCTTTGTTTGAAGTATAAAAAGTGGAACCAAAAATAGCTCCCAAAAATGAATAAAGAATAAATTAAATAAAAGGATTTTTCATTGGTTTTTGGCCCTTATCTCCCCTACTTTATTCCTTGTCGACCTAGTCATCGAGATGCCTAGGTCTCGAGGTTTCGGGTCATAAAATATTTGCAATATTTTATTCTTTTTCTTTTCTTTTCTTTATTATATAATTTTGGCATTAAAAATAGTATTTTATACACTATTTACACAAATATGCATGAATGATAAAATGTAAGAATTAAGGGTATTTACACGCATTTACTAGGGTTTTCAAGGCCAACATGATAGAATAAAGATGATGAAATAGAGATTCATCATCCCCCTATACTTGCCTTTGCTAGTCTCTAGCAAACACTTATGCAATAAGTGTAGAAAAAGAAAAATAAAGAAAAGAAAAAGAAGAAAATTGGATTTAATTTAAATATTAAACTGGTCTTCCTAAAATCAAAGTTTGGAGCTTAAGTCAGACCTTTGGAATTTTAGTGCTGGCGGAACCTTAATGAAAAACAGATTTGAAATCCAACATCCTTCGAGAATCCCAAAACTCTGCTCAAGTCTCCTCAATAGCCAGGTCAGAATACTAAAGTTCATACGTAAACCCTTATGACTATGAATCTGACTCATACCGTGTAAGTGATAGTGGCTCTCCCCAACTAACATGACAAAGAGATTGACTTCTCCAGTATGACAACCCAATGATTCCCCAATCCAGCAACTCCTTCCTCGAGGAGCAGGGTATTCCCTTCTAAGTTCAAGTGACAACCAACTCAAGAGGAGGGGGTGAAGAGAAGAATGGATGGTAGCCAGTGTAGGTACCTATCCTAGGATGCAATACCACTGTAGTCAAGTCATCCAGCTGCAGGCTCACATGATTTGACTTTGAAGCTCAAGCTTGCTTATTTTCTATACAACATATGTACACTCTAGCATGCATTTTATTTTTTATACAGGCCTGCCCACTTTTTTGGAGTTTTTTTGAAATACTATTCACATCAGCATTTACATAGGGAGTTTTCCTCTTGAGTCAGTAGACTATCCCTCTTTTAAAGCTTTATTGCAACCCGCACTCTCCTGTCTTTAGAATTCCTCATCACTGGACGGGTTGGGGTGCACTGCCCTCCCTAGAGGAGGACAAATGTTTCCACTTGTGTGCGTCTCATACCTGCAAATCCAACCCCCTCACCACTCCAACTGAGTTGAGCCAAGTGAAAGGTGCATGTGTCCAAGTTAGGTCATTATCAACAAGAGTCGTGCGTGTGCTCTGAAATACTCTACTTAGGCAGTCAAGAATCCATTGAACCAAGTCCCATGATCCTCAAAGAATTAAGTCAACTAGACATGTTCCGTCAGTTGATGTTGGATGGCTTGGATGGAAGTTATCAACAGTGCATTCACTTGATTCTAGTCAAGTGCCTGGCCTTGCTCTGACTGGGGTGGTTGCTGCCCCTTTCCCCTTCCCTGGAGAGCCATGTCCGGATCTGAATATGAGGATATGAACTCTGTATTTAGATCCAGGACTGGGACTGACTTCTATCTGCAATGCAAGAGAATCCCAATCGGGTTGCTTTAAATTGAATACCAGCTGCCGTGATGAATATGAGATTAAGGCCAATCCCATATGGTTGCAAATAAAGAAAAAGATGTAGATGGAAATCGACCTTCATTCACATCATATGGTAGTGGGACAAGAGTGGTCCCAGTTTATTAGAAGATAAGGGAAAGTGGAAAGAAAACGAGGAGTCTAGAGATCAGTTCACCAGTTCCGAACCAGGTTATTGGGAATCGCCTATGATTATTAATGATACCGAGTCCATGGAATCTATTTGGGTGTCAGCAGAGTCCCGACTAATCCAACCATGGATCGTCATCGCGAAGTAAGATAAGATCTATGCAGGAAGAAGGATACGGTGGTCAACAATGAATAAATAGGAGAAATAGTAGAAAGTCTCGCAATGAGAAGAGGGTTAAATAAAAGACACATATGATAAAATTTGCGCAAATGCGTGGGACTTGTTTTTTGAACCTTAATCTAGATCCATACAAACACAATACAAAATTGGGTTAATCAACTCAACATAATGTGAAGCTGTAAAGGATCAACTATTTTTATCTTTTCATTTTGAGAATTTGTAATTTCATGCATTTCTTGTAACGAGTTCTTAGCACGCTAATCCTATAGGAGAGAGTACTGTCGGAAAAGTATCCCATACTTGTCCTCCTCCTTTGTAACATGTAGTCTGCACTTTTTCTAGTCCTTGTAACCCTTCCTGGATCCCTATTCAGCCAAAGAAATAGAGGGAGGAAGCCGATAGGCGAAGCCACTACTTCGAACCTCGCTCGCAATGAAATCACCTGCGAGCATGCAAGGACCTACTCGACGCAAATCGATGAGAAAGACACACCTGTGAGGGTGTGGCCTAAGCTCAGTACTTCGGACCAAGTCGATGTTCCACACAAGGCAGGCATCGATGACAGGGCCCTACTCGATCATGTATGATAAAAGCGCCAATACCTTGGGAATCTAGACTATACACAAGGCATTTATAGACTAGGTTTTGGGCTTTAATCCTTAGCGGGTCATGCCTCGCTTTGGGAGGGGTTTTGGTCCCCACCTAAGGTACCTGAAAATAATGAGGGTTTTATAAACCCAAGGCAATGAAGTTCATTACAGATTTTAATTGAGTTCAAAGTTTATTTAGCAGTCCCCTTGTTTTAGATTTTTTGGTTTTCAATTTTTTTGTATATTTTGCTCACAAGCACCTAATGATTTTGTAGATTTTCTTTTAAGTCCTAGGTGCTCAAAATCAGCGGGAGATAGCAAATAAAACGTGCAAGTTGATTCATTGATGGAAATCTCATCATTGAACCTAATGATGCATGCAGGGTTAGAGGACTTACAATACTTCCCAGCTCTCTCCACGTGGTATGCAAAACATTATTTATAAACCTATCTACTTTGTGGTGTGTAATCGACAAAATCACCTTAAACAATAGCTGTTATTAGTCATGAAGAACCACATGTTAATTTTTCATAAATGATACCAAAATTCTGGTCTTCAATGCTAGTCGGTGCCCTCCATAACGGGTCCTACCAGCACTGTATGCGACCACTCTTGGCACGCGATCTCAAGTCTCAATAATTAACTATTATTAATTTGACTAAATCCAAATGTAAGAGACTTCTGACACATAATTCTTATAAGGGTTTAGCCCTAATTATTGATGCAAGCAACCTAAAGTCCATGGGCTCCATGCACATAAAAAATAAAAAGGAAGGCAGAAAACTCAAAACATCAAGAAGCAAATGGAACAAGGAGATAAAAATGCGATAAAAAGATGACGAGGCCCCTAGGTTAACAATCATCCAGGCACTGGACCTCGTAGAGAAGAGTAGTGTCCAAGTCCATAATTATTACAATTAATAAAGAATAAATAAATATCTCCTTACTATGCATGCTACCTCTCCAATTGGTCATGTGAAGAAGACTAATCTCCACCTTGCTTGGTTGTGTCACCCTCTTAAGAGGTCGTCCTCACGTAGCAGGCCCTTGCAACAAACATATCAAAAGAGATGTATTATCACAAGTAATCAAGTAATGTTTTTAAACAAAACGTGAAATGAGATATATACTAGTAAGAGACAGAAGAATAAATGAATCAATAAATATACATAAAGAAATGAATAAATAAAAGATAAATAATTACAAATAGGCTACACTACGTTGCTCCCCAACAACAACACCATTTGATGGCACGAATTCTACCATGCGGATCTAGAAATGATCTTCATGGAGTGCGAGGATAGAGTGTCGCTGAAGCGACCCACAAAGAGAATTCATGACCAATCAACAAGTACCCACAATGCAAAAATAAGCAATGAAATGTCAAAAATGTGAGGCACAATTAATTATACTCTACAAATAAAATATATAACATGTAAGCATGTAGAGATCGATCGACAGAGAGAAAAATTAGGTAGCTTATGATTATTGCTAATAAACACGGATTATGTACATACTTGTCTTTCAGTATTGTATGTGGGTTTTTAATATTATTTTGAATTAACAGTAATATTTATATGTATATTTAATTCAGTAATAATAATAAGGTATATAAGGTTAATATCTATGGAGATACATGTACATATAGATAGAGATGTATACATAAGGTATATATTTATTTATAATTCTTCATTTTTATTTGTGAATAAGAATAAAATATATTTGCATAAAATATATTAATACATAATATAAGTATATACATAATATAATTATATATATTTATATGCATGTAGGTAGCATGCAATATATATACATAGTCTAGAAAATGCAGGGAAATATTTTTTAGGTTTCTTATATTTTTCTCATGTTTTTATGATTTTCTAGAATTTATTTTGCATATTTTTAGGTATTTTTAAAACTAAAAATATCCCAAAACAAGGAATAAATAAATAGGCTGAATACATTTGAAGATTAAAAATAATAAATAAGATTCAAAATTCTCCAAATCAATTTTAACAAATAGATAATAATATAAGGAAAATTTGGAAAAAGAAATAATTATTTTTAAAGTTTTTAAGAATTTCTATATTTTTATTGGATTTTGGAGTTTTTTAATTTTTTTATCATTTTCTTTTTCTATTTTAGTATTTTTGGTTTGGAGTTACTATAGAACATAATAAACAACATATAAATTTTTTTTAATTTTTTTAGGTCATTTTAATATTTTGGCATTTTCACAACTAATAGGGAATTTATGCTCAATACTTGAATTTTAATAAACATACAAATATCAGCTATTTTCAGAAAAATAAATAAGAAATAATATTCAATAATCTCGTAGGTTCCTATTTATAACTAAAAGAAATATTTCCTTCATCTTCGAAACCCTATTACAAAATTTAGGGACATACATGCAATTTTCCGTAAAATTAATAATTTAAAAACACCCTAGAAGGGCCTTTTTGCAAATATACATTAGTCTAGTGCCCCATGTACGATTTTTCCAAAAGTATAACACTGAATATACATTTTTACGTATTAAAAACAAATATAAGAAAGCGGAGGGGAACACCTGCAAAATATCCCAACTCACGTGGCTTGCTACGCGAGTTGAGCTGATGTGAACATGTGGGAAAATACTTGAAAGCACAAGGGAATGTATGCAATTTTTACACATTTATTTATACTCTAGACAAATATTTATGTACTAAAAATAAATAAGAAAAAAACAAAAGGGGTTAATGCAAATTACCCCCATTAAGTTCCCCATCGTACGATTGAGGATGGGCCACTTGACGCGTTACGATACGTGAGAGCTTGATGACGATTCAGACGTGGACGTACAAGATTAGATCTCGGGTTGAGATCAAGCAGCTAAGGCTTGCTAGATCCAATGGCTGGAAATGAATATAGAGCTCCTCCCAAGATTGAATGCCTGCTGCTCATGACAAAGGATGGGGAAGCAGGTTTCCTTCCCTGAACTTCGGTCCTTTAATTCTCCCTCCTCCGAGCTCCTCAGATTCTGCCAAGTTGCCCAATCACTCCCTGAAGGTGTTCTGCAGCTGGGGGTATCCTCAAAGTGGTCCAAGGATCGCTGGAAGGTCCTTGGAGCTCTTCGTCTCCTGGAGGATGAAGTTGGAATCAAATAGGCCTAGGATAAGACTTATTCCCTCGAAGACGTGCACAGTTAGAAATAAGGGGTTCGGGCGGAGGTCCCAAGGCTATTATTGGGAGGAATAGTCAAAGGTGGGGGCGAAGTGGCGATGCTTCGGTGAGGGGCAGAGGGTGAGCATCGATTCCCTGATCAGAGCGTGATCGAGTTGGTTAGATGGATCGATGATGCAGAGAAACGGAGGGGTTAGTTGATGGAATTGCTGAGGGGTCCGAAACAAGGGGGATACTATGTGAACAATGGTCATATATCGAGAGTTCCGACAAATTACAATCTAAAGATTACGCTAAGGTAGATGATTAAGCACGAAATAAAATGGTGGATTCAAAAACTACAACTAACGACTACCTAGAAATAGTAAAGAGAGCAACTCTAACCTACCGGAGATGACAGGGAGCAGGACGTCACCGAAGCTCTGCCTTGGACCTGCTCTCCTCCTCCTTCAGTGCTCCGACCTCGGGGAAAGAACCTCTGTCACCGGTGGACTCTTACGGACATGGTTGAAGAATCTACAAGGCTTGGAGAGGGATCAAACATGGAAGGAAGAGGAGAAGTGTTATTTATAAGCACAAAGGAGGGTCCTTATTGACCGATGATTGATGGAGGGAAATTTCCTTTTGAGTCTAAAAATGATACTTACTAGAAGAGTAGCGAAGAAAAGAGTGTCGCAGAGGCGACCAACAAGAAAACTCCCATTCAATCAACAAGTACCCACAATATAATGAATGAATCAATTAAATCTCAAAATTTATGAGTCACAATTCCTTTAAACTCTACATAAATAAATATATAGTATGTAAGCATTAGAGGTCGATCCACAAAGAGCAAGCTAGATAACATATGATTTTTGCCAATCAAATTTATGTACACCTTTGCCTTCATCTCTTTTTAAGTGTTTTTTTAATTTTAATTAAATTTTTTTATTAAATATTATATATAATATAAATTTAGATAGAGAGAATAATAATAACATAAATATATAATGTTATATACATAGGTGTATATACATAAAGATAATCAAATACAATCAAGTGTGTATTATATATATTATATCTTTCTTTTGGATTTTCAGTATGCAAATTTTTAGTTTTTTTTAATATTTGAAAATAATAATAATATATAATGTAGTGTATAATAATATAGGGTACATAGTATATATATGTATACATGGCTATATATAGTATATCATACATAAATATAGATATAAATAGGTTAAAAACACAAGAATTCTTTTATATTTTAATATTTTGCCAATGTTTTTGTGATTTTTCTGGAATTTTTACATATTTTTATGGGTTTCTAGATAATAGGAAAAGGCAAAACAAGGAATTTTTAATTAGGTAGAATGAATTTTGGATTTAAAAATTTTAAATAAGTTCCAAAATATTCGGAATCATTTTTGTTACCTAATATATATAATAAAGAACACTACAGAACAAAAATTAAAATTTTTGGGTTTTTAAAATAATTTTTATTATTTTTAAGGGTTTTTTAGTGTTTTTCAATTTTTATGTTTTTATATTTATATTTTTATGTGATTTTTGGTGTGGAGTGAAATTATAACATTTTTTAAAGATGTTTCAATATTTTTTGTGATTTTCAAAGTTAAACATGGAAACTTGGGCCACTATTCAAATTTTAATAAATACTAAAATGCCTAGAAATCTAAATAAAAAATTATGGCCACTAACTACATCCTCCAAGGCATCTTCAATAATTTTTGCAAAACAAAAATCGAACCGAAGCTATTTTTTACAAAAATCCCAAAAAATACAATGCATTTACTAGCAGGGACTATTTTGTAATTAAAATAAAAGTTCTCTTAATTTCCAAACCATACATACAATATCAAGGGCTTTCATGTAATGTTTCACACAAAATATTAAAGTATACATGCTTAGGAGGGGTATATATGCAAATATACAAAACATATGCTTCTTTATATAATTTTTCCTTAAGAATATACACAGCTTTTACAAATTCTTGGATTAAATTGAAAGAAAGCAACTCATAGGAGTTTGCGTGCAAAATGCCCAACCTCACGTGATCGCCCACGTGAGGTGAGCTGGCACATACATATATGCAAAAAAATGAAACCCTTAGGGCCTTGTTGCAATTTTTACTAAACGTGTTACACTCTAGATAATATTTAATGTACTAAAAATAAAATGTACAAGGTCGAGGGGGTTCTGGCTATTTTATCCCTTATTGTGCATGAGGGGACAGTCCCGATCACATCACTAAACTCCATTGGATGGTCCATGCACGCATCGTTTTGCCGCCCAATCAATAACTTGGATTAGAATTGGGCATGCCCGTTGATCTGATGGCATATGTTGTTCGGGAAGAACAGGGAAGAACAAGTCTTCCCCCCACCTTTGATCAGTGATTTCTCCATCCGCTGATGACCTCTTTGTTTAATCTTTGGCTCTACTCCTCCGGGAGGGTCGTCCGCAGCTAGTGGTGCTCACAAAAAGATCTGGGACCCAGTGTTGGGGACCTGTAGCATGGTCGAAGTGTGGGCACCTGGAGAACATCATCCAGGTTCGGAGATGACCCCAGAAGGGTCCTTTGAATGCAGAACCTGCACGAAGAAGATCTTGGATCGTTGCAATGCACCTTGTCCAGAATTGAAGTTGAATCACATTGAAATGAAGATGAATGGAGAGGCTCAGGCGATAGGCGAGGAGCCTCGAGTTGTCGATTAAAGCACAATCGGGTGGTCCAGACGGGTCATTTTGATGAAGAATACGTGGAGGATTGAAATGGAGTGATCAGGGTGGTCAAAAACTGTCAAGAATTTGGCAAAATGGCCAGAGCCCTGGCAGCTCCGACATACGCTAAGATTACTTAATCTACTGCATTAAAAACCAAACTACGAACGGAAATAAAACCACGATAAAGAAAACTATCTAAAAATAAAATAGGAGCAACTCTTATACCTACTTTTGAAGCGAGGGAGCAGGATGGTCGGAAGGCCACCATGGATCGTCGTCGCTTCCTCGCTCCGCTGTCTTCAAGCTAGGGGAAGGACTCCTCTGCCACAAGGCCTTCAACACACACGCAAGGACACAAAATGGAGCTCCAACTGGGATCAAAATTGAGCAAGGAGGCAGAGGGACTTATTAATAGATGGAGCTGATGATCCTTATTGATTGGTGAATTGGTAAGAATCAGGACTATGTACAAGGGATTAAAGGGGATGGCATGGATTAGGGATGATCAAAGAAGGGTTTGGTGAAAGATCATCTCGAATTCGAGTGATTAGAAGCTCGGGAAAAAAGAGAGAAGACATATGTCTTCTGGTTTAACAGGGAGAGGTGACCTGGGTCAAAGAGTTGACCATGGTCAATTAGGGTTTGATTGTGGTTGGTCCATGTGGACCAATCAGAAAATTCCAATGGGAAATTATTGGTAAAATCAATATGAAATCGATAATGAGTTAATTAATTTTAGAGTATAAAATAAAAGTTATATTTTTTATTTTATGCAGTATTTTAATATGATTTTTATTTATTTTTATGAGTTGATTTATTACATGTTGCTTTTTACACGTCTATTTATATGTATATTGACCTATAAACAATATATTTTATTTTTATTTTGTATTTTTGATTTTATTTTTTTATTCTCATATTTTATATATTTATAACTTATTTTTATACATGCAAATATATTTTTATTTTATTTTTTGATTTATTATATACACTTAATTAAATAGCGGTATATATTATATAAGTATAAGTATATGTATTTCATCTATGAATTTATATACCTATTTTATTGTTGTGTTTTGTTCATGATTCTCTTCTATCTTAAAGATGTGCCTATACTATAATTAATATTTACAAAATTATAAAAATATAAAATTATAGAAATAATAAAGAATAAATAAAATGAATATTTTATTCATGTATATGGTACAGATGGGGTTCAAAATCTAACTTTCATACCTTAACTCCCAAAAATATGGAATCACCTTCATTAAATAGCTTCTGAGAAGTTATATACAATTAAAGATGTTTTGATATATTTTGAGTTTTTTTAGGATGTATGGGCCTGGGAATGGATTCTTCTTTTGAGCCTAAAAGGTACATTTTATATTATTTTTGTATGAAATCAATTTTCTATTTTTCTATATATTATTATCTACATCTTTCATGCACAAAGTTACTTTATTTGAGGTATAAATAATAAAAAATAAAATTGATCTCAAAAATGCTTTATTGATGAATGAATAAATACACTTTTTATTGTATTTTTGGCCCTTATCCCCCCCTACTTTATTCCTTGTCGACCAAATCAATTTTTGACTTGGTATCGAGGTTTAGGATCATAAAATACCTTTGGCATTTTATTTATTTTTCTTTTTTCTCTTCATTCTTTTATTTTGACTATAATAAATGTAATTTATACAATAATTATATAATAAATAATTAAGGTTAATTTGTACAAAAAATGGTATTTACATGCATTTGGCTAGGGGTTAAAAGCCAAAATGAAAGAATAAAGGTGATGAAATGGAGATTCATCAACGATTATGGGTGAATCAAGTTTATGTATAAGAGATACATGATTTAGTCGAGGATTAGGATTGATTGTAGCAAGGGTCAACATGAAGAATCGAAGAGAACTGGCGATGGCTCGTGCGGGAAAAAGGAGGAAATCAGGGGACATGACGCATATGACAAGTCAAAGACATAGGGGGAGCTAGTTAACTGGGGTCAACCATCCCTACAACGTGATTGGTCCACGTAGAACCAAGTCACGACAAAATAGGTCCTTTATTCGTAAATAAATTAATTAAAAATAGTAAATGTTTTTACTAATTTTTGGATATAAAATAAAAAGTGTTTATTATTTTATGTAGTATTTTAATAAGGTTTTTATTTATTTTTACGAGTCAATTTATTACAAGTTATTTTTTTTTGCAATTGTATTTACAGGTATATTGATCTATGTGTTGCATATTTTATTTTTATTATTTATTTTATTTTCATATTTTGTTTATTTATAACTTACACAAATATACTTTTATTGTGTTTTTCTAATGTTATTTATATACTTAAGTAAATAGTGGTATTAATTATATAGGTATAACCATTGTATAAATTTATAGGGGTTATTTTATTTTTAGTATTTTATTTATAGTTGTATTCCATTCTAAATATGTACATATATCATAAATAATAACAAATAAATAAAATGAATATTTAATTCAGGTATATGGCACAGGTCAAAAACCTAACTTTCAGACCTTAACACAAAATTAAATGAAATCATCTTCATTAGATAACTTATTAAAATTTATATACAATTAAAGTGATTTTGATGCATTTTGAGTTTTTATTGAGGAGGTATAGGTCTGGGTAGTTTGGGTTTTGGCTTTATGTTTGAGTATGAAATGTACACTATATGTTATTTTTATATAAACTCAATTTTGTATTTTTATTTGTATTTTTATTTGCAACTTTCATGTACAAAGTTTCTTTATTTGAGGTATAAATAAAGGAAAATAAAATAGATCCAAAAATGTAGAATTGAAGAATAAAATAATAGGGGTTTTATTGTCTTTTTTGCCCTTATCACCGCCTATTTTATTCCTTATCGATCAAATCAATTTTTGACTTGGTCTGGGGTTTAGGGTCAGAAAATACATTTGGCATTTTATTTCTTGTTCTTTTATTTCTTTATTCTTTTATTTTGGTTTTAAACAATGTGATTTATACAATAATTGTACAATAAATAATGACTGCTAATTTGTACAAAATAATGATTTTTACATGCATTTAGCTAGGGTTTAAAAGCCAAAATGAAAGAATAATGGTGATGAACTGGGGATTCATCACTTTCCCTCCAGCTTCTCCATCTCTCGCACCATCTAGACCCCCTGATCAACAATTTGAGGTCCTTCGCTCCACTTCATCGGACCTCGACCACCAACCTCCATCTCCACCCTGGATTCCATCAATAACATCCTAGCTGCATTGCTAGAACCTCACTGTTTTTTTCCCTTGCAGGTGCAGTAGCTTGAAGACCCTGTATGAGGGGTGTTTGATCCAAAAATAGATTCCCTGGTCATCGATTGGACCATAGTTCTCCAAGCCCAATCAGAGGGGTCCAAACATATATGAAGGCTCTAGGAGGTACGGAACGATGGAGGAGCGTAGGGAGATGATTAGCAGGGCTCTAGATGCTCGGAGACTCGTGTATCATCAGATCTAATCTAGCCACGGACGAGTTCTTCTTGACCCATTCCCTAGCGTTCGATCGAGAATAGAGCTCCAGGCTAAGCAAGTAACGTCCAATCAAGGCGAAACTCAACCATAGGATCTCATCTGAAATCTAACCGCAGATGTCAAAGACAAAGCATCATCGCGCAACACGAAGTTGCCACATGTCCAAGTGAATCAATCCAAGAAGAATGATAACACACCTTTTTGGGGTAATTGCATAAACACCCCCACCCTTTTGTTTTATTTTCTATTTATTCCAATAACTATTTAAACATGTTCAATACTTTATTTAAAAATTGCTAAAGGACCCTTGAACTTCTTGCATATTACTATTAGGTCCTTGCCAACTCGGCTCATGTGGCATGCCACGTGAACTGTGCATTTTGTAGATATACCCGTATAGTTTTTGGAATTGCAATTTAATATAAAAAATTTCGAATTTTGATTCAAAGTTTCTAAGTATTTTGCATGCTAGCCCATGCATTTTATTTTAATTTCAAATATACCCCTACTAGTAGCTTGTATTTTTATTTTTTTCCTTTTATCAGAAATAGCTATAGTGCTTATTTAATTTTGGGAAATTATTTTAAATGCCTTTAATCATGCTTGTTCATGCTATGTCTTTGGATCTGGCATTTATGTGATTTTTCCATTTATTAAATTTGGTTTAGGTTCTATTTATTACTTATTTAATTAAAAAATTCCAAAAATATAAAATCTTTGCTAAAATTACAAAAAATTACTTACTATTTATTATAGTATTTTATTACTCCAGACCAACAATCACAAAAAAATAGCAATAGAAACTCCAAATATTAGCAAGTCGTTGCTAACCCTAAAAATTGTGCAAAATATTTTTAAAAAACCCAAAAGTAATTATTTCTATTATATATATTATCTACGTTTTAAAAATGATTTGTAGAAATTTTGAACCTTTTTTATCCTATTTTTAGTCCTTAAATCAATTCAGCCTATTTTACAAGTCCCTGATTTTTATATTTTGGATTTTAAAAATACCTAAAAATTAGAAACAAATACCTGAAAAATCACAAAAACATTATAAAAATATAAAAACATAAAAAACACATTATTTTGTAAATTTTGGTTGTATATATCTATATTTATAATTATAATATTTTAAATTGTATAGTATACATATATATAGTTCTATATAATTAATATTACTACTAATTATTATAAATAACTTATATATTTTTAAATCCCTTATAAAATTAAATACGGTTTTTCTCTTAGGTATTTTACGATTTTTGTATAAAAATTATACATATTATACTATTTACTACTTGTATTATAAATATTCACTTTATATAATACCTATTTCTTATATATAGTTGTATGAATACATATATTATATATACTAAAAAAGAAATAAAAAAATGAGAAAATTATTTTTTTAAAATATACATATATAAGAAGAATTATTTTATTTAATTAAAACCCACAAAAACAATAATTGACTAAATAAGTAAATATTGTACAAACATCCCTATATTATTTATTATTTATTTATTTATTAATACTATACGTGCTACAACTTCTTTTACTGTGTTCGATACCAGACTTCTTGTCCACTATACACATTTATTTCTCGATTATAATAATTTTTTATCCACATTTCATTTGCTCATATGCTTTATTATTATATTGTGGTTTGATTGTTGATTTAATAGTTGAGTCTTTATGAGAGGTCAATTCAACGACTGTGTAGCTCACCTTGTGAGCGCACGTGACTCTCTCCTCAGAAATCTCGATTAATAAAATGGTGCCGGTGCCGAGGAGCAACAGAGTGTAGCTAGTTGTACATTACACTGCTTCCTTTCTTTTCTATTTTTCTAGCATTTATTTTTGATAATTATTTTGACTATTCTAATCCATATTTCTTTATTGATCTTTCTTGTGAGGGACCGCTTGGCGACGACTATCTCTTAGGAGGTGGATGCACTCGAGTCGAGCGGAGGTTGACACTCTACTTATGAGCCAATCGGGAGAGAGCATGAGAAAGGAGCAAGAGAAGAGCATCACTGCCTTAGTTTTGTTTTGTGTGTGAGAGAGAGATTTTTATTTTGTTTTTGTAAATTAATTTGTAATAATTCGGACACTGCCAAACTTAACGAGGTCCAGTGCTCGAGTTTCTGTTCATTTGGGGCCTCGTCACGTTTTTTTGCAATTTTCTCGCTTTTCTTTTCTTTGTTTCACACGTTTTGATTTTTTTGCATTTCTTTTTATTTGCTTTATGTGATTGAGCCCTAGTGTAGGACTTGCTTGCTCTATAGAATAGGTCCAAATCCCTAATTGAATTACATGTACCTATAGTTTCACGCTTGGAATTTGATCAAATTAATTGTTGATTATTTGGATTTGAAACCACAGGCTGAGAGAGACTCCACAAAGCGCTTACAAGACCCATTGTGGCAGGCACCGAGGAGTCTCGAAGATCGGACTTTAGATTTATTTTCTAGATACTCAACATCTGATTCTTCAGGTCAATAGCAACTCCTATTTTAGGATAGTTTCATTGGCTTGCATTTGCATATGGTGTAGGTTTTAATTCCTGTCTAGCATCCTGCACGAAGAGAGATGGAGGCAAGGTGAGCACCATCTATCTGAGCACACATCATTGATTTCCACTTGCATTGCTTTTCTGTGCTCTCCCAATGATTTTGACCACCGTAGGATACAAAAGGATTTGGAACCTCGCTAGAATAAAATTGGGACTACTAGTTTTATTTTCTAGATCCATTGTGGCAGTCACCGAGGAGTCTCCAAGACTGACTCTAGATTTAATTTCTAGATACTCAACATCTGATTCTTCAGGTCAATAACAACTCCTATTTTAGGATAGATTCATTGGCTTGCATTTGCATATAGTGTAGGTTTTAATTCCTGTCTAGCATCCTGCACGAAGAGAGATGGAGGCAAGGTGAGCACCATCTATCTGAGCACACATCATTGATTTCCACTTGCATTACTTTTCTGCTCTCTCTCCCTATGATTTTGACCATCATAGGATACAAAAGGAATTGGAACCTCGCTAGAATAAAATTGGGACTGTTAGTTTTATTCGACCCTAAAATTAAATGTAAGGACAAATCATTGTTTTGGGGAGAGTAGCCCCCTCCTTGTACATAGGTTGCAAATGAACTGAGTGAGGCACATACACATAAGGAATAGAGCCCCCAACACTAGAGTTATGCCTTAAGCGCTTGGGTTAACTCTTGGACCCTGTTATTGCTGGAAGCACTTACCTCAGACGTTAGACAAAGTGGTCTCGATGTTCTAGTGGGTGTGCACCATCGACTATAACACAACCACTTTAGGAGACTGCAAGTATGAGGTGGTCAATATTTTGTTTTCTCACCTAACTCTAAAATTTAACAAGATAAGAGGTTGAACTTTCACGGTCATCACTATGTTGAGTTGGTGAATTGAGGGGTTTGTTTGTTTATATTTGTGTTTGTATGTGTGCATACTCGATCTTCACTACGCATTTGCGCCTTTTCCTTGCATATCTTGACTTAACCATCATGATCTCTCGATCCCCGTCTTTTGTTTTGGAGATGGCTAACTGAAGTTATTTTGATATGGACTTTACGGATTATTCTTGCTCTCCAGTCAGTCCACCTCCATTTTATCAAGAGGATTTTGATCATGATTTCTCTTTTTGTACATATTCGCCTCATTCACAGTTTCAAGCATCTGATTTTGATTTCTGTCCACTACCACTGTCACATCACCTACCATCTCATCCACACGAGACTAAGCTATTAGAGTCACCTCTTATGGATACCACTCTTGAGTACATGACCCGAGTAGTAAAGCAAATGAAGCAGAGGATAGATGAACTCATTAGTATAAATAAGAGCCATAATGACACTTAATCTTCCTATGCCATGTATTCACGAGAGGACACCCATGAGAGCTTGCTACCGCCAAAAATACAAAAAATGAGAAAAACATAAAAACACAAAAATATTCTTGAAGACACCTAGCTGAGTCGGTTTGTAAAGAGAGGGCACCCATGCCAGATCCCATGCACACACACATTCACCATAGTTCCCACCTTTCCCCCCCAATGATGACAATGTACAGACTGTTCTAGCCATCCTTATGTAGATGATGATTCCGATCGCTTTCCTTGTATGGAAGAGATAGAAAATCTTAAAAATGTTGACTCATTCTGAAGTGATGACAGCTATTCATGTTATTATTATGGCCCCACTTCAAAATGCCATGAACCAATTATATGCACCTCTACACAAGAAAAGAAAGCTACGACTTAGAACCGAGCGACACCTTCTCACCATGGCCAATGCCTAAGCCATCACCCACTGTCCACTCTATAGGAAAGGGGATACTAGTACACCCCTTGTGAGATGTGCTATCTCTGCCCACATGTGTGATCATACTCTCCTTGATGACGACTCATCGATTAATATAATACCCTTCGCTTTGGTACAATATTTTCATTTGGGGTCTCTCAAGAAAACCATGATAATTTGTCAATTCGCTATGGATCAATGAAGAGGCCGATGGGTATTCTTGAGAACGTTGCCATTCAGATCTAGGGCATGAGCTTAACTATTGATTTTGTTGTATTGACCATGGAGACCTCCTCTCCCAAGGAGGGATCTCCAATCATTGTGGGATGGCCCTTCCTTGCCTCTGCAAGAGCCCTTATTGATTATGGATCTAGAGAGAGAGGCTTTTGTTCTGACAATGAGAGTGTTTTGATCACTTCACCCACCACGGACAAGAGACCCACATTTAATGAGAGCGCACCCATGTCAGCCGACCCCAAGGACTATGACTTATCTCAAAGAGGTTTGCTTTATCATGGATGAAACTGATACCCAAGAATTCCTCTTCAGAGAGGAACTCGGATAGCATAGACCTTGGATTTCCCTCTTCTTGTGCATGGAAATGTGTTGATGACATCCACGTCATTTATACCATAGACACCTTACTGCGGAGGGCAGATTTAGGAGAGACTTCCCAGACTGAACATGACCGTACCTCTTTTACTGCTGAGTTCAAGCCTTTTTGTTTTGAGATAGCTGAGACTTCCTAGGCTGAATCGGACCACACTACTTTGACTGATGAGTTCGTGCCTTTTCTCTTTGAGATTGTTGAGGATCTTTACCATGTCGATCCTAGATGGGATGTGTCAGCCGGTGACCCCGATATCGACTTGCACTTGTTGAGATCCATCCCTCAACGGTCGTGTAAGAGGTTACGCTTTCTACCTTCTTGATCATTGTACAATCCCTTTGTATATCCACATTCGTTTCATTCCTTTTGTCTACCGTTTCGCTCATCCACCTCATCCTATGTGTTTTCCTTGCTTAGGATGTACTTTGTCCTAAGTATAGGGGAGGTGGACAAGTCGAGCGTTGTCTCATCATTCAATTTCATCACTTTTATTGTTGCTTATGATTAGGTCTCTTTTACCCTAAGTATAGAGGGAGCTGTGCATACATTCCCCAACATATTTTTTCCTTTTTATCGATTTCTTTTCATAGATCCTCTCACTTGTCTCCTCTCCCATTGACATTCTTTCTATACTTAGGGAATTTTACCCTAAGTATAGGGGGAGACAAGCTGAGTTGCTGATTTGTTTACTCCCACCCTCGACCCACCCTGCTTTGTGTACAGTCTGCTATACTTAGCATTGATTGATCCTAAGTATAGGGGGATCGGTCGACTTGTCATTCTTTATTCGGTTGTTGTAGTATAGATTTTCCTATACTTAGTACGAGTTATGTCTTCCTTTTCTCTTCGATCTATGATGACATATCTCAAGCTAAGTATAAGGGGATCTTATATACGTTGTATATATTTTAGCCATAATTCGTACTTGGCATATTTTCAATAATGTGTCTAATTAATAAAAATTAATACACACACAAAATTCTTTTATAATTATAGGTAATAAAATGATTAAAAATATTGTGCAAAATATTTGAAAAATGGTTGGAAAATCTCTTTGAAAAATCTTTTGAAAAATATTTTGTAAAATATTTTCAAACCTTTGCAAACATATTTTGTTTGTAAAATTTCTTTTATTTGTTTGAATAAAATGTTTTGAAAATCTATCTGCAAATGTTTTGGAAAATAGTTGCAAAAATAGTTTGAAAATCTATACATATTTTTTGAAAAATCTCAGCAAAATGATTTTTAAATTTTGTAAATATTTGCAAAAGTTATTTGCCAATCTTTTTTTCAAAATAAAGTTTTCTAAAATGATTGTCAAAAAATTTGCAAATTATTTTGAGTATGATAGAAATTATTTCCAAACCCTGTACAGAAAACCTGTAAATTCCTTTTGTAAATCCTTCACCCAAATTCTTGTAAATAAAAAGATGCAATCATTGTAAATATATGCACATAATTATTTGTCAAAACACTTGTGTTTTTGAAAAATCATAAAAAATGCAAAACTTTCTCAAAAATCCATAAAAAGTTCAAAACTGAAAATAACATTAATATATATATCCTGTATTGTGCATAGAATTTGCATTTTTTGGATTGATAATGACAATTGAACTAGTCTAAATAAAATCCGAAGATTGGATCTTGTTTGGACCTTAATTTGCTTAATCGCAAAAACCTTAAGATAATTGGAATTGAGACACTTTAGGTCTGCTAGACTTAATTTTTTGGGACCATAAGAATTAGTTCAATGTCATCTTGATTGACTAAGTAGAATATTTCAGAGCAAACACATGACTCTTATCGATAATGACCTAACTTGCACACCTGTGTCTTGCACTTTGCTCAACTCAGTTGAAGCGACAGAGGGATGGATTTGCTGACATGAGACACAAGCCAACTGAAACATTGGAAGTCATATATCTGTGGTCATTGTACCCCAACCTGATCTGGTAGACATGAGGTCCAATGAAAGAAGTTGTGGGTTGCAATAATGCTTCAAAAGAGGGATAGTCTACTATCTTAAGAGTAAAATTTCCTTATGTAAATGTTGTTGTACATAGTATCAAAAAATGCATAAATCAAAAACTCCAAAAAATAGACGGGCAAGAATAAGAAAAATAAATTCCCATCTTAGCATATGGATTCAATAAACAAGCTTGAACTTCAAAGCCAAAAACATTTGTGAGCCTGCAACCAAATGACTTGGCTATACCGGTCAAGAATCCTAGGATAGGTAGCTACACTGGCTACCGTCCATTCTCTTCTCCACCTCGTGTTCTTGAGCCGGTTGCACTTGAACTTAGAAGGGAATACCCTGCTTCTTGAGGAAATAGTTACTGGATTGGGGAGATTAGGTCACCGTGTTGGAGAAGACTGACTTTTACCGCTTCAACTAAGAGGAGCAACATACCACACACATTGTACAAGATAGACTCATAGTTACAAGGGACTATGTATGACATTGAAGTGTTCTGATATTTCTTCTGAGGAGACTTGGGTAGGGTTTTGTAATTCTTAGAGGTTGTTGTGTTGCAAGCTTGGTTCCCAAACAAGGATCCAACCAACCCAAAAATCTAAGGGTCCTACTGAACTCCAAACTTTGATATTATGAAGACAAGTTCAAGAGTTAAAATCAATCCAAGTTCCTTCTTTTTCTTTTCTTTATTTTCTTTTCCGCACTTATAGGAATAAGTGTTTGCTAGGGACTACCAAAGGCAAGTATGGGGGGGTGATGAATCTCCATTTCGTCACCTTTATTCTTTCATTTTGACCTTAAATCCCTAGTTAAATGCATGTATATATGATAAATCATTAATTTGCCAAAATAAATACCTGCTAATTTGTACAAATACTATATACAATATAGTATATTTACTATTTAATTACAAAATAAAAGAATAAAGGAATAAAATAAAAAGAAATAAGACACCATAGGTGTTGAGCTATCCTAGACCTCGAGACTAAGTCAAGAATTGACTTGGTCGACCAGGAATAAAGTAGGGGGAGATAAGGGCCAAAAACAACAATAAAAAAACATAATTTTTATTCATTTATAATTGAGTTTTGGAACCTATTTTATTCTTTATTATCTATATTACAAATAAATAAACTTTGTATATGAAAGTTGTAGATAAAAATACATAGAAAAATACAAAATTTTTTACACATAAAAATAATACATAATGTGCCATCTACGCTTAAAATATAAAGCCAAAATCCAAACTTCACAAACCTGTATCTTCTCCATATAAACTCAAAATTCATCAAAATCACCTTTTATTGGATATAACTTGTGATAAGCTATTTAATGAAGGTGGTTTCATCTAATTTGGAGTTAAGATGTAAAAGTTAGGTTTTGACCCCTACTATACATTATATAAGAATAAAATATTCATTTTATTTATTCTTTATATTTTCTTTCTCTTATATTTTGATAATTTTGTAAATATTATAATAAATACATATAAATCATAAAACAAGAATAAGATAACTAAAAATACAATAAATAAATAAAGGAATTAAAAAATATATATGAATTGTATATATTTATACATGTATAATAAATACACATATTTATTTCAATGGACAAATAACTTCAGAAAAATAATATATATAAGTGTATTTAAATAAGTTCTAAATATATAAATTATGTGTATAAAATAATAAAATCTAAAATAAAAAATAAAAATAAAATATATAGATAAATATACCTAAATTTATACTTGTAAAAAGCAACTCATAATAAATTAACTCGAACAAATAATTAAAACTCATAATGAAATGCTAAATAGAAAACAATTTTTTTATATTTTTTCTTTTATATTCTTAATTAGTTTATATTTTGTTTTTATTATTATTCATAATTTTCCAGTCTATTTTGTCCTCTAACGACACAACTAGATCAATGGGATGCCTTCGATAGTTGACCTCCAGTCAACTATCCTTCTTCCCCCCATTTCCCATGTCAGACGCGTACCACCCGACTTTCTCCCCTTATTCACGCCTCCACCATGTTCCTTATCCACCAAGCTCTTCCACTCCTCTACTCTCTAATCCTCCATGATCTGCACCGACCCTTCACCCATCGCCAACTCTTCACCCTTCGCACGCCACCATCCCTCGAACTTCCACGTCACCTTCCTTATATCTGCACCCTCTTCACCATTTTGGGGTTGGAACATATTTTACCAGTCTTTGCCCCTTGGATCACCTCGGTGTGATGCTTCTCGTGATATGAGCTTCTCGCCATGGTCCACAACAAGGAGGAGCGACGTAGAATGAGTTCCCAGCCATCGTTGGAGCTCCTCTCCAGCAGTCCTATATCCTTGGCTCCGGCCATCTTGAGGTCTTTTCCCATATTTTCTAGGTATATTTCATTCCTACCTTTCATTTTAGTATTTATATGATGTTTGTATTTCTTGTGTTAGCTTAGATTTAGGAAGATCTTAGGTCACTAGAGCTCCATCCTTTGTCTCCATCGTAACACCCTCGTTCCCACCATCACTTGTCACCCCACAAACTTACCCTCCTGCTTCTCCATCTCCAACATTATCTAAACCCGCCGATCTGTTCCATATCAACGATTGTGGTTCTTCCCTTCACTTTACCGGACCTCGACCATCCACCTCCATCTACACCCCAGATTCAATCAATAATAACCTAGCCTGCATCACTAGAACCTCGTTGTTATCTCCCTTGCAGGTGTAACAGCTAAAAGATCCTCTATGAGGGGTGTTTGATCCAAAAATAGACTCCCAGGTCGTCGACTGGACGATATAGCTCCAGGGCCCAATCAGAGGGGTCCAAACATATATGAAGGATCTGGGATGTGTGAATCAGCAACAAGAGCATAGGGAGCTGACCAGTAGGGCTCCAATTGCTCAGAGACTCGCGCATCATCAGATTCAAACTTGCCATGGGAGAATTCTCCCCGAGTTCTTCATGACCCATCCCCTACCATTTGATCAAGAAAAGAGCTCGAGGAGGAGCAGCTGATGCCCGATCAAGGTAAAACTCAGCCGTAGGATCTCATCTGCGATATAATCCCAGATGTCGAAGACAAAGCCGCATCGTGCAATGAGAAGTCACAACATCCAAGTGAATCAACACGAGTTGCACGATAATGTGCTTTTTATGGGGTAATTGCATAAATACCCCTACCCTTTTGTTTTATTTCAGATTTAGTCATGAAACTATTTAAACTCATTTAATATTTTCTATAAAAATGGCTAGAGGACCCTCAATTGTCTTGCATATTATTGTTAGGTCCAACTCAGCTCATGTGGCACCCCATGTGAGCTGGGCATTTTGAAGATATACCCATGCAGTTTTTGGAATTGCAATTTAATAGAAAAATTTCGAATTTCAGTTCAATGTTTCTGGGTATTTTGCATGATAGCCCCTACCTTTTATTTAAATTGCAAATATACCCTTGCTGGTAGCTTGTATTTTTATATTTATTTTTCCTTTTATAAAAAATAGCTCAATGCTCATGTATTTTTGGGAAAATTATTCTAAGTGCCTTTAATAATTCTTCTTCATGCTATGTCTTGGGATTTGACATTTATTTGATTTTTCCACTTATTAAATTTGGTTTAGATGCTATTTATTCCCTATTTGACTAAAAAATTCCAAAATTATAAAACTTCTGCTAAAAATTCCAAAAATTACCAATTGTCTACTATAGTCTTTTATTACTCTAGAACAAAAAATAGCAAAAGAAACTCCAAAAATTAGCAAAACCTGCTAACCCTAAAAATGTGCAAAATATTTTTGAAAAACCCAAAAATATTAGTTTCGGTAATATATATATATATATTAATATGCATATATTAAAATTGATTTGGAGAAATTTTGAACCTTTTTGCTATTTTTAGTCTTCAAATCAATTTGGTCTATTTTACAAGTCCCTGATTTTGTATATTTTGGACTTTAAAATACCTAAAAATGAGAAACAATACATGAAAAAACACAAAACATTAGAAAGATAAAAAACATAAAATAATTTATTTTTTAAATTTTGATTATATATCTATATTTATAATTATAATACTCTAAATTGTATAACATATATTTATAGTTCTATATAATTAATATTGCTAGTAATTATTATAAATACCTTATATATTTTAATCCCTTAAAAAAAATAAAAAGGACTATTCTCTTAGGTATTTTTTGATTTTTGTATAATTATTATACATTTTATATCATATACTACTTATATTATAAATATATACTTTATATAATGGGTTGTATGGGGTTGTCCCTTGGGGGCATCCAACATGGCTGCCCCGCCCCCATTTTTTGTCAATTTTATTTTTATTTTTTTTGAAAAATATCTCCATGTATATTAATCCCTTTATCCCTATTATATGTCATTCAAATTTCGTTAGAAACAGACACTCCTACGACCTCCATCTAGATAGGATTGATAAAAAAATCCTGCGACCATTAAAAAAATGGTTGTCTGGATGGAGGCCGTAGGAGTCTCTGTTTCTGACGAAATTCGAATGGCATATAGGAGGGATATAGGGATGAATATACATGGTGATATGTTTTCAAAAAAAATAACAAATTTACGAAAAATGGGGTGGGGGCAGCCCCATTTTTTCCTTATATAATACATATTTCTTATATAATTTATATATACACACTTATGTTATATATTAAAAAAGAAATTAAAATCATAAAACTAAAAACTAAAAAGATATACATATATATAATAAGAAATATTTAACTAAAAACCCAAAAAACAACAGTTGATTAACTAAGTGAATATTGTACAAACATCCTTATAGTATGTATTCGTTATTTATTTATTAAATATTATACCTGCTACAACAACTTATCTTCTCATATTGCTAGGTTAAAATAAATTTTGATCCACATTTAATCTTCTCATATTGCTTCATCATTATATTGTGGGTTGTTGTTGATTTAATCATTGAGTCTTTGTGAGAGGTCAATTCAATGACTGTGTAGATCGCCTTGTGAGCGCACACGACTCTCTCCTCTGAACTCTCGGTTAATTACCCTCCAACCACCATCAAGGAACGACGATTGAATCCTCATCGTCAGCCCCTTCAAATACTTCTCCTCCGTCGCTCATGCACGTCATCCAGCTTCACATGGGTCATGGCCTAGATCTTCTCCCTCCTCTTGTGATAGAGGATGAGTGGATCGATGGAGATGCGCTATGGCTCTAGTGTCGACCCTTGGTCGTCAGGCCAAGCCACGTCTACTAAGCGACTGTTCGAGATGTCCTCCTTGGCTGAGAAGATTCAACGAAGATCGAAGGACCTCTCATGTCCTCAACCCAAGTCCTCCGACCACCCTCACATGTTCTTCAAATTTCTAGGTATGTGATTCTTATTTTTACTCGATTTTCTCCCATTTTATTCGACATTGACAACCACCTTTATCCTAAATTGACAGTCTCCCCACCTTTGTTACATGTCAGCCACTCACGCCAATCAGTCAATTCACCACCTCCTATACTCCAAACCTCAATCCATGTCTCACCCATTCTCCATTAGAAATGACAGCGAACCCATTACGTTCTCTGCCTTATGCAACATTTAAGACTCTCACTCCATTCTAGCATGAATACACCTTGCTTTGGGTTGCATCTAACTTTTGCAGGTCAAAGATATGACAATGGCTAGAGCTTCTTGACATGCTCCATTCTAGAGCTAGCTCTTTGACGAGCCCCCATTGTTTTCACGATCTGATCACTGTAGAGCCTTCACCAACATCCCGTGAACTTTTCTGACGTCCAACGAAGCTGATCAACACTTCAGACTTTGAGATGATGTAAGGAGTATATGAGGTGGCATTGATGGAGCACAACCATCACTGCTTTTCGATGGTAGCGAGGGAGTAGGATACAAGTACATGCATCGTCTGATTAGTTGGATCAGATGGCTTAGATGAATTCTTAGCCACCACCGTGAACCTCATGTCTCGGTGGAACCAAACCACACTCCAAAGCATGGAAACCACCCCATGTGGCTTCCGCACCTGCAACTGGTCGAACCTAGGCTCGAGCCTCCACGTAATTGCGTGGTACATGAGGTCCTCAGCAAATTGCATCTGAAGCCTGTGAAATCTTCAATGCTGCAAATAGGTATAGGCATGCATGACTCACGGGACACACCTAGATAAATTGCATGGGAACTGTTTGTGAAGCTTTTTCATATTTTTCCATGTTTCCATAATTACAAAAATAGCCCTCTAGGGATCTGTTTGTGAAGCTTTTTCATATATTTCCATGTTTCCATTTGCGATTATTCCCTTAGACTAAATTGGTTATATATTAAGCATATGGATTTGTATTCCACTTATTTCAATTTTATTTTGATGCTAATTTGATTATCTATCTTATAGCACTCTTTTTTTCCTGATTTAACACACATAACATAATGAACTTAATTGGGCATCTATTGCGTCAATTACTTGATTTTTAAATGCCATTGAATGAAATTGGATCTACTTGATGCATCAGTTGCTCCTGAAATTGATTCCTACTTCCTTTCTCACATTATTGATAATTTAGGTTCTTATATGTACATGTATATCTATTTTCATCTCATGCCATTATGTACCATTTAATCTTTATTTTGCATACATTCTGTTAATTAATTATATATTGTATCACAGTATTGTACATTCTATCTCTAGTTGACCTAGGTTGAGGAATAATCACTTAGTCTAGATATTAATTTCTGATTAATCGTTAAAGTATCCCATGTCCTTGTGTTTGTCCTTGTTACACTTGCCAAGTTAAATTCTCCAAATATTCAAAATTATGGTCTCTTAGGATCATTTTACCTCTTGTACTATGACAATTACATATTATTAAAAGAGGTGAAAATGGGTTCATCAAATATTTACACATTAATATATTTTTTGGCATTTTTAATAGTTTATAATGAAATAAGAGAAGAGATACATATATACAAATTGTATATACAAACTCCGGATGGTTCACTTTCTTTGATTTTTAAGTAAATTTTGATTTCGATTTTTGCACATTTTATTAAAACATAAATCAAAGAAAATAAATGAAAACGAAATACATCAAAAAGAGTGAATTTTGTACATAAAATAATAATGTCAAAATCAGTCAATACATACAATATACAATGAGGGCACAAAATCCAAGTTTCACATATGAACTCTGATTCTTTTGAACTTGGTATTTGTAGATAATTGAATGTACATTAATTCAAAGCTGAGTATGAGTTTATAGGAGACTATTTGTGAGAGATATTTGCATTTGCAACTTTTTGTCTCAAAACTAGGGTTTGGTTTTGTTTGTCCATTATACAAGTTATATTTTTCTAATATTTTTCGATTACTAAGATTAGTAATATGTACACGATGGAGTTTATTTTATTGGATTTGGAGTTAGTATAACATAATTAAAAATAATAGAACTTTTGTTAATATACATGTGACAATACAACATAAATTTTGGCTTCCTATTTATGCAATTATGAATATTAAAATATGAATATTATTTAGACATGCATTAATGCTAATAATGCAATTTAGATGATTAAATGCAATTACTTGAGAATGGAGCTCTATTTTCAGCTTTTAGAGTGATGAATCACAAATTCATCACTGAGGTGTCGAATAGGGAGGTGAAGAGTTTTTCACATAGGTTATTTCGACTACATAAGAAGAATTGGTCCAGAATTTTGGAGCCAGTTCTCTGGACCTATAGGACTGTTTACAAGATTCCACTTGGAACCTCCCCATTCAGAATGGTTTATCTTAAACCATGTTGTTTGCAAGCGGAAACATATCGTAAATCAGAATGAGCATCGATAAAGGATGGTTGGAATAGTCACGAGGCAATAAGTAGAAATATTTGGATATTATTAAACTTTTGGAGATAAGAAAGATGGCATATGAAAACAATGTAGTCTATAGGATAAAGTAAAGCATTGGCATGATCAAAACAACAAACGAAAGCACTTTGTTCTTAGACAATTGATATGGTTATTCAAAATCAAGTTGATAATCTTGAAGGGAAGCTCAAGTCCAAGTTGACAGGATTGCACATAGTTCATGTTGTGTACGAGAATAACACTATAGAGATTTCATATAGTGCATAATTGATGAATCAGTGATTCATCATACTAAAAGATGAAAATAGAGCTTTGTTACTAAGTAATTAGCTACATTTCATCATTTATTCTGTATTTTTACAATTCATGCAGTTAGAATTAATATACGCATTTTAACATGCATAATTGCATTCATAATCATCTTCATATTGCACCTAACTTCATGGATTTTTAATTAATTCATACTAACTCCAGTTGATCTCAAACCACCTCTATTGTGTGCATATTACTAACAAGATTAAAAGAAAAATACCATAACAATACTAATTCAAATAATTGGCCCCAGAGATAAAACTCCAATTTCAGATTAGACAGACTAAAACGCTCATATCTTCCTCATACGGTGTCCGATTTAGGTCTACTCACTTTTAAAGTAATACTTGTTCAAAGACCTTCAAAATATGACCAATTTCATAAAAATCGAATCTCATATGTGAAAGTTGGGTTTTGGGCCTCTTTTGCGCATTTTGTCTTTTTGCAATTTTTGACCTTATATTTTATGTACATAATTAACCCTTTTTCTTTTATTTCTTTTTCATCTATATTCTTTGATGAAAGTTTTATTAAAATACACAAAAATCCAAATTCAGAATGAGACTGAAGTCAAAGAATCTGACCAAGTATGAGTCTCCTTGTGAGTCTATACAAACTTTCCCTGTTTTCCCACTCTATTTTATTCTCTTATTTTCTTATTTAATAAAAATCCAAAAATAGATATTATGTAAATATTTATATTTGATTTTATCATATTTTTTCTCAATTTTTATCTTAATTAAAAATCACTAAAAAATTACAAAACCCAAAAATCAAGGTATTCTATGTACATAGAGTACCCCAAAAATATCACTTTGTACAGATGACCTCTTTTGCTCTTGGTCCCTTTATGAAAATTGTAGTCTTATCGAGACGAGAAATTTTTATGTTGAGAACTTTTTGATCCGAGGTCGTTTGTTATTTCTCTTGGATTTTTCTTTATTTCTATTTCTCAAATTTTCTAGAGTTGACACGTGGCCGCTCCTAGAGCTGCCACATGTCCCTCATATTTCTAACCTTTTTTATTTCATTTTTTAAAATTAATTTAAAAAACTCACGTGCATGGCACGTGAGGTCCTCCTCTATCCCTTCCAACCTTCCCAATCAACGTCACCCTCCAGGCATAAACCATCACCTCACTCGCACGGTGCCTTCATCCCGCCCTTCCTACACTCACAGAAGATCGCCCGCACCACACCCTGATCCTCCCATTGTAAGAGGTGAGTGCCCCCACCGTCGTGAGTCCTACTCTTCCAAATCATCTACCTCCATCGCTTTTCCCCAGCCGCAGGTCGCTCCTTGTAGCGACTCCCAGTCACCGTCGTCGTGCCTCTGAGGGACCGCTTGCGCTGCTGCCAGTGATGCCAGCCTCTTCATAACTCATCGCGTGGCACAGCCTAAACTGCCTCGCGCCACTCGCTTGCCAACCGTGCGTCTCCGCCATCGACCATCTTCTACGCTCCTTCGTCGACAACTGTGCACCACCTCCTCTAGTGACGGTCTCTATAGTTGGGCCTCATACGTGTCGCCGTCGCACACCTCCCCAGGAATCGCCAGGAAAAAGAAAAATAAGGGTGCAACACCTTACGTGCTTTACACCCTCCTCTCCAGACAATTTACAAGAAGCCCCTGCAGGAGCAAAGTATTTCCAAAAAAACCCAACACACGTGATCTCTACGTGTTGAATACATTATTTGCGAAGGAAGGCCCTGGAGTTTCCCTCAATCACGCAGAGGTCCCTGCATTCTAGATTGCACGTGGGGCGCACCTAATCCACTAGTGAATTTCAAGAAAGCCCCTCACTATTTTGGTAATTGCATCCACATATTTCTTCTCAATCATTTTATTTATGTATTTGCATTCTGAACCCTGTGTTCGCCATTTATTTTAAGCCTCATTTTGGCATCATTTTATTATTTATAAAATGCACTTTAATTCATTTAATTGTGGCGTGCTTATGGTATTTCTATTCTTTGTGGTTAATTATTTACTATTATTCTAGTGGAAATTTGTATATTTTGCCCAATCGGTACTGAGAAATTTATAAATAATTAACCATAGCTCCAAAAATAGCCAAAAATTCATCGATAATAGAATTAATTGTTAGTAACATTGTGCCCAAAAAAATGCATTTGCATTCATAGTTTTGTCTATAAAAATCATTTTGTACATTTCACAAATCAATTTTTAATAGGTATTAAATGCACCATTTTTAGGGTCTAGGATTTTTTAAGATATAATACCTAGTGATATATCCTAGATAATTTTATTTCCTGAACATAAATAGATTTAATAATTATTATAATTAATTTTTAATAATCTCATTGTCTGCATTCATTTAATCATAGAATATTCATTTTGCATCGAAAAATTACAAAACAGTTACATTTCACATTCTGGACAAGTTTGAGGATTTTTGGAATTAAGTTGATAAAAAATTGTAATTTAACTTCTGAACTTTGTCAAAATTGTATTTTCCTCATTTATTGCATTTAAAAATTAGAAAAATACCTCTTTTAAAACATAACTTTGATATTGACTAAAAACCAACCTAAGGAGACAGTTGCCTCCCTGAGTTTAACGTCAGACTTAGCAAGTAAAAAAAGTTGACCGCTCGCTTTAATTGACACATTAATTAAAATTGTAGTTTTTGATTAACCCTGAATTGCCTGCTTGCAACAAACATATTTTAAACATTAATTTGCTACTATTAGAAATGGTGATTTTTGTGTTCTTCAAATGGTGTCATTGCCGGGGAGGCACAACTTAGGTTGTTGTAGAAAATCAAGTTTTTAGGTTTTCCATCCTCAGGTAGTCTGACCCCCAGTTTTTCTTGTAATTATTTCTCCATATTTTTTCTTCTTCATCCAACATTTATTTTATTTTATTTAATTTTGTGTATCTGACCCTACTTAATTGTGGGAAAAGGCTTTGTTGTTGTGTTGTCTTTGTGAAACTCTCTAATGTTTGATCTCTTATTTTCGTGTGAGGTACCCTGTGACTAGGAGTGATCTTCTTGGAGACCGACGCCTCTCGGAGCGACTGGATACATGCCATTTTTTAACTTTTGAAAGAGAGACTATTTTTTATCTAATTTGTAATTGATTGCTAATTTCCAGCAGTTCCCGATCGGGTTCTCGTATGTTTAAAGAGACTGAACTCTTTGTGGTGTGTCAGACCTGTTTCACTCTCCGGTGAGGGTGGGGCATGACTTGAGTGGTTCGTAGTCCTAGGATTGCACCGCGACTATTAGATCTACTAGAATTGTATGTGCTCGTAGGACTAGGACCACACTGCACTTAATTATACGCACTAGATCGGTTTTCATATAGCCAAATTAAATTGTTAATTACTCGCAAATAGAAATTCCTATTCTAGGTACGATTTCACGTGCATGCATTATATTTATTTTTTAGGGAAATTTCAATTCTCTTTATCATATTGCATGAAGATTGCGAGGAAGCACTATAACTATCTCTGACTCAGCATTCATCATCTTGTTTCCCGCTCCACGACTTTTTCAACTCTCCCTCAATTTTCTTTCATATAGGAATAAAGGAAATTGGAATCACCGTGTAGACGTGCATTGATCCACACTCAAATTCAAGTGATAACCAAATTAAAACAAGGGGACTACTAACATTATTGATTAACTAAAATCAGATAAAATTGAAAATCATTGTTTTCTGGAGAGCAACCCCGCCATTTTTTGATTTTACTGCAAGTGAGAGAGGGACAAACACTAGGATAGAGCCAAGCCAAGATTTTCAAATTGACTACTGAATTTACCAAAATGATAGCCACTTCTCAAAAAGGATCTATGGGCTGGTAAACGGTCTGGATTTCCTTAGTAGAGTGGGAGGTTTAGAGGACACTTAAGGCTCTATCCTCAAGTAACGTTGAACCGTACTCATACAGTATGTACTTACTCCCATACTAGTTGAAAGTGGGCGCAACTAGTCGTATGAGTCGGGACAGTTTTTAGGAAAATACAGGCACCTAACAACTCGTTAACTCTTTTCAAATTTTGTGATTATCGTCAATTAAAATAGACAAGATAATTTGGTCGAACCTTTGCGGCCTTCACTGAGTTGAGTTGGTGAATTCGGGGTTTGCATTTGTGTATTGAATTGTGTGGCAGTGCACTTGCATACATAAATCATGGTTTCACAAATCCATTCTTTCCATTCCATTTGAAGATGTCGGAATATTGGCATTCATACCCAGACTCCGTGGGACGCTCTCACATGACAAATTCCCAATCTTCTTTTCCACCCTCTTTTTCAGAGAAACCCTCTCTTTGAGGTAGTTTCTCTCCATCCATCATTTTCACCCACACACCCATCCTTGGTTGAAACATTGATATACGAACCACTAATAAAATCAAACATTTTCTATGAAGACACAATGGAGCAAGCAGACTCGAGGATGAATGTGGGTGTAACTGACTTCGATAGAGGAACACGATTCTCGGTTACATATGAAAATTCACTATTTAAACCATCCTCTACTCAGGGTGCTTCACAGCCCAAGTATGATCAATTTTCCTTTAGCACATAGATGAAACCAAAGTCAAGGAAATAAGACTCATGACCAAACCCTAATCACAGAAACTGACTATATCTCGGTTCAGGAGAAAATGCCAATGTCGTGGCATATCGGGCATAGTCACTCATTTCCGAGTCATGAGACAATAGTGGATCACATAGCTCAGATCAATAAAAGAATCGAGGTTTTGACAGAATAATTTGATAATGTCATCCAAATAGTGAAGGACATGATAATCAACCAATAGGAATCAAGAAAATCATAGAGCGAAATCGAAACGCTTAATCTACCTGAGTTCCACGCACAAACACCACAAACCACTGACCCTCCTACTGACTCTACTGAAAATTCCAAAAAAAATTAAAAATCATAAAATTAAAAAAAAAACGGATAACATCAATATGGAAGCGTTTTGCAAAACTGCGATCTTAGAGCTTCCATTAATCAAGGTCATAGAATATGTACCTGATCTTCAGAGATTTGTGAAGAGCTGATTATCACCTAAGAAGATGAGAAAGAAAAGATCTCAAACAGAATATCATTTAATTACTATGGCCAGTTCAATGGTGCTGACCCAAACAAACAAGGTCTAGAAAGTCAAACAATTGACCAAACTGACCTGTAAAATTGAGAATATTGAGTTTAATAATTTTTGTATTGACGATGATTCTACATTGAATATCCTCTCAAAGTTCTTGTTTGATAGACTCGAACTTGGACCGCTCAGAAAGACCCGAGTGATTGTTTAATTCCCCGTCCGATCCACAAAAAGATTGAGAGGATTTTTTCTATCGTCATTACTTTCCAAGGTGTCACACATAGAGTGGACTTCATTGTCCTGGACATTGAACACCAAGGAGATGTATATGAGTCTCCCATTATTTTGGGAAAGCCATTTCTAGCATTCGCTAGAGTGACTATTAATTGCGAGACTCAAGACATTATATTCCCGAACACAAACCCAATTGATCAGATTCTCGAGGACACACCAAACACTGAGACAATCGATCCAGCAATCGACAGTCATGACATAGAGGAATCCTCATATGCCCACACCTCTCCACTTTTCACTGACACAAATGAAGGAGAGACATCCTACGAAACGGTCGACGAGACTACAAAGGTGAATGAAATCAACAGAGAAACATTCGATTCACCACACCCGGACATGGTTATGTCAGATCTCCTTAAATCCACACACGTAAAGCCAACAGAGAGATAATACTCAGGACATGAGCTGTCTTTGCAAGAATATTACAATTTATATGGAGACTCATCTGATAGGGAACCTATGGTCAGCACCTCACAAAGAATACCTCCTGATCCGACTGAGAATGCCACTTCCAATATTTCGGGAAAAATATATCTTGAGGATTACTCATAAGGTTCGAAGGATGCGAGTAGTATGAAAGAGCTCAGTTCGAAGAATTTGGAGCCTGTTCGGAACAGGAAGTCATATGTCGACCCACGCTGGACTTTCCCTATCCCTATCTATTATTCTTCTAAGACCGACTCCCCTGATCCCATTCAATACACCAGAACAATTCATTATGACCATACTCACACTTATTCATCTGAATATTAAGAGGAAGAAAAGATTGACTCGAAAACTGAGCGAACTTTGAGAAAGAAGCTCAAAAGTAAAAGTAGTTGGAGTAACATGACCTTTAATTATTATTCTGATAATAGCTCCGATGATGGATAGGAATCCTCTGATTCATCTTCCAATTAATATTTCCTTCCACCACATTTCTTAAAAAAGATCGGTCGTAAACCGCCTTGATCATAGGCCTCCCTTTCCCTCTCCCCATCGATTTCCTTGTATATTTCTTCCTAAACTTAGGCCAAGGCCTAAGTATGGGGGGGGGACCGATGCCATTTGTATTTATTCATCATTCTACTCCCCATTCGCTCTGTATATTCTCCAGATCACATCAGCTCTCATACTCACTCCTATACTATACTTAGGCTGACCAGAGCCTAAGTATGGAGGGACCGATGCCCACCCTATAAATATTCGACCATTTCTCCTATTGACCTCGACCGCTCCAGTTTTTGATCTTCTTCTATACTTAGGCTGACCAGAGCCTAAGTATAAGGGGGCGGTTGACTTCTATAAATTTTTATTTTATTTTATTTTTCTTCACTCTCCTACGCTTAGAATGAGCTATGTCTTTTATCGCTCCTTGTACTCTGAGGGCATAACACATGCTAAGTATAGGGGGCATGTATATATTATATATATACTTTACCCATAGCTCGTACTTTCATGTATTATATATAATTATGGGATGGTTATAAGTCAAAAAAAAACAAAACAAAGCACAAAAAAAATCTCTCTTGCATATCATCCTTGCATTCATACAAAAAAAAAAGAAAAAAAATCATCTTGCATCTCATATGCATCTGCATTTCATTTGCATATCTAGCATATGCAAAGTGAAAAGTTTTTGGGATCTGAACTGAGTTATGAGGAGAAGTGGAGAGTGGTCTTTACTTGGCCTTAATCTACCTAATTTCCAGAGAAACTTCACTAAGAAAGAGGATTTTAGAAACTTCAGGTCTTTTGACTTAATTCTTGGATTTCCGCATGACAGTGTGCAAACTTTGACTCTTAGTGTCTAACCTGGTCTCCTAATTCTAGGTATAACTTTTGAGTAGGGAATTAATCCATTCTCTTGCACTATGCACTTAGCTCAACTAAGACGGGGTGTTGGAAGACTGTGTGGGTCTCTTTTGTAGTAGCGTGGACATCTAAAGATCGGAATATGGGTTGAAATAAAGCTTCAGAAAAGGGATAGACAACTGGGCACAATTTTTTCTAAGACCCCAAAACATGTACGGAAAAAAAGATTCCATATCCGTAGGGGCACACAAGATCCATGCAGATTTACCAAAAATCCATACCAAAAAGAAGCCAAACTACCAAATAATATGTGGCCAAAAAGGTCCAAGCTTCAAGAAAACCTACAGATCTTGGTAGAGACTTGGCTAAACTGGTCGGCTTCACAAGGAGAGGTGACTATAGTGGTCACCCTCTAGTTCTTTTCCCCTTTTTCTCATTTCTCCTTCTTTCGATTGTGAACACAATGCGACAGACCTTAGAAGGAAATACTTGACTCCCTGAGGATGAGTTGCTAGGAGGGGAGTTTGCATGGTGGTCCGACATTCTTGATGGGGAGAGCTAAAACCTTTCACACACACGAGACAGTTGTTCAATGTTCATGGGATATTCTTTGGGAGAAGGATTGATCTAAGATGACTTCTGAGCCAAATCTATTAAAATGATATGTAGAACTCGAGGGTTGTTGATTTTAAAATTCTAAGTCTCATAGAAATTCCATCACACCATTAATCCAAAGATCGAGTCTAGCTCCATTTTCACCTTTTGTTCGTGATTTCGGTATGGAACCCAAAATCATTTCACTTTTGCATTTCATTTTAGTTGCTCAGGGATGAGCAAGGTTTAAGTATAGGGGGTTGATGCATCATTGATTCATCACATTAAAAGATGAAAATAGAGGTTCGTTCTCGAGTAATTAGCTGTATTTCATCATTTATTCTGTATTTTTACCATTCATGCACTTAGAATTAATATCTGCATTTTAACATGCATAATTGCATTCATAATCAACTTCATATTGCACCTAACTTCATGCATTTTTAGTTAATTCATACTAACTCTAATTGACCTCAAACCACCTCCATTGTGTACATATTACTAACAAGATTAGAGGAAAAATACCATAAAATACTAACTCAAATAATTGGCCTACGAGATAAAACTCCAATTTCAGAATAGACAAATTAAAACACTCATATCTTCCTCATACAGTGTCCGATTGAGGTCTACTCACTTTTAAAGTACATGTTCAAAGACCTACAAAACAAGACCAATTTCATAAAAATCAGAGCCCATATGTGAAAGTTGAGTTTTGGGCCTCTTTTACGCATTTTGTGTTTTTGCAATTTTTGACCTGATATTTTATGTACATAATTAACCCTTTTTCTCTTATTTATTTTTCATCTATATTCTTTGATGAAAGTTGTATTAAAATGCAAAAAATCGAAATTCAGAATGAGACTGAAATCAAAGAATCTGACTAAGTCTGAAGATTCTTGTGAGTATGTACAAATTTCCCCTATTTTCCCACTTTATTTCTTATTTTCTTATTTACTAAAAATAAAAAACTAGACTAATATGTAAATATTTATATTTGATTTTATCATATTTTTTTCTTAATTTCTATCTTAATTAAAAATTTCAAAAAATTACAAAACCCAAAAATCAAGGTATTTTATACACATAGAGTACCCCAAAAATATCTCTTTGTACAGATGACCTCTTTTGCTCTCGGTTCCTTCATTGTAGATCTCATTGAGACAAGAAATTTTTGTGTTGAGAACTTTTTGATCCGAGGTCGTTTGCTATTTCTTCTGGATTTTTCTTTTATTTTTATTTCTCAAATTTTCTGGAGTTGACATATGGCAGCTCCTGGAGCCGCCACATGTCACTCATTTTTCTAACCATTTTTTATTTCATTTTTTTAAAAATTAATTAAAATAAAAACTCACATGCATGGCAGGTGAGGTCCTCCTCTATCCCATCCAACCTTCCCAGTCAACGTACCCCCCTCCCCCCCGCTCTCGTCGCCTCCGCCAACCACCCGTGTAACCTCCGGTCACCGTGCAACGGTCGCCGCCCCCTCTAGCCTCTGCCAAACACCATTATGCCCTCACCTAAACCTTCTCCTATAAAAGTCCAATATTGCCATCAATCCAATCATCCGCCATATCCAGAGAGCAAGATTTTGAAAGACGAGCCCGTGACAGGGGCTCCTCTCTCAGGCGAACCTCCGAGCGTGATCCTCCAAGCCTCACCGTGCTCCGCCCACGGATGAGGTGACAACCAGGAACAACACCTCTGCCTTCCAACCCAAGCGATTGCATCTCTTCTTCCCCTTTTTTTATTTCCTTTGTTTTCCATCTTTTGCACTGTTTTCATTTTCTCTTCTTTCGCAAACCATCTGTTCCTCCTCTTCCCATCCATCATCTCATCACACCACCCCCGTCATCCTCCAGTCGTAAACCATCACCTCAGCCGCATGCCGCCTTCAGCCGATCCCTCCCGCGCTCATGGAAGACCGCCTGCACCATGTCCTGCTCCTCCCATCATGAGAGGCGATCGCTCCCACTACCACGAGTCCTGCTCGGCCGAATCATCTGCCTCCATCGCTCCTCCCCAGCCACAGGTCACTCCCCTGTAGTGGCTCCTAGTCACCGTCGCTGTGCCCCCAAGGGATCGCCTGCGGCGCTACCAGCGACGCCAACCTCTTCACCACTCCTTGCGTGGCACCACCTAAACCGCCTCGCGCCACCTGCCAGCTGCGCCACTCCACCGCCGATCGACCTGCGTGCACCTTCGCCGATAACTACACACAACCTCCTCCAGCGGTCGTCTCTGCAGCTGGGCCTCGCGTGTGTCCCCGTCGCCCGCCTCCCTAGGAATCTCCAGGAAGAAGAAAAAGAAGGGTGCAATACCTCACGTGCTTCGTACCCTCCTCTCCGGGAAATTTACAAGAAGCTTTGCAAGAGCAAAGTATTTCCAGAAAAACCCCAGCACATGTGATCTGCACGTGTTGAAGAGATTATTTGCGAAGGAAACCCTGGAGTTTCCCCCATTCATACAGAGGTCCCCGCATTCTAGATTGCACGTGAGGTACACCTGCTCCACTGGAGCTCACTATTTTGGTAATTGCATCCGCATATTTCTTTTCAGATATTTTATTTTTGTATTTGCATTCTGAACCCTATGTTCACCATTTATTTTGAACCTCATGGCATCATTTTATTATTAAAAATTGCAGTTTGTTCTACAATTAATTCTTTTTATTGTGGCATGCTTGTGGTATTTTTATTCTTTGTGGTTAATAAATTAATAATATTCTTATGGAAAATTGTATATTTTTCCCAACAAGTACTTAGAAATTTATAAATAATTAAGCATAGCTCTAAAAATTGCCAAAAATTCATCGACAGTTGAATTAATTGTAGTAACATTGTACCCAAAAAGAGTTGCATTTGCATGCATAGTTTTCTTTTTAAAAATCATTTTGTGCATTTCACTAATTAACTTTTAATATGCATTAAATCCAACATTTTTTGGGTCTAGGATTTTCTGAGATATATTACCTAGTAATATATCTCAGATAATTGTATTTCCTGAAAATAAGTAGATTTAATATTTATTATAATTAATTATTGACAATCTCATTGTTTGCATTCATTTAATCGTAGAATATTCATTTTGCATCCAAAAATTACAAGAAATTACAATAGTCTAATTTCATTGCATTTCACATTCTGGCCAAGTTTGAGGATTTTTGGATTTCATTTGATCAAAAAATTTGCAATTTAACACCTGAACTTTGCCAAAATTGCATTTACCTCATTTATTGCATTTAAAAATTTAAAAAATACCTCTTTTAAAACCTAGCTTCGAGATTGAATAAAAACTAACCTAAGGAGATAGTTGCCTCCTTGAGTTCGACCTTGGACTTACCAAGTAAAAAAAGTTGATCGCTCGCATTAATTGACACATTAATTAAAATTATAGTTTTGTTAACCCTGAATTGCCCGCCTGCAATGAACATATTTTAATCATTAATTCGACAAAATTAAGAGGGTGATCCTGCGGTTCTTCAATAATCATGTTGGGTGAGTGGTAATTGTTCAACTCTTTCATCATATCAAATGGATGATTTGACCAAGTCAAGGATATCTCTTTTGCACACATCCCTTGATTCCTTCGAAATTTCATATGGATATGTGTGAGCCTGGCAACTGATCATTAGAATCTTCGAAGATTCATCTAATCTACATTCTTTTCACTCTTACACGGTTTTCTTTTTCTTTGTGCATCCTTGTACATATCATCAACCGCAAGCCTTCTCTTCTCTCCATACTTATGCTGACTAGAGCCTAAGTATTAGGGTTAACGCCACTTGTGTACTAATTCTATTTTCCATTAATCATGTCCCTCATCGATCCCTAAACTTGTCTTCTCTCCCATACTTAGGCTGACCAGTTCCTATGTATGGGGCCGATGCACACCGTTTTTATCCACTTATATACATTCCTCTCTAGTCATCGACCATCCCATTTTTGTCTTCTACCATATTTAGGTTGTCTAGAGCATAAGTATGGGGGGCTATCTGACTTCTATTCTTTTTATTCTCTGTACTTCTTTACACTTAGTACGAGTTATGTCTTCAATGTTCTTCATGCTTTGAGTACATAACACAAGCTAGTATGGAAGGGTGACATATATATCATATATACTTTAATCATAACTCGTACTTTACATTTTTTATATATATCATACTTAATAAAGTATGGAGATGTGCATAAAAGCTTGTCAATTTTGTATAATTATATAAAAATTTTAAAATATGTAATAATTATGTAAAAATTGTATAATACTGTACAGTTTGTGAATTTGTATAAAATCTATAAAATTGTTCTAAAGTTTATATAAATTGTAATAAAAATGGTTAAATTATATCTTTTTTATGAAATTGTTGTAAAATAAGGTGTATGCCAAAATATTTGAAAAAATAATTAAAAAAACTTTTTGAAAAAAACTAGCAAACAATTTGTTCAAAAAATCTTAATTTTTTTTGAAAAAAACTATTTGAAAAAACTAAAAAAACTATTTTTAAAAAATGTATTTTTTCAAAAATAAAAATTCAGTAATAAGGTTTTATTCCTAACGTGTGCACATGCACACAAGACTCATTGTACGTCATGTTTGTTTATTCAAAGAACCCTCAAATTCGAGTACCAATCACTATTAGTTATTAGAGTCATTGGCTTAACATACTCAGAATGCTTGGATTGAAGAAAAACATGTTATCTTGCACGTAAAATCTCTAAGCCTAAACCAAACATGCCTTGCACACCACTTGCCATATTTCTTGTACTTTGTCATTAGCTACTGTTTTGTCGAATTATCTATGATTTAAAAGCTTAAATTTAGACCCAATCTTATGATTCTCAAGGATGCAGAGGATCTTGGAAGCAAGTCATGTAAGCTACGTGTTAGCACATAGCAGTGTGAGGACAAGATTCCCTATACTAACTTAACTTGTCCTAGGTGCATGTGTGTGTTTAGAACCATGAAATTTTGGATCAATGAGAACTAAATTGGTCAGAGTTGAGAAGCTACTAGTACCCCTTTTACATTTAAAAAAGAAGAAGAGAAAAGCGTAAAATCTACAAATATTCCACAAATAAATGAGCATAATAAACTAGAAGCGCTCCCAACTTTTTGAGTGTTGACTTGGACCAAGAAGAAGAAGGCCTCAATATCGCCTATTCCACTACTTTAGGCCACCAAATAAGAGTTGTGTAAGCATGAGAAAAGAGTTATACATCATAAATGCTACAAGACTAGGTTTGGAAGTGTACCTTAGGTACTCGTAAAAATCCCATCAAAGTGCAATCCATGAATAACAAGTGTAAATGGTTCAAAAACCTTGATGGGTGTATTGATCCTCACAAAAAATCTTCATATGTGTATTTTTGGCACTTGAGTCATCCCCTTGTCTAATGAGAGAATAAAAGAATAAACATTGTCCTACTCATGCCATTACTAGCCTTTCACGCTCAACTTTTTAGTCTAAAAACGAAAAGGGAAGTGGATTGAGTTGAAACTTGGTTCTAAAACTAGAGTTGAGGATTGGGTCACTAAGCTAGCCTCCTATATGTGGACCTTAGACAGAACATTGATTGTACACCCAGTAAAGCAATCAACAGTAAAATTCATATCCATTACCTATATTGTAGAATAAGAGAGTCTGAGAACCAAGTTTTTTGGGTTCCATTCAGGTGAGAGTTGAGTAAGACTTGACCTTGAGTAGTTCACAAAACTCGGAGCTTGATCAATGAGTGTTATCATCACTTTCACAATTAGCAATGTAACCCAAAATTCTTTCTTTTCACTTTCATTCAAACAAGTGTTTGCTAAGAGACATGCAAAGTTTAAATATAGGTGGATGATGAATTTGTGATTCATTAACTTAACATCAGAATTATCACTTGAATCCCCTAGATAAATACCCTTAAAATCAATAAACTGTCAAAATAAATATGATAATAAAAATATATTCATAATGTGTTGTAATCTTGTAAATAAGCCTATGGAATAATTTAAAATAAAGCTAAAAAAATAAAGAGATGAAAATTAAGTATTTGGTTAACCACCTGAAACAGAGGAGAGAGTCATACGCTCCACATAAGGCAGGAGCGAAGTCGTTGAACTGACCACTCACAGAGACCAGGTGATCAAAATAGAAACCAACCCACACAATATAATCAAGCAAGCATAAAAATGTGAATCAAAATTTATTATAAACCCTACAAATAAATGTATACAGTGACAAGCAGAATAGAATGTCGAACACATGAAACACACGTAGTAGCACGTAATATTATTTATAAATAAATAATATCGGTATGTATGTATGTATATAGTTATACACACTATTAATCAAAGAATGTGGGTCTTTTTTATTATATTTTTGAATTTATTTTTAAATAAATATATTTTTATTTTAAAATAATTATAAAATATTTATAATAATAACGACTATTAAAACATATATATAACTTTATAAAGATATATAATACACTATAGGGTAATATAATTATAACTATAGGTAAAAATAGTCAAAAATAGTAAAATAAAATGATATTGTGTTTTTTATATTTTTCTACTATTTTTTTGATTTTCAAGTAATTTTGCTCATTTTTAGGTATTTTTAAAGTCAAAAATATCTCAAAACAAGGATTAAAAAAATAGGCCGAATTGATTTGGAGTTTCAAAATAGCAAAAAGCCTCAACATTTTTCCAAATCAATTTTAATATATACTAGTATATATATGAGTAAAATGTGGCTGCTCCCTAGGAGGAGCCAACAAGGCTGCTCCCACTCCAATTTTCCCTCATTTTTCTTTTTTTTGGAAAATAAAATTTTAAATATTCATCACTATATCCCTATAACATGTCATTCCAATTTCATCAGAAACAGAGACTCATATGCCCTCCATCTAGAACATGCATTTTTAACGATCTTAGAATTGTTGTAATCAAGCTGTTTTGGATGGAGAGCATAGGAGTCTCTATTTCTGATGAAATTGGAATGCCATGTAAGAGGGATATAGTGATGAATATATAAATTTTTATTTTCCAAAATAATAAAAAAATGGGGGAAAATAGGGGTGGGAGCAGCCACATTGTAGTCTTTCTATATATAATTACATAACCAGAAAAAATGTTTTTGGGATTTTGAAGAATTTTTATAATTTTTATCGGATTTTGGAGCTTCTTATTTTTTCTCATTTTATTTTTCTATTTTTAGGGATTTTTGGTTTGAGGGATTAGATATTATAAAAACATACACTATTTTTTAGGGAGATTTTAAACACAATTTTATAATTTTTTTTGGATTTTTGAAGAAAACAAGGAATATCCATGCACTATTTGATTTTTAATAATTAGAGAATATGTGCAAGATGTAAAATAAAATTTATGGCGTGAAAGAACACTACATCAGGCACATTTACCCTATTTTTTCGCAATTTTTGGAGCACGGAAGGTATTTATAAAAAATAAGGAAACAAACACAAAAATACTTGAATAAGCAAGGGTATATTTGCAATTAAAAATAAATGTAGGGAACACAGTGCAAAATACCCAAAACTTTACAACTGATGTTCAAACTTTAATACTAAAACTTAATTACAAAAGTAGCAAGGGTGTACCTGCAATTTGCCCATGTACGTGGGCCGCCACGTGAGGTGACATGCCTTAGGATTAAATCATAATATTTAAAAATGCGAGGTTATTCATGCAATTTGTCCATAAGTTTTTAAACAGTATAAAATATTTACAAGACTACTTAGATATTACAAAAATGCGGAGGGGGTAGTTACAATTTACACACTAAAGCACCCTTCATCACGTCGTTTTGCGTACGCCACGTCGATGACCGGATGGTTCTAGACGAGTACCTCTTCGAATGAAATAAACAGCCTAGATTAGATCTCTGCCTCTATTCTTTATCAGATGGTCTAGACGAGGTCTGGAAGAACTCTGATGAACTGGACTCAGGCATGCTTGGATTCTTCATTTCTTCTTGCTCTGATAGTGGATCGCTTCTTCATCAAGACCAATAGTGAGTTGAGAATCCTCTGTGTGCAATAGCAGGCTCCAAGGATAGATAGGGAGATCGAGATGCTCAGACGAGGTTGAAACACCTGGAGCTCCTTCATGTGAATGTCAAGGCTCCAAGCACGTAGTGGGACTTGCAAACATGCACCAAAACACTCCTGGGCATGAGGGCTATCTCCTCGTCCAAGATATCTGACCAAACATCGTCGGGGGGTAGATTGGGATGGAGCTCCGACGAGGGGTGGCTGATTGGATCTAGTCTCCCCGATTCACGATGAATCTGGGGGAGGGGGCATGGTGGATTCAATGGAGAATACGTAGGGGATTCGAGTGAAGCGAAAAATGATGGGAACTGACGGCGAGATTAGGATGAATTAGTCCCAGAGGCATCGCTCCAGGAATTGGAGATTTTCAATTTTACACCTAATGAAGCTATTAAACTAGAAATTAAAAGTTGTAAATGAGAAGAGGACTAGGGATTTACTTAGGAATGGCAGGAAAATGGCTAGATCTGGCTGGAACCAGAGAGCTGAACCTCACGGTAGAGAGCCCACTGGAGATGGCTTGGATCTCCTCTCTGTGCCTCCTCCTCACTACATAACCTCGATTCCACTTCCTGTCACCAAGAGAAGTACGATGGTGTTGGTCTGAGAGGCTTAGAAGCCATGAAGATGGATCAAAAAGCAAAAGTTGGGATTGTGGGTTTATTTATAGGTGACATTTCTGTGATTTTCGTGGGAGGATGGCGTAAACTGGGATGGTGGTAGGTGATGAATCCATGATTCACATCCTTTATTATTTTATTTTAGCAAAAATCCCCCTACAAATTAATTGTAAATATATATTAAAATTCATAAATTAGCATTGTGCATGCTTTTGTTAATATTGTATATTTAACATTCTTTTTATCCAAAATAAAAGAAGAAAGAAGAAAGAAATGGAAAGAAAATTATATAAGGATGTATGAAATAAATGCAGACTGACCCGAACCCCGAGAGAAGGTCAAGCATTGACCCTATCAACAAGGAATAAAGTAGGGAGAGACAAGGTCCTTATTTATTTTGTATATATTCATCACTATTCATTATGTATATGTCATTCACTTATTTATTTCTCAATAAAAAGATATCATAAATAATTTATTCCCCTAATAAAACTTGAAAAATAAAAATTAGTTTTAAATAATAAAAATTGCAATACAGTATACCATACCTATACTTTTATTTATTTATTTTGTGAATAAATTGTATATATTATTTTTAATACTTATCAATATACCTCATAAATGAATAAAATTAAAATAATATTCAGAATAAAAAATAAAAATAAAAATAAAAATAAAAATAAAAATAAAAATAAAAATAATTCTTCATTATAAACTAGCACTAATAGTTTATATATTGTATATAAACCCAATTAATTAACACATCTAATTAATTTGTAAAAGTAAAATAATTTTTTTTATATACTTTAAAATATTTTGTAAATAAATAAAATATAAAATGTAATGTATTTTTGTAAAAAAATAAAATTAAAACATATGTATATAATATATTGGTATACCATGCAAATACATACTAACATATATTGTGTATACAATTATAGATATATTATTAAAATTATTAAAATCATAAAAAATACCTTGTAAAATAACTAACATTTTTTATAAAATTTTATTATAAAATCATTTGATATTTTTAAAAGAATTTTCCGTTATTTTAAAAATACTATTTTCTGATTGGTCAACCCAGTTCTGTTGACCCAGGTCAACCCTCCCTCTCCCACGTCCGGCCCCGGCCGAGCTTCGCGAAACCTCATTTCTCCCTTTTCTCTCCTCGGGTCCGAGCTCTGTTTGCTTTGCTTCTTGTGCCTGATTGATGCCCTAGAATCTGTGACCTTCACAGATCCCTATGATGTGTCGGATCTCCCTCGGATTGCGTGATTCTTCCAGTACCCTCTAGGCGTCCAAGGTTCCCAATAAGTTCTCTCAACCAACTCCGTCGTGCCTTAGCTCATTCCTCGCGCCTCCTTTCTTCCACTAGCAACTTGAGGATAGTGACAGAATCCTGCTGGGTCTTCTCGGAGCTCGGATTGGTATCGAGTTGAGCGTAGCTCGATCCTGGCCGAAGCACTCCGTCCCGACCAACATCTTCTGCCTTGCATATTAGAATCAAGGCCACGACCCTGCCATTCACCTCGTTGTCCTTCGCATACCCATATCCCATCATCAGGTAGCTTTCATCTTATGCATTTTCATCGTTAATCCCCGATTTCCATTTCGTTACCGCCACCTACCATATCTACTCTGACCATCGGGTCGGAGCTTCGCTTCACCCATCCAGTCGTTCAAATCGAATCATCCGCTCACCCTCCATCTCACACTACAACCTGATCACCCTTAGCTTCGATCATAGAGTCGATTTTAAGGCCGAAATTCCATCCTTCATTCTCGTCGGAAATCGATCATCATCCACCACCACTTCTCTCATTTTATCTACTCAACAACTCGAGCCGGAGTTGTGTCTCCGAGCTACGAATGCCCTTGCAGGTTTAGGTGTGTGCTAGAGGGTCGAATCGACCCCCAACTCCAGTGGTGGAGCAGCTTCAGACAACACAACCTCTAGATCATCATCGATCCCTCCACTGAGCTGTTTGAGACTTCCATTCGACGCGGATTCACTTTAGCTTGCTCCTAGACTTCTCAGCGAGCAGACCAGAGCCTTGGATCACTAGATATATGGATCGAAGTTCGCCCAGTTCTTCTTTCTTCATTGTTCGTCCAGCATGCCTCAACACTGTCGCATCGTAAATGTCCTCCCAGATTTGATCGAGATCATTCATCCACACCCAAAAGCCAACCGTCTGATCAAATCAGCTGCAGATCTGAAACATACATCACACTTACCATCTGAGCCATCAGATTTGCCAGCAATGGTTCATCAGGACCGTACATTTGAACCACAATACGCCCCGCACGTATCCACAAGGGTATATTGCACTTTTTACCCTATCACTTCTTTTATTTCTTTTTAGTATAATAAATGTAATAGTTAGTTTAAAACTATTTGCAATTATGACCTCATGTTTTTATTAATTGCATTTTAGTCCAGTCGAGCTACACTCACGTGCGTGTTCACGTGATGTCTTTGGGTTATTTGCAGTGGTTTCCCATATGCCTTTATGTGTTAATGAAATAGAGAAAGTTTTATGGAAATTGCAAATATAACTCTGTGAGTCTGGATCACATATGGCGCATGTTCTCCTAGACTTTTTGCATTCTTAGCCCTTCAAGTTCTATTGCGTGTTAATAATTGGCCCTAAGATTTCAAATAATTGCATTTGGGTCCTCCTTTTCTAGCATTTTATTTTGCCTCTTATTTAGTACAATAAATAGCAGAACAACCTGGAGGTCTTTTCCAGCAAGTTAATTTTTAGTACTAATTTTGTGTGCCAAATTTCTTTTATTTACTATTATAAAAAATTCAAAAATAATACAAAAATCGCATGTTTGCATTAGAAAATTTATAAAAATTCGAAAAATGCATTAAAAATTCTAAAAATTAGAGTAGCCTTATTTTGATTTGTTTGATTTCTTTACTATTTACATTTAATTTGCTTTTATAAAACTCTAAAAATTTACAAAATCCTAAAAATACCATAAAAATTAGATAAAAACTTTAAAAAATAAAAAATTATGTTTTGAGTTTCCGTTTGTAAATATTTAAATATACTTTTTTTTTAAAACTTGGTTTCCAGGAGTTTTGAGCATATTTGATATTTTTAACTTGCAAATACTCCTAGATGTGCATTGTTTGTTTTTTTGTTTTGATTATATTAAATTGATAACATATCAAAAATCACATAAAAATTAACAAAAATAAGATAAAATATATAAAACATAAAAATATTTTACTTGTTATTTTGAGTATTTGGGTATTTTTATCCTATTTAAAAAATGCTAAAACAATGTGTGTCCTTTATTTATTTGTCTTTATTTTCTTTATTTTCAAAAATTAAAAATATGAAAAAATTAAAAACCACTAAAAAAATAATAAGAAAATAAAAATCCTTTGATTATCTGGAATTGACTACCTAGTTTATCATTGTGCTCCACTTGTTCGACCCTAGTCGCTGTACCACGTTACTAAAAATAGCTTAGACCATTGTTTTACTTGCATGATTCGCCTGTGGTTGAATAATTTTCTCGTTTTTGACTCCTTTAGCTTGGGTGAAAATGACAACTTTATTAGTGAACTTAACCCTAGTAGCTCATGCTTGTCATCAGTAGGTGAAGATGGAGTGGCCCTCGAGGAAGAGGATCGTGCGGGCTACAAGGTAGTGGGAGGCTCGAGGCGAAAGAAGGAAGGTGGATTGTGTGATAATTCAGAGAAATCTCGTGCACGTGACTTTTGACAGGAGTCAAAAAGGGATGGGTATGATTGACCCTTGGTTAACGAATGGGAGTACGTGGACCAATCATGAAAAAGAGAATTGAAAACGTTTTGTAAAATATTTATCTTTTAGATTAATTTATTATGAATTCATTTTTACAAGTATAAGTATAGGTATATTTACCTATAATTTGTATTTTAATTTTATTTTGTCATTTATATTTTAATATTTTATGCACATATTTTGTATATTTACAACTTGTTTAAATCTACATAAATATATTTTCATTTAAATTTTTTGATATAATATGTATATTCAAATAAATATGCATACTTATTATATAGGTATAAATATAGTATACTCATCTATGTATTTATATAGACTATTTTATTTTTGTGTTTCCTTTATGGTTTTATTCTACTCTAAATATGTACATATATTATAAATAATATTAAAAAAAATATAAAAATATAAATTTAAAAAGTATAGAATAAATAAAATGAATATTTTATTCAGGTAAACTATACAATAGGAGGTCCAAACCCTAACTTTTGCATCTTAACTTCAAATTAAATGAAAACTCCATTAAATAGATTATTAAAAGTTATATACCTTAAAGGTGATTTTGATACATTTTTTGAGTTCATATGGAGGAGATATAGGTTTGGGAAGTTCGGATTTTGGCTTTTTATTCAAAGTGTAAAAAGTTCACTGTGTATTATTTTTAGGTGAAATAAAATTTATATTTTTCTATGTATTTTTATCTACAATATTCATGTACAAAGTTTATTGATTTGATGCATAAAAAATAAAAAATAAAAAATAAAAAATAAAAAATAAAAAAATAAAAAAATAAAATAGGTCCCAAATAGTAATTATTGGCTTATTTTTGTAGGGTTTTCATACTGAGTTTTCTGTACAATTTATCACCCTATCTCCCCCTACTTTATTCCTTGCCGACTAATTCATCATGATGACTAAGTCTCGGGGGCTAGGGTCATTCCGCTCCTATAGTGTCTCATTTATTTTTCTTTTCTTCCTTTATTCTTTAATTTTGGAATTAAATTTGATCAATGTACATTATTTTATACAATATTCTGTATAATTAAAGACTGTTTATTTTGAGAAATTAATGATATGTACATGCATTTAGTTAGGGATTTAATGCCAAAATGAAAAAATAAAGGTGATGAAATGGAGATTCATCACACCCTAACTTGCCTTTGCTAGTCCCTAGCAAACACTTATGCCTATAAATGCAGAAAAGAGAAATAAAGAAAAGGAAAAGGAATAGCTTGGAATAATTATCGACTTTTAAACTTTTCTTAATAAAGTAAAAGTTTGGAGCTCTTAGAAGGCCTTTGGATTAATGGTGTCTTCGAAACCACATAGAAGTCAGGAAGTGTGACATAATAACCCTTAGGTTCCATACTCCTATTATCCAGGCCAATTCACAGCTAGTTCGAAACCATCCTCTCAGTCGCATACTCTTGCTGCCTTGAAATATTAGAACTATGTGTGTGAAATTATTCAGCTCTGTCCATACAAAACTGTTGAACTATTAAGGCTTCTGCTCTTCTGGTAACTTATCCTCGTAGAGACAGACATTCCTTTCTAAGGTCAGGTGCTCTCGGTCTTTCCAACCAAGTGGGGGAAGACGTTAGGAGAATGTGAAGAGAAGTGTGATTGGACTAGTGTAGTCTTCATTCCCTTGTGAAGTCGGTCAGTGTAACTAATTCTTCACCAAGAAGCAGGCTTTTTCTGAAGCTCAAATCTTTGTGGAATTTGTGGTTGTAAACTTCTTTGAATATTTTCTTTGACTTTGTACAACTTCCGCATTCCTGCTTGTGCCCTGGTGGATATATCATCTTTTGTTCCACCCATTTTTTGGAGTCTTAGAGAAAATTGCGTTGATAGACCATTCCTCGTCTGAAGCATTGTCTCAATCCATGTCCAGTCTTTAGATATCATCATTATCAAAAGAAGTGGGTTATTGTACCGGTGTCGGCAATCCCCAAGAATGGTTCTTGAGCCACCCTTGACGAAGCGACCTTGCATCATCCCTACTTAGGCTCCAAGATTTTTCAATAGTCCATCTAAATTGAGCTAAGTTCTAGGTGCGAGGTTTCAAATCAAGTCATTGTCTCAAGAGTCTTATGGGTGATATGAAGGGTTCTATTTAGGCACATTGAATTTACACATGAACATAGTCTTATGGAACCTAAAGAATTCGGTCAAGGTGACACGAAATATCTCCACTTCCAGTCCTTAATGGGTTCCTCTGAAGTTAAGTGTATTAAGGTCTATTCCAAGCTCTAATCTTCAAACTTTATTTGGACTTGTTGAATTGTCTAGGATACTCCATAAAATACGAATTCTATGTACAATGCAAGAAAATAATTTTCTGAAGTAATTTCCTGATTTTGAACTTTTTATGGATTTTTGAAAAAGTTTTGTAAATTTTTATGCAATTTGAAAAACGTTTTGCAAATGTTTTGGTATTTTTCAAAACAAAGTTTTTGGGAAAAGAAATAGGTACAAATATTTTCACAGGAGTGTATCTTAGTAATTTACAAGAATTAGGATTTAGGAATTTACATGAGGTATTTATATCCATTTAATTATTATTTACAGGTTAATGTTTTATGTTTGTAAGAGATTTTATTTGCTTGAATTGTGCGCATAGTTCTCAAAATAATTTGAAAATACTTTTACAAACATTTTGAAAACTTTATTTTTCAAACTAATTTGACAAGTAATTTTTACAAACATTTATAAAATTTGAAAATCATTTGGCAAAGATATTTCAAATAATATATATATTTAGATTTTTCAAACTATTTTTACAACCATTTTTCAAACCATTTGCAAATAGATTTTCAAAACCTTATAATTCAAACAAAGAAAAGATTTTTTACAAATAAATCCTTTTTACAAAGTTGAAATGTTTTACAATATTTTCCAAACAATTTTCAAAAGATTTTCAATAAGATTTTACAATCATTTTCAAACATTTTGTAAAACATTTTTACCTGATTTGTTAGTTGGTATATACAAGGAATTGTAATAAATTTCATACAAGTATTTTCTTTATACTTATTTAAATGGGTTTTAGCCGTACATATTGAAAATACAAAAGTACGGGTTATGGTTAGAAAATATGCATATTATATATTGACTCCCCTATACGTAGCTTGAGCTATGTCCTCATAGATGATGAATCTTTGTTTCATCATCTTTATTCTATCATTTTGGCCTTAAAAATCCTAGTAAATACGTGCAAATACCCTTAATTTAAGTATTTAAGCATTCATGCATCATTATGTAAATAGTGTATAAAATAAGGTTTTTAATGCCAAATGTATAGAATAAAGAAAAGAAAAGAAAAAGAATAAAATGTCATAGATATTTTATGACCCTAAAGACCGAGATCTAGGCATCTCGATGAGTAGGTCGACAAGGAATAAAGTAGGGGGAGATAAGGGCCAAAATACAATAAAATTCCCTTTTTTTATTCATTCTTATTAATTTGTGGGACTTATTTCTAGTTCCACTATTTATACTTCAAATAAAACAACCTTTTTACATGAAAGTTGTAGATAATTAAATATTGAAAAATACAAAATTGATTTCATACACAAATAATACACAGAGAAAAAGTTATGATCAGAATAATTTTCCAAAATCCCAACTTCCCAGACCCATATCTCTCAAATAAAAACTCAAATATATCAAAATTGCCTTTAATTGTATATAACTTTTAATAAGCTATTTAATGAAGTTGGTTTCATATTTTTTGGGGTTATGGTGTGAAAGTTATGTTTTGGACCCCTATTGTATGTCTATACCGATTAAAATATTTATTTTATTTATTATTTATTATTTTTGTAATGTTATATTTTTATAATTTTGTAAATATTATTTATAATATACATGCATATTTAAACTGGAATAAAAACATCAATAAATCACTAATATAAAATGCTTGTCTAAAATACATAGGTATAATACGTATAAGTATACCTATATAATAAATACATCTATTTATTTAATTGTATATATTATATCAGAAAAATAAAAAAATATATTTAAGTATATAAAAATAGGTTATAAAAATATAAAATAATAAATTAAAACAATAAATTAAAAAATACAAAATAAAAATAAAATACAATAAACATAGACAAATATACCTAAATATAGCCCTCGAAAAGTAACTTGTAATTTTAAAACTCTAAAAAATAAGCAAAAATCATAATAAAATCCTTTATAAAATAATAAATATTTTTCATTTTATAATCTAAAATTAATAAAAGTCAGCTGATGCTTCATATATGGTAATTTTCCGTGCCCGCTGCTTCCCCTCATTTTAGCTTATCACAGAAGATGCCTGTGTATACTAAAAAGTCATTTATTATTTTTAAATGAATTTAGAAATCTTTTTTTCGGGCTTTTTCCTGGTTGGTCCACGTGGACCAACCAGGAGGGTCCGAGAGTTGACTGCGGGTCAACTATCTGACCCGCCTCCTGCCAGTGTCAGAAACAAGTTTGTCTTGTTTTCTCGATTTGTTCGAGGGCATTCCTTGCATCATTTGATGTTGACACCTTCTTGAATTTTTGTCCCAGTAGATCGAGGATACACACCCTTATCTCTCCTAGGGGATTGGATCACTGAGATGCCCACTGTCCCTCGTTCTTTGGAGCTGCTCACCCACTTGTACAAGAACCACCTGACTTTCCATTTCTATCCTCTCCTTTTTCCGTGCCGAGGCTGAGCGAGGTGACAGCAGTCTCGCCTCGTCGTTAGGAGTCACAGAGGAGCGACAGAGAGGAGGATTCCACCTATTGCTGGAGCTCCGCTCCTGGCGGTTTCATCTCATGGTTGTTGATCGCTTGAGGTTTATTTTTCTTCATTTTCTTCTTGCATTTCGAGTGTAGATACCACCGTAGAAAATCTCCCGCATTTGATTCCGCATTTTAGACGTTCTATTGTCTTCGCCGTCCCCTTACCTGAGCTTGCTCCGACGAGCTCCCATCTTCACCATTTTCGCCTTTTTTTGCCCATCTAGAGGGTTACAGCAGTTTGCCTGCGACCTCCTTGACTTTTTCTTGCCGGTCTTGAAGCTTAGGGAAATGCCTATAGGCGATTTTGGGTTCCTTGGAGGATCATGGGGCATATCCGCTCTGCCATCCTGTCGCAGGCTCTACGGCCATTGTTAGGGACTTTTGACGCCTTCAACATGAACAGGAGGACCTCAGGATCACCCCCGGCTATTTTGTAGCTTCACGAAATACCGGAGGAGGTAGATTAGGGGCGGGGAAGCTCTCCTTGTTGGCAGTTCTTCCCCGTTCTTCCCTATTGCCCCGTCGCCGTCAGATCAAGGTCATTGCCTAGTTCAAACTAGAGCCGTCGGATCAAGCCGCTTCAGCACCGTCAGATCCAGTGCTAGGATCTAATCCCAACCGTTCATCTACGAACTCATATCGATGTGCGTGAGCTTGCCACGTGCAAAAAGGATATCCAGTCATCGGATCGAGCCCCCTGCATGGGTATTTTACACTTATTACCGTACAGTTTTTGGTATTTAATAACTATCTTAGAAACTTTCATCTGTTGTTTATGCTATTTTGTACTATTTATAATCAGGCCCCCAAACTTTGCATAATTACATTTCAATCCAGGCCACGTCACCTCACGTGATGCTTCACGTGAGGTGGTATTTTTGTGGCCAGGTCCTTGGGCTTTTGGTTATTTTTGTTTAGTCCATTTAATTCAGTGATATATTTTTGGATAAATTGCAATTTAACCCCCTTAGTTTCTTGTAATTGCATTTAGGTCCCCGCTTGTGGTTCACATATTTATACACATGATTTTGGTGATTTTGCAGGAGGGCCCTCGAGGCTTTACTTATTTCTATTTGGTCCAGTAACTGTTTGTATGTGTGTTATATTTTTGGTAAAAATTGCACTTAGGCCATTGTACTTTATGATATTTACAATTATACCCTTCTTAGTAGTGTAGTTTCTCTTTGTTTCTTGTATTTATTTCATGCATCTATATAACTCAAAAAAATATTAAAAAAATATACATAGCTTCATGTTGCATTGTACGCCCACATCATTATTATATTTTGCATTTTGAAGAATTTTATTATTTATAAAAAATTACAAATATGCATTTTTATCCCTGTTTGTAGAAGAAAATACATAAAAAATATAAATGCATTTTGAAAAATTCTTAAAAAATATATTTTGTGTATTTTTGTATCTTTGACCTTCAGACCAAAAACCACTAAAAATATAAAAGAAAACTAAAAAATACAAAAACTCTAAATACTTTTTTAAAAATTTATAAAATCCATAAAAAATTTAAGAATTGTGCTTTCTATTTTATAATTTTTTTATTTTATTATCTTTATTTTAAATTAATTAGGATAATTTTTTACTTTGTTTTATATTTTTAATCTCCATTTTAATTTTGGGAATATATTTAAACCCAATTTTGGGTATTTTTAACTATAAAAATATATAAAAATTAGCTAAATTTCTTAAAAAAATCATAAAAATAGTAAAAGATTATTAAAAACCCAAAAATAACTCATTTTCTTATTTTTTATTATTTTTGTTAATTTTTTATATCAATCCTAGCTAATATTATTATATAGATTATATAGCTTATTTTATATATTAAAAGAAAAGAAATTTAAAAAATATATAAAATATAAAAAGAAAATACAAAATTAGGAAAATTAAAAATCAAAATATAAAATTAAAAATTAAAAAATTAAAAACCCATAAATAAGAGCACATACATAGACAAATATATCACATTCACTTTTGTGAGCATTTTTGCCTGATCTATCATGCTTGTTCCATGTATTTGACACTCTACACATACTTGCACCTATACACATCTTTGTTGAAGAGTTATAATAAATTTTAACTCCGCACACTTGCTTTTCATTCCTTGATTTTCTGTTGTAGGTTAATTGTTATTTTAATCTGGATTTCGTATCGGTTACCTCAACGACTAAGTTCCCTCCTTGTAAGGAACTTAGACTGCTCGAATTTTCAGGTTAAATAAATGGCGTCGTTGTTGTGGAGCAACAACACATATATTGGGATTATTTGTGATTGTGATTATTTATCTATTTTTTCGGCTTTATTTATTTGCTCTTTTATTTGATATAATTCTTTGACTTGTCTAATCACCCTCTCTTGTTGACTTCGTGCGAGGTACCACAAATCAAGGGAGGTTCTCTACTCAAGGAACATGTGCACCCATGTTAAGCCGGCTTTAGCTTGCCTAGCACTGAAGGAGATGTAGAGGGATTTTTGATGACTGAGCTCCATTTTCATTCGTAGAATTTATTTGTGTGAGAGGGAGACTTTAAATTGTAATAATACATGTACTCTAGACTCCAGACATTTGGGCCCAATTTCCAAGTGTTTGTTCACTTGGGGGCTCACCGCGGTTTTGTTGGTTTTCTTCACATTTTTTCATTTGTTTCCCGATTTTGTTTTATTTCTTTTGTGTGATTGATCCCTTAAGTGTAGGACTGCTTGACGATAGATTAAGGACAAACACATTAATCACCATTGCATGTTCCTATAGATTCGTGCTTGGACTTAGTAAAATTGTAAATTGCTATTTATTTAGATTTGACACCAATGCACTTCAGAGACCTCATATTTGGATCTCTCTTCTAGATATTTAGCATCTTGTTCTTCACGCTAATAGCAATTTCTCATCCTAGGGTGATTTTATCGGCTTGCATTGCATATAGTTTAGGTTTCACTTCTGTTGAGAATTTTTGCATGTAGAGTGCTGGAGGCAAGGTGAGCAGTTCTCTTTAGCATTCATCATTGATTTGTCGCTTGCATTTCTTTTCCGACTCTCCCTCTGATTTTGACCACATAGGTACTTAAAGGAATTGACTCCTCAATAGGTGTGTGCATTCTTATTAAAAATCCAAAAAAGTGATAACCAATAAAATTGGGACTGCTAATATTACTCGACCCTAAAAAAGACCAAAAATAAAAATCTTGTCTTGGGGCGAGTAATCCCCTCATTGTCTTCGTTTTAATTGCTCGCATACACACTAAGGACTAGTGCCCAAATCCTATCAAACCTCCTAAGTGTTTGTACAACTTTTTGGACTTCTCACCTAACTCTAAAACAAACAAGATAAAAAGACCGCATTTTTGCGATCTTCACCGAGTTGAGTAGGTGAACTGAGGGTTTGTTTTGTGTGCATTTGTTTGTATTTGCTTGTGTGCATTCAAGATCGCCTCTGCGCATTTGTGCCTCTTTCTTCACTTCTCTTGATTTGACCTTTGTACTCTCCTGATCATTTTCCTTTTGATTTCGAGATGGCCAACTGGAGCGATTTCTATCCGGACTTTGTGGATCCTTCGTACCCTCCAGCCGATCCATCTCACTTTTTTCAAGAGGACTTTCCTCCTACTTTTTGTATATATCCTCCCCAGCCACAGTATCAGCCATCGGACTTTTATCAACATCCACCTCCACCTCTATATTTTTCTTCTTCACATCCACCCGAGACTGACCTGTTTGAGTCACCTCTCATGATTTCCACACTTGATCCCTTGGCCCAGTTCAAGGAGCGTATGATTTGAGGATTGATGACCTCACCTGCCTAAATAAGAGCCATATCGATGCTTCATGACTTGATGATTTGGACTTGATTGAGGATACTTGTGAGAGCTTGCAATCACCAAAAATACCAAAAATTGAGAAACATTTAAAAACACAAAAAGAATTTGGGATATTGTTGGTTGATTCGGACGGTGAGGAGAGGGCCCACATGCCAGAACCTTAACCCACACACTCATTCAATTCATATCCCATCCCTAGCCCAAATGATGCCACTATACAGACTGCTCTTAGCTGTCCTTGTGTATATGATGATTCTGATCTCCTCCCTTATATGGAGGAGATCAAAAATTCAAAAAAATGTTGACTGAACCTGAAGTGGTGGTTGCTATTCTTGAGATCATTGATGCCCCACTTTGTTAGGCCATGACCCAATTATCTGATCCTCATCATAAGAAGAGAAAGCGGAAGAGCAGATCTGAGCATCACATTTTGACCATGGCCACTGCCCACGCCATTGCCCATCATCCATCTTCTAGGAAAAGGAACATTGGCACACCTCTTGTGAGTTGCACAATCTCTGACCATTTATGTGACAACACTCTCCTTGACAGCGGTGGCATCGATCAATATAATACCCTTCTCGTTGGTACAATCTATTCATCTTGGGCCTCTTAAGAAAACCATGATAATGGTATAATTTGATGATGGATCAATAAAAAGGTCGAAGGGTATTCTCGAGAACGTCGTCATTTTGATTCAGGGCATGAGCTTCACGACAGACTTCGTTGTCTTGCCCATGAAGACTTTCACCTTTGCGGAGTGTCCTCCAATCATCCTGGGACGACCCTTTCTCGCCTCTGTGATAGCCGTTATTGACTACGGATCAGGAGAGATTCGCTTCCGTTCAGATGTCGGGAGCGATGTGTTGATCACCACACCTACCACCGATAGAGGACCGACTCTCCAGAAGAGTGTGCATGGGTTAGCCGACCCGAGGCTCCTGATCTCATCATTGTAAGAGAGGACTTTCTTTTAGACTGATGATGAGACCCGAGGAATTCCTCTCCAAGGAAAAAGACTCGGAAAGCATAGACCTTGGGGTTTCCTCTTCTTATGATTGGGTGATGCACTTGATGACATACGTGGGATTTTCACCTTTGACACTATTGAGCGGAGGGCATAATCAGAGACTAGACAGGACGAACATGACTTGACTACTTCCACTGATGGGTCCATTCCTGTTCACTTAGATGAGACTAAGGCCGAAATTGATCTTGTTGCTTTTATTCAGGAATTCAGGCCTTTTGATGAGAAAGATGATCTAATTAAGTCTTGGGAGGAAGAACATGATTTCGACTACTTCCACCGATGAGTTTGTTCCTTTTGGTTTTGGCCTAGATGAGACCTCGTAGGACGACATTGACTACACTTCTTCCAATGATGATGAGTCTATCCCATTTCACTTTGATATCAGCGAGACATCCAAGGCCAGACCTAGACACACTACTTCCACTGACCCGTCTATGCCTTTTCACCCTAGACCACTGAGGACCTTCACCATGTCGACCATGATTGGTTTGTGTCATCTGAGGACCCCGATGTCGACCTGCACCATATCAGATCTATTCCTCATCGGTCCCGCGCGAAGGTTTGTTTTCGACCTTCTTGATCCTATGTGCATCCACTCTATTGTATATTCACATTCATTTATCTCTATCCATCTTCCGTACTGCTCATCCACCCCATTCTCGTATGTGCCTTGCTTAGGACATACTTTATCCTAAGTATAGGGGGGTGGACGAGCCGAGTGTTCATTCTTTGTTCTGTTTTATCACTCTTGTTGTTGCCTATACTTAGGGCTTCTTTTACCCTAAGTATAAGGGGAGTGATGTGTACATACTTTTCTATCTTTTTCCATCTTCAGATATCTTTTCTTCTTTTCCTTTTCCTTTTTCTTTTTCTACCATAAAGGTGTCGCCCCTTTTTGTCAGTCTTCTATACTTAGGACGTACCTTGTCCTAAGTATAGGGGGTATCCACCCTAATTTCTGTCATTCTTTGGTCCTCTCCATTATCTCCTCTTCTTGTCTATTCTTAGGGATATCTTACCCTAAGTATAACGGGAGACAGTCTGATCAAGATTTTTTATTCCCATCCTTGACCCTCCCTACTTTGTGTACAGTCTGCTATACTTAGGATTATAATCCTAAGTATAGAGGGGGTCGGTCAACTTCTCATTCGTTCATTCATTTCTTAATTCATTATTCTTTAGACTATTCTATACTCTATACGAGTTATGTCTTCTCTTTTCTCTCTGATCTATGAGGACATAGCTCAAGCAAAGTATAGGGGGTCGTATATACTTCATATATACTTTAGCTACTTCGTATATACTTTAGCCAAAACTCGTAATTTCGTAATATTTTAATATTATGGTAAAACACTAATTAAATTCATTAAAATCACTTAATAAAAAGATGTTATTATTCCTCAAATTCTTTTTGTATTTACTGATGAATAAAATTAAGTGAAAATATTTTTTTCAAAATGTTTGAAAAATAGTTTGTGAAAATCTTTTTGTAACATCTTTTGAAAACTATTTGGGAAAACATTTTGTTCAATATTTTCAACCTTTGTAAAAATATTTTTTGTTTTGTAAAATTTATTTTATTTTTATGAAATAAATGTTTGAAAAATGATTTGTAAATAGTTTGAAAATGGTTGCAAATATACTTTGAAAATATATATATATTGATTGAAAAACCTTTGCAAACTGATTTTCGAATGTGTGTACATATTTGTAAAAATGGTTTGCAAAAATTATTTTGGACTATAGCTTGCAAAATTGTTTGTAAAATGATTTTCAAATAAGTTGGAGGAATATATGCATCACACTAAAGATTCATCTGTATATATTTATTTATAAAATTGACAACTTACCCCTCGTAAATTCATAAAACCTAATTCTTTATAAATATAAGATGCATTCCTATGTAAATATTTTAACCTAGTTTTTATCTAAAATCTTTTGTTTTCAAAAATCACAAAAATATTTGCAAAACTAAAATCCAAAAACATTTGCACAATATTTTTGAAAATACAAAAAAATCCATATGCATCATCATCCATTTTCAAAAAACGATAAAAAGTTTAAAATATTTGAAAATTGCATCACAAAAATATTTTCCGCAGACTACATAGCATTTGCATGGCATTAGTATTTTTGAACAAGTCTAAGTAAAATCCGAAGATTGGAGCTTGGTTGGACCTTAAAATCTAGCTAATGACAGGAACCTTGTAGGAACTGGAATTGAGGTACTTCAGGTCTAGTTTACTTAATTCTTTGAGGATTGTGAGACTTGGTTCAATTGGTTCTTGAATACCTAAGTAGAGTATTTTGGAGCACATGGACGACTCTTGTTGATAATGACCTAACTTGGACACCTGCACCTTTCACTTGGCTCAACTCAGTTGGAGTGGAAAGGGGATTAGATTTCCAGTATGAGATGCACACAAGTGGAAATATTTGTCCTCCTCTAGGGAGGGAAGTGCACCCCAACCCGTCCGGTGATGATGAATTTTGAATATAGGAGAGTGTGGGTTGCAATAAAGCTTCATAAGATGGGTAGTCTACTGGCTCAAGAGGAAAAACTTCCTATGTAAATTCTATTGTATATAGTATTTCAAAAAAAAGAAAAAAACAAAACAAAAGCAAAAACTCTAAAAAAGTGGGCATGCTTGATTGAAAATAAAATAAATGCCGGAGTGTATATATTTATATAGAAAATAAGCAAGCTTGAGCCTCAAAGTCAAATAACCAAGCTTGACTTCACTACACATGTCTTGCATCCTATGATAGGTAGCTACACTGGCTACTGTCCATTCTTCTCTTCACCCCCTCCTCTTGATATGGTTGTCACTTGAACTTAGAACTGAATACCCCGCTCCTCGAGGAAGGAGTTACTGGATTGGGGAATCATTGGGTTGTCATACTGGAGAAGTCTGTCTCTTTGTCATTTTATTTGGGTAGAGCCACTATCACTTACGCTGTATGAGTCAGATTCATAGTCATAAAAGTTTCTGTATGAGTTGAAATATTTTGACCTAGCTATTGAGGAGATTTGAGCAGAGTTTTGGGATTATCAAAGGCTGTTGGACTTCGAATCTGATTCCCATTAAGGATCTGCCCGCACTAAAATTCCAAAGTTCTTACATAAGCTCCAAACTTTGATTTTGTGAAGACAAGTTTGATAATTAAACTAAATCGAATTTCTTTCTTTTTCTTTTCTTTCTTTGTCTTCTTCTGCACTTATTGCATAAGTGTTTGCTAGGGACTAGCAAAGGCAAGTATCGGGGGATGATGAATCTCCATTTCATCATCTTCATTCTATCATTTTGGCCTTAATAACCCTAGAAAATTCATGTAAATACCCTTAAATCGTGAATTTTAGCATTCATGCATCATTCTTTAAATAGTCTATAAAATAAGGTTTTTAATGCCAAAATTATAGAATAAAGAAAAGAAAAGAAACAGAATAAAATATCGTAGATATTTTATGACCCTAAACCACGAGACCCAGGCATCTTGATGACTGCGTCGACAAGGAATAAAGTATGGGACATAACTGCCAAAATACAATAAAATTCCCTTTTATTGTATTCGTTCTTATTCATTTTTTGGGACCTATTTTTAGTTTCACTTTTTATACTTCAAATACAGAAATTTTATACATGAAAGTTGTAGATAATTAAATATAGAAAAATATAAAATTGACTTCATACAAAAAGAATACACGCAGAAAAAGTTATGATCAGAATAAATTTCCAAAATCCCAACTTCCCAGACCCATATCTCTCAAATAAAAACTCAAAATATATCAAACCACCTTTAAATGTATATAACTTTTTATAAACTATTTAAAGAAGGTGGTTCCATATTTTTTGGAGTTACAGTGTGAAAGTTAGGTTTTGGACCCCTATTGTATATCTATACCAATTAAAATATTTATTTTATTTACTATTGATTATTTTTGTAATTTTATATTTTTATAATTTTGTAAATATTATTTATAATATACGTGTATATTAAAACTGGAATGAAAACATCAATAAATCACTAAAATAAAATACTTGTATAAAATACATAGGTATAATACCTATAAGTATACCTATATAATAAATGCGTCTATTTATTTAATTGTATATATCATATCAAAAAAATAAAATAAAAATATATTTAAGTATATAAATAAGTTTCAAATATATAAAATAATAAATTAAAATAATAAAATCAAAAAGACAAAATAAAAATAAAATACATTAAAACATAGATAAATATACCTAAATATAGCCCTAAAAAAGTAAATTGTAATTTTAAAACTGTAAAAAATAAACAAAAATCATAAAAAATGCTTTATAAAATAATAAATATTTTTCATTTTTGCCTAAAATTAATAAAATCATTTATTATTTTTAAATCAATTTAAAAATATTTTTTCAAGGTTTTTTCCTGGTTGATCCACATGGACCAACTAAGACGATCCGAGAGTTGACCCCAGGTCAACTCTCTAACCCACCTCCTGCCAGTGTCAGAAACAACTTTTTCTTGTTTTCTCGATTTTTTCAAGGGCGTTCCTTGCATCATTTCATGTTGATGCCTTCTTGACTTTTTGTCCCCATAGATCGATGATACACGCCCTTATCTCTCCTAGGGGGTTGGATAACTGAGACGCCCATTATCCCTCATTCTTTGGAGTCGCTCACCCATCTTGTACAAGAACCACCCGACTTTCCATTTCGAACTTGGACCCTTTTTCTCGTTCTATCCTCTCCTTTTTGCATGTTGAGGCTCGAGCGAGGTGACAACAGTCTCGCCTCGCCCTTAGGAGTCACGGATGAGGGGCGTGGAGGAGGATTCTGCCCATTGCCGGAGCTCCATTCCTGGAGGTTTCATCTCACGGTTGTTGACAGCTTGAGGTTTATTTTTCTTCATTTTCTTCTTGCATTCCGAGTATAGATACCACCCTAGAAAAACTCATGCATTTGATTTCACATTTTAGACGTTCAATCTCCTTTGCCGTCCCCTCGCCTGAGCTTTCTCCGGTGAGCTCCCATCTGTGCCATTTCCACCTTTTTTTTCCCATCTGGAGGTCGCAGCAGTTTTCCAGCAACCTCCTTGACTTTTTCTTGTAGGTCCTGAAGATTAGGGAAACGACTGGAGGCGATTTTGGGTTCGTCAGAGGATCCTGGGGCATCTCCTCTCCGCCATCCTCTCGCGGGCTCTCCGGTCATCGCCGGGGACTTTTGACGCCTCCAGCACGAAGAGGAGGGCCTTAGGAATGCCCCCAGCCATTTTGGAGCTTCACGAAACGTCGGAGGAGGGAGAACGGGGGCGAGGAAGCTCGCCTCGCCGGTTGTTCTTCCCCGTTCGTCCCTATCACCTCGCCGTCGTTAGATCAAGGCCGTTGCCCAGTTCAAACCAGAGCTGTCGGATCAAGCTGCTTCAGCACTGTCAGATCCGATGTTGGGATCTAATCCCAGTTGTTCATCCGCGAACTAGAATCGGCGTATGTGGGCTCACCATGTGTCATGTGAAGGATATCCAACCGTCGGATCGAGCCCCCTACGTGGGAAATTTGCACTTATTACCGCACAGTTTTTGGTATTTATTAAATTCCTTAGAAACTTTCATCTATCGTTTAGTTTATTTTATTATATTTAAAATCAGACCGCTGATGAATCTCGTATTCATCATGCTAAGAACTCCGTATTAAAATCCCTGCTTAAACAAACCAATAAAAATCACCTCTAAAACTCTATTTTTATCTTGTGCAATATTGTGTATAATTAACCTTTAATTATCTGTATTTAATTGCCCTTATTTTTCTGTAATTATTTTATCACTCAAAAACCCCTAAAAATTAGGTAGAATAATTGTCTATAAATCACTGACCCTTAAAAAGACTAAAAAAATACAAAAACAACTAAAAACCACAAAATCGGTGTTTTTATCCCCTTAAAAATACCCCCAAAAATAGCTTTTATACAAATGACCTCTTTTGCCTTTTTTCCCAACATGAAAGTTGTAGATCTCGTCGAGACGAGCAACTTTCATGTTTTGACTTTTTCCAAATTCGGTCTCTAACTATTTCTTTTCTTATTTTCTTTGTAATTATTCTTTGAATTGCTCTGATTGGGCCACGTGGCGCCCTTTGGGCCGCCCACGTGGCCCGCTTCATCTTTCGCCACCCGGCCCTCTCCTTGGCCGTTGGATCATTCCAACCCCGCTTCCATCTCAACCATTAAAACCCGCTTCATTGCCCACCGTCTGATCTGACTCCCAGATCAGATCTCATCCATTCATCAGCGCCTAAACCTCAACCATACGATCTCCACTCATCCAACGTACCGCCTCGCGCCACGTCTTCTCTCCCCCACAGCCACTCGATTCCTCTGTCATCCCACGGTTGACAAGGCTCCACGTCACCCTTCAAATCTCCACCGTTCGATCGTTCCCTCCTAGACATCTAAACCGTTCCCTAGCGCCCTTTTTCCTCCGTTGGATCAGATCGTAGGATCTAATCTCCTCCCTCCGTTCGCACCTCAATCCCAGCCGTTGGATCGCAAGATCCAACGGCTCCCCATCGTCTTCCTCCTCCGTAACGCACCTTTCCCCAGCCGTTTCTTCCTCTCCGACTCGCCGCCCCCTTCCTATTATAGCCCGCTCCTCCGGCCACCTCTTCCACTCCTAACGGCCACCCCGCCTTCCCCGGACTTCCGCCTTCCTCGCGCCATCATCAACTGCCCTCGCCGTTACCCCCCTCTCCTTTAACACCCCGATCAAAGTCGGCCCCCACCTCTGTAACGTCAACCTCCGCCTCCTATAAATCTCCTCCGTCCGCCACCGTCATAGCTCGTCCACCTTTTTGGGGTCTTCACCTAGCTTCCTCCGCCCCTCCGGTGACAGCGGAGGGGCGGAATGTCGAGGCGATAATGGTGTAGATCTGGTGTCGACCCACGGCGGAGCGTCGCCGTGTTCTGGTGGCTCCGCCACCGCCGAGCCTCCTGGAAGATCGACCAGGCCGAGGCGATGACCCCGAGCTCCTCGGAGCTCAACCCAGATCGAGTATCCTCCGCCGACTCCTCGCTCCAGCGAGGAGATCTTTTTCTCTATTTTATTCCGCCACCCTCAGATACCGTCACCATCCTCCGACCAGCTAAATAGCTTCGCCATGCCACCTGCATCCTCGCGACATCTTCGACCACTACCTTCCTCTTCTCCGCAACCTCGTTCACCCACCGTCATCTCCTCCTCTGCTCCGGCGGGGAAGGAGCCTTGGTCCTCCATTCCAACCACCTTCCTGGGACCCCATTCCACTCACAAAACCCTCAAGGGCACGCTTCGGCTATTACTCTAACTGTTGCAGGTTCATTGACCGGAGTTCAGGCCGGAGCACCTTCGAGCTCCTCCCAGCCGGTGAAGCTCCATCGATCACCCCCTCAGATCCGCCTCGGAGCTTCGCGGAGCTTCCCAGATCTTCGCCGGAGGCCCATCGAGCTCCAAAGACCTTCAGACGACCCATTGAGTGACGGCGGAGCCAAGGGCAGCTCGCCGGAGTCCCGCCTTCTCCGGTGGGCTGCGGTGGAAGATGAAGATACAGTTGCCGTCCGATCGAAATGATCGGACGGCGGTGATGACGACACGTGGAGGACCCGAGCCTCGTCCCCGACCTACAGGCTCGGGTCAACCGAGCCTAGCGCCACACCACCAGAGATTGCCACGTGGACCGAAGCTGAGGGCTGTCCCGAGCCTGAGCCCTCACGTGCAGTGCACGTGAGGCTTGGGTAAATTGCATGATAGGCCCGGAAAGAATTGCTATTTACACTTTGGTCCCCAGGCACGTGCCTCACGTGCGTGCCTGGGTTATTTACAGGGAGGCCCTCAAAGTTTTCCAAAATTGCAAATACGCCCCTGCGCGCAATGGAGAAATTACATCTGGGCCCAGGCGGTTTTCTCTATTTGCATTTAGGTCCCTCCAGGGACCTAAATGCAATATTTATCCCTTTATTTCCTCGCATTTTTATTACAATTATGCCCTTGCACTATTTTTAGCATAACTTGAGCATCGTAGGTCCAAATTGCATGATTTTAGTGTCGTTTTGATCCTTGTTTTGTCCTCTACAATCTAGCATACTTATTTGTCTCATTTGACACTGTTTTAAATTAAGTGAATTTTTATGTCAAAAAATGGGACCATGCTTTATCTGTCTTGCTGGGTTTGATGACCGATTTTTAATGATGTGTTCAATTAGACTCTAATTTCATTCTACATTGCAATGCTCACATTTTAGGGTATAATTGTAGCATTTTATTCTTCATGCATATTCCTTAGCATTATTTGCCCATGCATCATTTTAAATTGCATAAAAACAAAATAAAAATGCATGCATCATGGCATCGCCTTGCAAATATCATAGTGCATCATAATTTGCATGAGGACCTGAAATTGAGATTAAATCGCAGTGAACTTCACGAATCAAAATTCAAAAGCCTTAATTAAGCAGCTGTGTCCCTGTGTTCGACTTTGGTACACTTGCCAAGTAAAAAATATTCCACAACATTCAAAGATTGTTGTATTTTGACGACCGAAATTCACTTCCTATACTACAATTCACGTTTATTAAAGAGGTGGATTTCGCGTTCATCAAATGGCGCCGTTGCCGGGGATACGGCTTTGCTTAATTTTTGAATTTTGATTTTTTTTAATTAATTCAATAATTTCTTGGTCCTAATTTCATGCATCATTTCTTTGCATTATTTTACGGATTTAATTTCTCTGGTTTTTCTAACGTTTATCTTTTGTGGCAGGGCCCATGGTAACCGGGGACGCCTGATCATCATGGAGGCACGAAGTCGGGAGCTTCCGCTGAAGAGGCCGCAAAAGAAGCCGTGAAGAAATGCTAGGATTTTTATCAGTCTACTTGCATTGCATGTTGTAAAAAAAAAAAAAAACTTGCATCTGCATATTTCTTTTTCAGTCTTGCATATTGTATTTCAAAAAAAAAAAAAATCCCCCCCCCGCACACACACACACACACTCACACCTACACTGCACATACTCACCCCCACCCGCCCCCTGTATATTTCTCTCTCTCTCTCTCTCTGTGTGTGTATATCTATCCTTCACGAACCCCCCCTTCCTCTCCCTTGTATCATAAATCCCCCCCTAACACAGACCTTACTTAGGCTATTTGTAGCCTAAGTATAGGGGGGACCTGCCTGCTCTTCCTTCCCTTGTCCCGTCTTCTTATACTTAGGCCAATTTTGGCCTAAGTATAGGGGGACCCTCCTCCTCAGTTCCGCTATATCAACCTGTACTTGAACCGAGCCTTGGCTTCATGGCACTTGTGCTATGAGGACATAGCAAATTTTAAGTATAGGGGGGTATACCGTATATTACTGTTTATTACTTTAGCCTTAGCTCGCGTTTTTAAAACTTTTTAAAATTTTATTTTTCGGGCTGGGTTTTGGTAAACTAGTGAACTGAGTAAAAACCTGTAAAAATTAAAATTTGAGGGATTAATCTTTGTAAATAACCTATGTCAAAAAAAAAATTGAAAAATTAAAAATGTTTTTCGGAATTTGGCTCTGACTACTAGGCTTAGTAGATATTTTCAGTGAGGGAACTTCGGTCTCCCTTAGCAGAGTGGGTGGTTTAAAGGACACCGCATATGGCACCGTCCTTAAGGATCACGGGTCTCGACCCGCACTTACACCCATACTGGCTGAGAGTGGATACTTTTATTTATTTGAGCCTGGGCCAGTCATTGTCTCTCCGAGGTTTTAAAAAAAAAAGAGTATAAAATTAAAACCTATAAAAATTTGCAAAAGATAAAAATCACACAAAAATTCACTAACCCGTGGAGTTGGTGTATTCCTGACACAATCACACTCACGCAAGGCTTGAGAATTTTTGAGGACACTGGATCTCTGGGATCTAGAGAGTCTGAGTTAACATACCTTAGTCATTAGGGTTTTCATGACTTAAATATCCACACTCCTCTGGTTTGAAAGATTTGAGTGCTATATTGCACTCTTAATCTCTACTTTCAAGAAAATATGATCGACACAGTCACTTCCACAACTGCATGATTGATGAGCTGAGATGAGATATCACTTGAGGAACTAGGACCATGGATTTAAGTTTAGATCTGATCTAATGATATTCGAGGATGGGATAAAGTTAATGAAGGCTTCAGAAAACCTGAGTGTCAGCAAAACCCTAGCCAGTATGTGAACAAGATTCATATGCTATCTCTTGATATTTGCCTAAAAGTGACAGGGTGTGATGAAACTTAAAAGAACTTGTTGATCAGTGTGCGCCAATCTCTTGGTAAAAGCAGTGGAGCTAGCCAACAAAAGAAATGAAATGTCAAAGAAAAGCTCTAAATCCAAAGTCAAAAATTCCAAATTAGCTTCCACCAAAGGCGAGCGCTCCCAAACATTTTCAAGTGTCCACTTGGACCAAGCGCTAATTAGGACTAAGGAGTCGGGCTGACACCACAAAAAGGGCCCTGCATCGTAAGCGATACAAGTCTGGGTGTCGAAGGTACCTTAGATACTCAGAAAAGACACACCCCGGTGTATTCCCAGAAAAACAAGTGCAGACGACTCCAACTCTCTTGACGGACACATTGATCAACAAGATAATAAAATACATGTATTGAGTAAAAGGCACTCGAGAGGCCCCTTGTTCCAATGTGAGGGTGAGAAAATTAGACACAATCCCATGTCCCTCCATCATCTGGCCGTCCATCTACATTTTAAAGTCTGACAAACTAAAGAGATGGTTGACTGAAGCAAGAGTAGACTTCTTCCCTAGTATTGAGGATTAGGTCTAGAGGAGAATCTTTGGGACTGGAACTTTGGGTGATGCATCGACTCGGCTCTCATGAAATGCAGTACACTAAATGTCATATCCTTATATTATATGTACAAAAAGAGAGTCTGATAATCAGAGAAGTTGGATTCCTTCTGACTAGGGTGTGGATAAACCCAGAACTTTAGGATCACTTAGGTCAAGGGTCTTCGAAAGATCAAGCCTTGTATTTTTCACGCGCACTGTCAGGAATCAATCCGACTCCTTCATTCTTTAGATGCTCGAGGACGAGCATGGTTTAAGTATAGGGGTATGATGAATCTCGTATTCATCATGCTAAGAACTCCGTATTAAAATCCCTGCTTAAACAAACCAATAAAAATCACCTCTAAAACTCTATTTTTATCTTGTGCAATATTGTGTATAATTAACCTTTAATTATCTGTATTTAATTGCCCTTATTTTTCTGTAATTATTTTATCACTCAAAAACCCCTAAAAATTAGGTAGAATAATTGTCTATAAACCACTGACCCTTAAAAAGACTAAAAAATACAAAAACAACTAAAAACCACAAAATCGGTGTTTTTATCCCCTTAAAAATACCCCCAAAAATAGCTTTTGTACAAATGACCTCTTTTGCCTTTTTTCCCAACATGAAAGTTGTAGATCTCGTCGAGACGAGCAACTTTCATGTTTCGACTTTTTCCAAATTCGGTCTCTAACTATTTCTTTTCTTATTTTCTTTGTAATTATTCTTTGAATTGCTCTGATTGGGCCACGTGGCGCCCTTTGGGCCGCCCACGTGGCCCGCTTCATCTTCCGCCACCCGGCCCTCTCCTTGGCCGTTGGATCATTCCAACCCCGCTTCCATCTCAACCATTAAAACCCGCTTCATTGCCCACCGTCTGATCTGACTCCCAGATCAGATCTCATCCATTCATCAGCGCCTAAACCTCAACCATACGATCTCCACTCATCCAACGTACCGCCTCGCGCCACGTCTTCTCTCCCCCACAGCCACTCGATTCCTCTGTCATCCCACGGTTGACAAGGCTCCACGTCACCCTTCAAATCTCCACCGTTCGATCGTTCCCTCCTAGACATCTAAACCGTTCCCTAGCGCCCTTTTTCCTCCGTTGGATCAGATCGTAGGATCTAATCTCCTCCCTCCGTTCGCACCTCAATCCCAGCCGTTGGATCGCAAGATCCAACGGCTCCCCATCGTCTTCCTCCTCCGTAACGCACCTTTCCCCAGCCGTTTCTTCCTCTCCGACTCGCCGCCCCCTTCCTATTATAGCCCGCTCCTCCGGCCACCTCTTCCACTCCTAACGGCCACCCCGCCTTCCCCGGACTTCCGCCTTCCTCGCGCCATCATCAACTGCCCTCGCCGTTACCCCCCTCTCCTTTAACACCCCGATCAAAGTCGGCCCCCACCTCTGTAACGTCAACCTCCGCCTCCTATAAATCTCCTCCGTCCGCCACCGTCATAGCTCGTCCACCTTTTTGGGGTCTTCACCTAGCTTCCTCCGCCCCTCCGGTGACAGCGGAGGGGCGGAATGTCGAGGCGATAATGGTGTAGATCTGGTGTCGACCCACGGCGGAGCGTCGCCGTGTTCTGGTGGCTCCGCCACCGCCGAGCCTCCTGGAAGATCGACCAGGCCGAGGCGATGACCCCGAGCTCCTCGGAGCTCAGCCCAGATCGAGTATCCTCCGCCGACTCCTCGCTCCAGCGAGGAGATCTTTTTCTCTATTTTATTCCGCCACCCTCAGATACCGTCACCATCCTCCGACCAGCTAAATAGCTTCGCCATGCCACCTGCATCCTCGCGACATCTTCGACCACTACCTTCCCCTTCTCCGCAACCTCGTTCACCCACCGTCATCTCCTCCTCTGCTCCGGCGGGGAAGGAGCCTTGGTCCTCCATTCCAACCACCTTCCTGGGACCCCATTCCACTCACAAAACCCTCAAGGGCACGCTTCGGCTATTACTCTAACTGTTGCAGGTTCATTGACCGGAGTTCAGGCCGGAGCACCTTCGAGCTCCTCCCAGCCGGTGAAGCTCCATCGATCACCCCCTCAGATCCGCCTCGGAGCTTCGCGGAGCTTCCCAGATCTTCGCCGGAGGCCCATCGAGCTCCAAAGACCTTCAGACGACCCATTGAGTGACGGCGGAGCCAAGGGCAGCTCGCCGGAGTCCCGCCTTCTCCGGTGGGCTGCGGTGGAAGATGAAGATACATTTGCCGTCCGATCGAAATGATCGGACGGCGGTGATGACGACACGTGGAGGACCCGAGCCTCGTCCCCGACCTACAGGCTCGGGTCAACCGAGCCTAGCGCCACACCACCAGAGATTGCCACGTGGACCGAAGCTGAGGGCTGTCCCGAGCCTGAGCCCTCACGTGCAGTGCACGTGAGGCTTGGGTAAATTGCATGATAGGCCCGGAAAGAATTGCTATTTACACTTTGGTCCCCAGGCACGTGCCTCACGTGCGTGCCTGGGTTATTTACAGGGAGGCCCTCAAAGTTTTCCAAAATTGCAAATAAGCCCCTGCGCGCAATGGAGAAATTACATCTGGGCCCAGGCGGTTTTCTCTATTTGCATTTAGGTCCCTCCAGGGACCTAAATGCAATATTTATCCCTTTATTTCCTCGCATTTTTATTACAATTATGCCCTTGCACTATTTTTAGCATAACTTGAGCATCGTAGGTCCAAATTGCATGATTTTAGTGTCGTTTTGATCCTTGTTTTGTCCTCTACAATCTAGCATACTTATTTGTCTCATTTGACACTGTTTTAAATTAAGTGAATTTTTATGTCAAAAAATGGGACCATGCTCTATCTGTCTTGCTGGGTTTGATGACCGATTTTTAATGATGTGTTCAATTAGACTCTAATTTCATTCTACATTGCAATGCTCACATTTTAGGGTATAATTGTAGCATTTTATTCTTCATGCATATTCCTTAGCATTATTTGCCCATGCATCATTTTAAATTGCATAAAAACAAAATAAAAATGCATGCATCATGGCATCGCCTTGCAAATATCATAGTGCATCATAATTTGCATGAGGACCTGAAATTGAGATTAAATCGCAGTGAACTTCACGAATCAAAATTCAAAAGCCTTAATTAAGCAGCTGTGTCCCTGTGTTCGACCTTGGTACACTTGCCAAGTAAAAAATATTCCACAACATTCAAAGCTTGTGGTTTTTGATCGAACAAAATTCGTCTCCTATACTACAGCATTATTTATATTTATTAAGAGGCGAATTTTACGTTCATCAACCGCTAAACTTTGCATAATTACATTTCAGTCCAAGGCACGTCACCTCACGCGACGCTTCACTTGAGGTGGCATTTTTGCGGCCGGTTCCTTGGGCTTTTGGTTATTTATGTTTAGTCTTAAAACTATTTTATTCAATGATATATTTTTGGATAAATTGTAGTTTTGCCCCTTTAATTTTGTGTAATTTCATTTACATCCTTGCTAGTGGTTTACGTGTTTATACACATGATTTTGGTGATTTTGTAGGAGGGCCCTCGAGGCTTTACTTATTTCTATTTGGTCCAGTATTATGCGTGTTATATTTTCTAGTAAAATTTGCACTCAGGCCTCTGCACTTTATGATATTTACAATTATACCATTGCTAGTAGTGTAGTTTCCCTTTGTTTCTTATTTATTTCATGCATCTATATAACTCGAAAAAATCCAAAAAAATATACGTAGCTTCCTATTGATTGTACTTCCACGCCATCATTTTTACTCACATTTTGAAGCATTTTATTATTTATAAAAAATAAAAAAATGTGCAATTTTGTCCTTGTTTGTAGAAGAAAATACATAAAAATTATAAAAACTTTTTGAAAAATTCTCAAAAAATATATTTTGTATATTTATGCAAAAACCACTAAAAAATATAAAATAAAACTCAAAAAATACAAAAACTCTAAAAACCTTTATACAAATTTATAAAAATCCATAAAAATCCAAGAATTATGCTTTCTGTTTTATAATTTTCTTTATTTTATTATCTTTATTTTAAAATTAATTTAAAGAATTTCTAACTTTGTTTTGTATTTTTAATCTCCATTTTAATTTCATGTATATATTTAAACCCAAATTTTGGGTATTTTGACTGTAAAATATATAAAAAGTAGCAAAATTTCTTAAAAAAGCAAAATTTCTTAAAAAATCTCAAAAATAGTAAAAATAATTAAAAACCCCAAAATATTTCATTTTCTTATTGTTGAATATTTTTGTTATTTTTTTTATATCAACTCTAGCTAATATTATATATATAGCTTATTATATATACGAAAAGGAAAGAAATTAAAACATATATATATAATATAAAAAGAAAATACAAAACTGAAAAATTAAAAATCAAAATATCAAATTATAAAATTTTAAAAAAAAATAAAAATTAAAAACCCACAAAGAAGAGCACATATATAGACAAATACATCACATTTGCTTTTGTGAGCATTTTTGCCTTATCTAATCCTGCTTATTCCTTGTGTTCGACACTCTACACATACTTGCACATATACACATCTTTGTTGTAGAGTTATAATAAAGTTTAACTCCGTACACTTGCTTTTCATTCCTTGATTATATGTTGTGGGTTCATTGTTGTTTTAATCCAGATTTCATATCGGTCACCTCGACGACTGAGTTCCCACCTTGTGTGGAACTTACGACCGCTCGAATTTTCGGGTTAAAAAATATATCAAAGAGAAAAGGAAGACATAACTCCTATTAAGTATATAAAGTATATACTACAACGACTAAAAAAAGAATAACATGTCGATCGTCCCCCCTATACTTAGGATAAATTAATCCTAAGTATAGAAAATTGTATTCTACATGCAATGAGAGTCGAGGGTGGGAACGAATAAATGAATCATCGACTCAACCGATCTCCCCCTATACTTAGGGTAAAGTATCCCTCAGTATAGACAGATCGTCAACAGTTGAGGAGACATGCAAGGGATCGAAGAATGAATAGCCCGAGGGCTCTACCCCTCCTATAGTTAGGATGAAGCATATCCTAAGTATAACACAGATGAAGTGGCGAGGGAAACACGGAAGTAAGAATTTGAAGAATAAAAATGAAAAGAAGAAATAAGAACAAGATTAACTAATCAAAAAAAATTTGATAGCCTCTTCTGATTGTGCTGATGTTGTGGCATGAATTTCTTCATCGTAGACCACCTACACTAAATCAACTATGGATAGAAATGTATCATGCTCGAGTTAGGGTTTCAGTAACTACCCTTTGATCACAAATGGTTGTGCGTTAGCTGACAGTCCAGATATCAAGATGCTTCCATTGTCACGCACATGCTTTACTATGAAAGGACCGGTCCATTTTTTCTTCAACTTCCCTATGAATAATTTGTGTTTTGCAACAAACAACCAAACCTTCTAATCCGGTTCGAAAGTCTTATGGAGGATGTGCTTATTGTGACACTTCTTGACCTTCTCCTTGTACATTAGGATGTTGTCATATGCGTACTTACAGAATTCTAGGAGTCGATTCAGATCAAGCATTATGTTCTTTCCGGCCTTCTTGGACTCCAAATTACAGATATTGATTGCCTATAAAAAGATTTGTGAATGAGTTCTACAGGAAAATTGCATGGCTTGCCATACACAAAAAGGTAGGGAGATATTCCTAATGGTGACTTGTATGTGGTTCGATATGGCCAAAGAATGAAATCTAGGAGTTGTGTTCAATCTTCCTATCGGGGCACACAAGCTTCTGCAGGACTGTGTTTATCTCCTTATCTGAACATTCGAACAAGTGATGAATCTCAATTTCATAACCTTTATTCTATCATTTTGGCCTTAAAAGCCCTAGTAATTGCATGTAAATACCTCTAATTTGCATAAATTAACATTCATGCATTATTGCGTATATAGTGTATAAAATATTGTTTTTAATGCCAAAATTATAGAATAAGAAAAGGAAAGAAAAATAATAAAAATTCAAGATATTTTATGACCTTAAACCCCGTGACCTAGTGATGAATCTCAGTTTCATCATCTTTATTACATCATTTTGGCCTTAAAAACTCTAGTAAATACGTGTAAATAGGCTTAATTCATGCATTTTTAGCATTCATGCGTATTTGTGTAAATAGTGTACAAAACACTGTTCTTAATGCCAAAATTATAGAATAAAGAAAAGAAAAGAAAAAGAATAAAATATTGCAAATTTTTTATGATCCGAAACTCCGAGACCTAGGGATCTCGATGACTAGTACAAGGAATAAAGTAGGGGGAGATAAGGGCCAAAAACCAACAAAAAACCCTTTTGTTTAATTCATTCTTTATTCTTCTTTGGGACCTATTTTTAGTTCCACTTTTATTTCTTCAAATAAAGAAACTTTGAACATGAAAGTTGTATATAATTAAATATAAAAAAATACAAAATTAATTTCACCTAAAAATAATATACAGATAAAAAGTTATGATCTGAATAAGATTCCAAAATCCCAACTTCGCAGACCCGTATCTCTTAAATAAAAACTCGAAATGTATCAAAATCACCTGTAATTGTATATACTTTTAATAAGCTATTTAATGAGGGTGGTTTCATATTTTTCTGAGTTACGGTGTGAAAGTTAGGTTTTGGACCCCTATTGTATACTTCACCTGATTAAAATATTCATTTTATTTATTATTCATTAAATTTTATAATTTTATATTATTATAATTTTGTAAATATTATTTATAATACATGTATATTAAAACAATAATTAAACCATAAAAAAAACAAAAAAATGGAATACTTGTATAAAATACATAGGTATAATACCAATAAGTATATCTATACAATTCATACTTCTATTTATTTAATTATATAAAATACATCAGAAATTTAAAATAAAAATATATTTAGGTTTATAAATGTAAGTTATAAATATATATAATAATAAATAGAATTAAAAAATTTAAAAATACAAAATAAAAATAAATTTTAAAATACATAGACAAATATACCTATAAATAAACCATAAAAGGTAACTTATAATTTTAATCCTCGGAAAAATAAATAAAAATCATAATAAATTATTTAGAAAGTAATAAATATTTTTATTTAATAACAAAAAATTAATAAATTTATTTTCTATTTTTAAATGATTTTACAAAATAATTTTCCAGGCTTTTTCCTAGTTGGTCCACGTGGACCAACCAGGAGGGTCGGAGAGTTGACCAGCGGGTCAACTCTCTGACCTGTGCATGCCATGTCGTTAGAACCTCAATTCTTGCCAACTTTGCGGATTTTTTGAGGCTGACAATTTCTTCTTTTCATGATGCTTCCTTCTGAACCTTTCATGCCCATTTATCCATGATGCACGCCCAGATGTAACATTGGGGAGTGGATCGACGACTCGCGATATATGCATCATTTTTGGGAGCCACTCGTCAACTGGCATAAAATCTACCCTTGACTTCCATTGGACTTTGATCTCTCTTCCACCCTCGGAACTCAAGCCTTGGAGCTCGAGCACCCTCCCGGTGACAGCAGGAGCGGATAACACTCTAGGAAGTAGTACGGGCGTCGAATTGAGTATATCCACCTCGCCGGAGTGAGCCGCAGGAGATAGCGCTGGCACCCTTCCTTGGTGAGTTTTCTCCCCTCTCTTGTGCCCTTTTAGCCCTAAGGATAACTGTATTGTATCATCGCACATCTCTCTCGCCGTTTCAACCCAAAAGATCGCAAAATCCCTCGATCCTTATCTGGATGTGCTTCGAGTTTGCCGGTCGCCGTCAATCACTTCCCCCTTGCTCATCCAATCACTGCCACCCCTCCGCGGGGTCGAGGCAACTTGCCCTCGACCCTTTCACCCATTTTTTGCAGGCCAGGCTTGAAGCACGCTCCTGGGGGCAATTCTGCTGTTTGCTGGAGGCTCCTAGAGCTCTAGACTTTGCCAACCTCCCGTGACCGCTCCGGCCTTCGCTAGAACATTTTGATGCCTCCATTCCATCGGGGATCACATTTGGAAGAGTTCGAGCCATTTTGGAGCTAAAGTAGATGAAGGAGGAGAAAGATCTCGCCAGTTGAACTTCGCCCCAGCAGAGTTCTTCCCGGATTATCCACCCTCCTCCTCCGCTATTAGATGCGGCTTTGATCTTCCAGGGGAGCAGCCACCATTAGATCTCTCCGCACCTACACCGTTCGATCGTCAAAAGGTATCTAATCTCGCTCGCAGAAGCCGAACCGTCATCGCACATCCCAATGCTGACACGTGTCCAAGTGGCAACCCTCCACCGTCGGATCGCGCAGGCTGTGGGTATATTGCACCCTTGCCCTCGCCATTTTGTCTATTTGATTAATAATATATAATCTTTCAACAGCAGTTATTTTATTTCTGCAAAAATTTGTAAAAAGAACCCTGTGTTTATTTTATTTACACTTAGGTCCTTGTCCACATGGGTCGACCGACTCAGGTGATTTTGCAACCAGACCCTCGCGGGTATGGTTATTTTGTATTTGGTTGAAAATTTTGGAAATACAGTGTAAACGTTTTGGTTATTTTGCTATCTAGACCCTAATGTTTTGATTATTGCCAACAAGTCCTTGCCAGGCGCACGTGTTCACGCACGTGAGTTTTTGGGTTTTTTCAGAAAAACCCTCCAAGGTTTTGATATTTGTACTTAGTTCAGAAAGTTTTTATCTAGATATATATTTTCTGGAAATTTACACTTTGTCCCTCAGACTTTTTCTTAATTACAAAAATACCCCTACTAATGTGTAATTTTATTTTATTTTCTCTATTTATTTCATGCATCTACAAAATCCTAAAAAATCCCAAAAAATTACCCTAGCTTTCTGTTGCATTGCATTTCCACATCATATTTTTATTTTACATTTTTGTTGCATTTTAATATTTATAAAATTCAAAAACATGCATTTTCATCCTTTTCTGCATTAGAAAATCCATAAAAATTTTAAAACCTTCTCGAAAAATTCCCAAAAAAATATATTCTATTTTATTTTAGTCTGTTTTATCTTCAGACCAAAAATCATTAAAAAGTATAAAAAAACTCCTAAAAATTTAAAAACCTTAAAACCTTCATAAAAATATAAAAAATCCATAAAAATCACAAAAATATAGTTTCTGTTTCTAAATTTATATATTTCATTGTCTTTATTTGAAAATTGATTTGGAGAATTTTTTATCCTTATTGCTATTTTTCATCTCCATTTCAATTTCAGATTTTTGTTTTATTCCCTATTTCAAGTAAATTCAACTTTAAAAATACCAAAAAAATAGCAAAAATATAGAAAAACATAAAACATTAGAAAATTATAAAAAGAATAAAATAATTTATTTCCTAAATTTTGTATATTTTTACATATTTGTATAAATACATTATCTCTCTTTCCCTTAGTGTGTATATATATCTATCTTATTATATAATTTAAAAGAAAAAAGGAAATACAAAAAAATAAAATAAAAAAAGAAAATAAAAAAATCAAAAAATTAAAAATCAAAATATAAAAATATAAAAATTAAAAAAACTAGAAAATTAAAAACCCACAAAAAAAGTTCAATTCAGATAAGTGTTTAACAAGATATTGGGTGCTTTATTTTTATCTTGCCTGCTTTACTCCCTTGCTTCCTGTGTTCAACCCCTGCTTGCTTGCCACTATCCAGTTTTAGTAGGGTATAATAAATTTTAACTCTTACTTTTAATTACTCAATTATTTGTGTGGGTTAATTATTGATCAACAGAGGATTGGAGTAGTCACCTCAGCGATAGTGAGCCTGAGTTGTCAGGCCATTACTTAGCGACTCCCATCCTATTGTTTTTCAAATGGCGCCATTGCCAGGGAGCATCGTCTTATAGAGCAGGTTTTTTTATCTTCTCATTTGCTTAGCCATTTTTGAGTATCTCTCTTTATTAATTATTATTTGTGAACTGTCTGACATCTTGTTCTTGTCTTCTTGTGAGGGACCGTGGACCGAGGAGGACCGCCTAGGTGAAACTACGCAGCCTTGGGGTGCGGAGTCGGCTATTCTACCTTAGCCGACAGGAGAGAGCAGGAGGCTCTTGAGAGAGAGAGGATAGTTTAGGTTTTTTATTTTTTGTGAGAAAGAGATTTATTGCCTATTAATTTGTAATAATACAAGTACACATGACTTTAGGCACTCGAGCCCAATTTCCAAGTGTCTGTTCACTTAGGGACTCACTGTGGTTTTTGCTAGATTTTTGTCGCCTTTTTTATTTTGTTTCCTTATTTTGGTTTTCTTTATTTCGTGGAATGAGCCCTTAGTCTTTAGGCTTGCTTGATCGTGTAATCTATTGCCAAATACCTAATAACCATGGCATGTACCTATAGTCTTTACGTTTGGATTTAGATATTAATTAACTACTATAGTACTCAGTCTTGAAGCTGCGTACCGCTAGAGGTCGTATACAGCGCGTGCAAGACCTGTTGTGGCGGGCATCGATCGGCATAAGAGACCAGACTTAGGCTTCGTTCTAAGTTCTTAGAATTCGGTTCTTCACATGTAGCAATTGCCAGCTTAGGATGATTTCCGTGTGCATATCGACATTTAGTTTAGGTTTACAAATTCATGTTTTGCATCCCGCATGGAGAGAGCTGGGAGGCAATGTAAGTCTTCTATCTGAGCATTCATCATTTAGGCACTAAGGTGAGATTTCCATCTTAGTGTCGCCTATTATTGCTTTTCTGATCCTCTCGCTCTGTTTTTGGATCAATTAGGAATCAAAGAAAACACCAAAATGTTAGGCGCTTGTATTGAATCTACTCAAAACAAGTGATAACACAAAACAATTAAAAAATGGACTGCTAAAAACACTTGACCTAAATAAAACTATTTAATTGGACTCATTGCCTTAGGATGAGCAAAGCCCTCATTTGTTTTCAGGTTGCATTGGATGGTCTCCTTCCCAGTGAGGTGAGCGACTTTGTAAGGATTAGAGCCCAAAACCCAGTCTATGGCTGCCTTGGGTATCGCCTGGATTTCTGAAGTATTGGCGCTTCTATCGTACTAAGACGAATAGGTCTTGGTCAGCAATGATGCTCTCTATTGTGTAGAGCATTGACCTTATCCGAAGTATTAAGCATAGGCCACGCCTTCAGGGGGTTCTGTCTCATTGTCTTGCATCCGAGTAGGTTCTTGCACGCTCACAGGTGATTCCGTTACGAGTGAGTTCCGAAGTATTGATTTCACCTATCAGCTTCCTCCTTCTATTTCTTTGGTAGAGTAGGGATCCAGGAAGGGTTACAAGGACCTCAGAAAGTGCAGACTACATGTTACAAAGGAGGAGGACAAGTACGGGATACTTTTCCGGCAACTCTCTCTCCTATAAGCATAGCTCTCTAAGGACTTGTTACAAGATAAATTGCCTGAATTCAAATCTAAAAACAACAAAGATAATTGCTGAACCTTCATGGCTTCATGGGTCGAGTTGGTGAATCCTTTGCTTTGAGATTTGATTGACTAGTCTTACTAAGGTCAAGATCAAAAATATCGTGCCCTTGCACAATTTTGCTCTCCTTCCATTTGACCCTTGATCATTGTGAGCCTCCTTTAGTTTCTCGTTGACCTCCATATCTTTCATCCACATCGATCTCCCTCTTGACCTTCGAGATGACGACGAATGGGCAGTTCAGTCAAGACTTTGTCGACATCTACATTGGTTCCATTCGCTCGCCTTCTCCAATAATTTGGGGCTATTCCCAAGAACCCAGTTCGAACTCCGTGAACCGATCTCCAGACTCCCCACCTTCTTCAATAAATCGGGACCACTCTTGTCCTGAACTATGTCCGTTTTGGATGGCCATTGATTTCACTCCTTATACATCACCATCCTTAACAAAGTTCTGTGTTGACCTTAACATGGAATACTTTTCTCCATCTGGTGCTGTAATTTAGACTGATTGGGGCATTCTTCATGTGCAGACCAAGAACCTGATTCCGAGCCAGAAGGTCAAGCGGAATCTGAGATGGCCGGTGGAAGGGGAAAGGGACTGCAACCCCAACCTAAAGCTGAAGTCAACCTTGGGGAAGGGCAGTATACCACGCAAAATGATGTCAACAGTCAGCTGCTTGCATCGATACAAGCAATTCAATAGCAGCTGACCAGCCAAGCCTTGGCCCAGACCACCTTCAAAGACATGCTGAATGATCTAAGGAGGAGGGTCGATGCAAGAGATGGCAAAGAGCGGATGAGCCAAATCCTGACCAAGAGTTCAATTTTGGAGGACCTGGAGATGAACTTTTAGTGGGAATACCCGAATTTGATAGAATGGATGCAGACGCCCAGCAACCAAAGCTGACATTGAAGGAGAGATACAATCCTGTAGCGGGCCGCATCACTGAGTGGATCCAAATTCCATGAATCCACGCCCACTTCGAGTTGAAGCTGCAGTTTCTGTCTCTGCTTCCCACATTCCATGGGAACACCACCGAGGAACCATATATCCATCTCAAGAAGTTCGGTTGCATCTGTGCTACTACTCACGACCCTGGAATTCCTTTGGGGGTAGTCAAGATGACCGCCTTTCCCTTCAACCTCCAAGATAAGGCCTTATAATGGGTCGACCACTTGGGGAAGGTAGTCACGACCTGGGAGGAGCTCAAGTCTGCATTTCTCCACAAATTCTACCCTCTTGGTCGTTTGAATCAGATGCGTGCCCATATCTCCAGTTTCTGTTAGTAGTCCCACGAAACTATCCATGAAGCGTAGGAAAGATTCAAAGATCTCCAAGAAAAGTGTCCCCGCCACGAGATTCCAAAGACTAGTCTTGTACAACACTTATTTGGCAGTCTGACACTTGAGAGCCAAATGCTCGTTGATGTCGCTTGCGGTGGGTCGCATTTTAACAAGGACAAAGATGTGGTGTGGAATGTCTTCGATGAAATGGCTAAAGGAGAAGCCGCTCAATCCTCGTCACGTGCTTACATGAAGATGCCAACCACCATCAACAAGTGAACATGGCTACTTATACTGAAGACAGGGATGAGAGCTCCAACCTAAGCATCATTGGGAGCCACCTGTCTAAGGTAGACATCATCGAGAAGAGGTCGCAGGACCTCGAAAAACTGTAGTGATTGAGAAGAGGACCCAGGGCTTAGAAAAGCTTAATCTGATCTCCCAGCAGCTGGAGCAACTCGTTCAAGCCTTGAATGCCAACATGTGCAACTCTGTGTCTGCCACTGTCGAGCCGTCCGCTGAGAAGAAGGAGCCTTCACTGAATCAAATACCTCAGCCGATTCCAACGCAGCCCCAACCTATTCAGCACGTGTATAAAATGCAGGTTCCAGAGCAGCCCCTGCAACCCCAAACACAGATGGTTGTATATCAACCAGAGTCCCAGCCAACTTATTTCGAGCAGTTCTCTCCACCCTCACCATTGATCTAGGAAATCAATGGTGTATGGAATAATGAAGCGCAACTGACCAATCCTCAGGGACATTCTATGGGTTAGAACATGGGCAACATGCCCTATTACCAACAACAGCAAGGTGGGAGACCCTTCCAGCCCTTGTATCAGCATCAACCTCCATCTCAAGGCAGCACCTAGAGGTAGAATTATCAGAACGGTCCTCATAAGTCTGGATATCGTTGTCAAGGATATCATCAGCAACCGGCTGCCCAGTTTCATCAGCAGAACTCACAATATTCCTCCAACCCTCCTTCTCACCAGTTTTCACAAGGATACAAATCATAGTCTCACACTTCATATACACATCCTAGGCCCCATCAGGGGGACTCTTCTGAGATTGTGCCGGTTAACCCGACCCTTGCCTGCCTCGAACAATTAATGAAAAACATGGCTGAGATGAACCAGAAGATCGATGACTTGATGGCTACGAAAACAACCATCCCTACTTAAATCGAAGCCAACCCGAACAATTTACGATGCAAGGAGCAGGTATCCAGTAGTGTCCGACCTGATTCAGGTGAACTAAATTGTTTTTTATCTAATGTTGTTACTCTCAGGAGTGGTAGGACACTCCAGCCATCGAGGACGGTGAAGGGAAAGCATATTGCATCTGACGGGGAATCGTTAGTCCAACCAACGCAAGGGCAAAGAAGCATTTTTGGAGCATCATCACCAGCCAGAAAATCACAAAAAAATGAAGAAAATAGCAAAACTCAAAAAGATAGCAGCAACCTCAATGGAGATAGGCCAGCATTGGAGATGCCTGCACCTGCCCCAGAAGTCGAGACTGTACTTTTTAGTCCACACATTGTAGATGATCCCATTCCTTTTTGCCATCTACCTGTAGACAACAACATGGACACTATTTTGAATAACATTGTTGGAGATTTTGTAAATATTCCTTTCCCAGAAGCAATGAAAAAACACAAAAAATGAAAAATTTGAAAAATTCTTTGTCTGACCCTGCCATCATTGAGATTATTCAGAATCTATTATTGAACATGCCATTGATGAAATCTCTTGAGTACATGCTCGCCATGAAGAAAGGATTGAAAGATGCATGCACAACCAGGCGCAGGCCTCACCCTCATAACTCCAGAAATAAGGGTGACAAGTCTGAAAAGCACATCCTTACAATGGCCATACTTAATGCTATCAGCAACCTCCCGGATAAGAAGTCAGATATGGGAGCACCTCTTATGCATTGTTAGATGTTTAATCAGGAGTTTGAATGCACATTGCTCGACAGTAGGTCTTCTGTCAACTTGATGCCAGCCTCACTGCTCACAGAATTCAGGCTAGGACCTCTCAAACCCACAAAGATGATTCTGCAGTTCGCAGACAAATCATTTAAGCGTCTTAGGGGTCTGTTGGAGGACGTAATAGTCACGGTTCAGGGGAAGCAGTTCCTGGCCGATTTTATGGTACTAGATATGGATGTCCCTGCTCCATTGCTCCTGACCCCAATCATACTCGGATGACCATTCCTGCGAACGTCGAATGCAGTGGTGAATTATGGGACTGGAGAAATTACTTTTGGCGCTGGCAATGAAACAATCAAAGTAGAGACCTTGTCCGACTCAGCACCACCAGATGGAACATCTGCATCATGCACAAGGGTGATTGAGTATTCTGAAGACTGCGACTTTCTGGCAGAAATTCAAGACACCAACCTATTCTTGGATGACAATGAGATACATGAACTCCTCTGCCTCGAGGAGGGATTGGAGACCGTAGTCGAATTTCCCCTTATCGATCATGATGAGGTACTTGCTAACACGCTGAATGAGACTTCCGTGAGGGTGATGTGCCTTCAAGATCAAGAGCAAATTATTGAAGAATTCTATGATGAAGATGAAATTATTGAAACATTTTGTAAAAACGTGAATGAGGAGTTAGAATAGAGCATGCTGGACGCCAAATAGACGAAAGTGTAACCACCCGAATTGATAGCTGAAGTCACTTCTAAAGTAGCTCCGACCCCGCCAGAGTTGAAAACCCTTGCCCTCCAATATGAAATATGCCTTTCTTGTGGGAGAATCTAACATGTATCTGGTAATTATCAAAGCACATCTGACCGCAGACCAAGAATCTTGTCTGATGGAGGTTCTTGAATGCAACCGCAAGGCAATAGGCTGGAGAACTTCAGATCTCCATGGGATCAATCCAACTTTGTGCTCGCGTCACATTTTCCTGGAAGAAGATTGCAAACCCTCTCTAGAACTTCAGAGAAGACTCAATCCTAATCTACGGGAGGTTGTTATGAAAGAGATCCAGAAATGGTGCGATGCAGGATTTATTTATCCCATCTCCGACAGCAAATGGGAGAGCCCTCTGAATGTGGTGCCAAAGAAATCAAGGATCACCATTGTGAAGAACGACAAAGGAGAGGAGATAGAGACTAGAGTACCCACTTCTTGGCGAGTGTGTATAGATTATAGAAGACTTAATCTCACCACCAAGAAGGATTACTTTCCTTTACCCTTCATTGACCAGATTCTGGAGAGATTGACTGCGAAGGAATACTTTTGCTCCTTGGATGGAAACTCTGGATATAATCAAGTTGCTATCGCTCCTGAAGACCAAGAAAAGACCACGTTCACCTGCCCTTTTGGTACGTACGCCTTCAGACAGATGTCGATCAGGCTCTGCAATGCCCCAGCCACATTTCAAAGGTGTATGCTCGCAGTCTTTTCTGATATGGTGGGTATCTTTCTTGAGGTCTTTATGGATGATTTTTCGGTCTACGGGGACTCCTTCGATCAATGTATGAATTATTTAGACCGAGACTTACAGAGGTGCTGCGAAGTAAATCTGGTGCTCACGTGGGAAAAGAGCAACTTCATGGTGACCGAAGGAATTGTGTTGGGTCACGTTGTTTCTAAATGTGGCATGGAGGTTGACCTAGCCAAGGTGGAGGTGTTTTCTAAACTTGATCCACCTACAACAATCAAGCAAGTTAGGTCATTCTTGGGCCATGTCTGTTTTTACCAATGATTCTTCAAAGATTTTAGTAAATTGGCCAAACATTTGACTGAGTTGCTCGGCAAGGAAAATGAATTCATTGTGGATGACTGTGTGCTCCTTGACTTCAATCAGGTGAAAGAACTTATCACTCAAGCCCCTGTCTTGCAGCCACCAATCTGGACTCAGCCTTTTGAGATAATGACCGATGTGTCAGATTATGCCATTGGTGCTGTACTCGGACAGAGGAAAGATACTGTATCATTTGCAATTCACTACGCTAGTCGAACGCTCAATGAAGCCCAACGAAAATACACGGTCACCGAAAAGGAGCTGCTAGCGGTAGTCTTCTCCTTGGAAAAGTTCAGATCCTATCTCCTCGGATCCAAAGTAATTATTTACACAGATCATTCGACCATCCGATACTTACAGTAGAAGAAGGATGCTAAACCACATCTTATCCGGTGGATCCTTCTCCTCCAGGAATTTGACCTTGAAATCAGAGATAAACCTGGGGTAAAGAATGTGGTGGACGACCATTTATCGAGGTTCCCTGAACCAGAATCTCCTGAGATGAGCTTGCAACCAATTACAGAGACCTTCCCAGATGAGGCAATTCTGTCAGTCACCTCGCTCCCTTGGTATGCAGATATTGTGAATTATCTTGTGACCAAAATAATTCCACAGGATTGGCCGAAGTTGAAAATAGACAAATTTTTATCTAAAATCCATTTCTACCAGTGGGAAGATTCATACTTATTTCATGAGGGGGCAGACTGTATCTGGAGGAGGTGCATTCCTCAAGAGGAAGTTCCAAGTGTCCTCGCCTTGTGCCATGATCAAGATTCTGGAGGACATCATTTAGGCAGACGAACGATAGCAAAAGTTCTTCAGAGTGGCCTTTGGTGGCCTACATTATTCATAGATGAAGATGATTATATCAAATACTGCACCGACTGTCAGAAGATGGGCGGAACCATAGGAATGAGAGACACGATGCCTCTAATATTCATTCAGATATCAGACGTCTTCGACCCATGGGACATCGACTTTATGGGCCCATTTCCCAATAGCTAGGGCTATGAATACATTATGCTTGCTGTCGACTACGTGAGTCGCTGGGTGGAGGCTATTCCCACCCGAACTGTCAACGGTAGGACTGTCTGTCGATTTTTGAGAGATCATATCATAGCACAGTTCAGGATTTCCAAGATTTTAATATCTGACAGGGGTAGTCATTTCATAAACAGAGAGGTGAAGAAGCTAACTCAAGAATTATGTATTGAACATCGTGTTGCTTCACCTTACCACACACAATCCAATGGCTTAGTTGAGTGTTCAAAAAGGGAGATCGAGATAATTCTATAGAAGCTTGTGTGTCTGGATTGCAAGAACTAGTACCAGCTGCTTGATTCAGTTCTTTAGACTTACAAAACCGCGTACAAGTCACCTTTGGGAATGTCTCCCTACCGCCTTGTGTATGGCAAGCCATGTCATCTTCCCATTGAATTGATTCACATATCATTATGGGCCATCAACATTTGTAATTTGGATTCTGAGAAAGCCAAGAAGAACCGAAAATTGGATCTGAACAGATTATTGGAATTCAGAGACTATGCATATGACAACAGCCTGATGTATAAGGAGAAGGTCAAAACATGGCATGACAAGCATATCCACCGCAAGACTTTCGAGCCGGGTAAGAAGGTGTGGTTATTTGATGCAAAATTAAAGATCTTTCCAAGTAAATTGAAGAGAAAATGGTCTGGGTCGTTTATGGTAAAGCATGTGCGTGACAACGGACATGTATTGATATCTAATTTGTCAGCAGACGCACAACCATTTGTAGTCAATGGACAGCTTCTGAAGCCTTACCTTGAACATGATACATTCATCTTTGTCGTTGACTCTATTCAAGTAATATATAAGGATGAACTTGATATTTCCAAAGCAGCAATAGAAGACAAAGAAGAGCAAAACATTTTTGAATGATTTTTCTTCTTTTCTTATTTTCTTCTTTTCCTTCGTTCCTCTCCTATTCTACCGATAAGATGTCATCATCTTACTCATTGCTACACTTAGGATGCACTTTATTCTAAGTGTAGGGGGGGATCTACATCCCGAGTTGTTCATATTCCGTCTTCTGATCTCTTTCCTTCTTTTCTTCTTTTCTTCTTTTCCTTTTCTATTTTCTTTTTCTACCAGAAAAGGTGTCGTCTCTTGTTGTCAGTCTTCTATACGTAGGATGTACTTTGTCCTAAGTATAGGGGGGTGTGCACCCTGAGTTTTGTATTCTTTGATCCTCTCCAGTGTCTCCTCTTCTTGTCTATACTTAGGGATATATTACCCTAAGTATGGGGGGGGGGCAGTCAGAGTACGATCTGTTCATTCCCACCCTTGACCCTCCCTACTTTATGTATAATCTATTATACTTAGGATTATTTGATCCTAAGTATGGGGGGATAGTGAACTTCCTATTTGTTCATTCATTCATTTCTTCATTCTTTATTCTTTAGACTTTTCCATACTCAGTATGAGTTATGTCTTTTCTTTTCTCTCTGATCTATGAGGACATAGCTCAAGCTAAGTATAGGGGGGTCGTATATACGCAGTATATACTTTAGCCATAACTCGTACTTTCGTATTTTTACTAATAATCATGGTAAATTACACCTATAAAATTGATTAAAAATCTTAATAAAATGATGGTATTATTCCTCAAATTATTTTTCTATTTTCTTATTAATAAATCATGTGAAAATATTTTTTTGCAAAATGCTTGAAAAATAGTTTGAAAATCTCTTTGAAAAATCTTTTGAAAGCTATTTGGAAAAACTTTTGTTCAATATTTTCAACCTTTGTAAAAATAGTTTGGTTTTGAAAATTTTCTTTTCTTTGTGTGAAATAAAAATGTTTGAAAAACTATTTGCAAATGGTTTGAAAATGGTTTCAATAATATTTTGAAAAAGCTATCTATACTGTTTGAAAAACCTTTGCAAAATGATTTTCAAATGTGTGAAAATGTTTGTAAAAATTATTTGTAAAAGTTATTTTGGACTATAGTTTTAGAAAATTGTTTGAAAAACCTTTTCAAATAAGTTTGAGGAATATATACATCACACCAAAATCCTTTATATATATATATACTTATAAAATTGACCACTTACCCTTGTAAATTCTTAAAATTTAATTCTTGTAAATATAAGAAGCTTCCCCATGTAAATATTTTAACCTTATTTTTAGCCAAAATCTTTTCTTTTCAAAAATCCCAAAAATATTTGCTAAAACTAAAACACCAAAGACATATGAAAAATCTTTTTGAAAATACCAAAAAAATGCATATACATCATCTTTTCAAAAATCCATAAAAAGTTCAAAATCTTTGAAAATTGCATCATAAAAATATATTTTCTGCATTCTGCATAGCATTTGCATAACATTAGCATTTTTCGGATTGAGTTTGATAGTTGAACAAGTCTAAGTAAAATCTGGGGATTGGAGCTTCGTTGCAACTTAAAATCTGCCTAATAACAGGAACCTTATAGGAACTGGAATTGAGGTACTTCAGGTATAGTTGACTTAATTCTTTGAGGATCACGAGACTTGGTTCAATGGATTCTTGAATGCCTAAGTAGAGTATTTCAGAGCACACACACGACTGTTGTTGATAATGACCTAACTTGGACACCTGCACCTTTCACCTGGCTCAACTCAGTTGGAGTGGTGAGGGGGTTGGATTTGTCGGTATGAGACGCACACAAGTGGAAACATTTGTCCTCCTCTAGGAGGGAAGTGCACCCCAACCCGTCCAGTGATGAGGAATTCAAAATACAGGTGAGTGTGGGTTGCAATAAACCATCAAAAGAGGGATAGTCTACTGGCTCAAGAGGAAAAACTCCTTATGTAAATGCTGTTGTAAATAGTATTTCGAAAAAAGAACTCCAAAAAAATGGACAGGCCTGTATAAAAATAAAATGACTATCAGAGTGTACATATGTTGTATAGAAAATAAGAAAGCTTGAGCACCAAAGTCAAATCATGTGAGCCTGCAGCTGGATGACTTGACTACATTGGTCTTGCATCCTAGGATAGGTAGCGACACTAGCTACCGTCCATTCTTCTCTTCACCCCCTCCTCTGGAGCTGGTTGTCACTTGAACTTAGAAGGGAATACCCCGCTCCTCGAGTAAGGAGTTGCTGGATTGGGAAATCATTGGGTTTTCATGCTGAAAGTCAGTCTCTTTGTCATTTCAGTTGGGGAGAGCCACCATCACTTACACTGTATGAGTCAGATTCATAGTCGTAAGGGTTTGTGTATGAGTTGAAATATTTCTGACCTGGCTATTGAGGAGACTTGAGTAGAGTATTGGGATTCTCAAAGGCTATTGGATTTCAAATCCGATTCCCATTAAGGTTCTGCTTGCACTAAAATTCCAAAGGTCCGACTTAAGCTCCAAACTTTAATATTGTGAAGACAAGTTTGATCATTAAATTAAGTCCAATTTTCTTCCTTTTCTTTTCTTTGTTTTTCTTTTCTACACTTATTGCATAAGTGTTTGCAAGGGACTAGCAAAGGCAAGTATTGGGGGATGATGAATCTCAATTTCATCATCTTTATTCTATCATTTTGGCCTTAAAAACCCTAGTAAATGCGCATAAATAGGCTTAATTCATGCATTTTAGCATTCATGCATATTTGTGTAAATCGTATACAAAATACTGTTCTTAATGCTAAAATTATAGAATAAAGAGAAGAAAAGAAAAGAAAAAGAATAAGATATTGCAAATATTTTATGACCCGAACCCCCGAGACCTAGGCATCTCGATGACTAGGTCAAAAGGAATAAAGTAGGGGGAGATAAGGGCCAAAAACCAACAAAAATCCCTTTTATTTAATTCATTCTTGGGTAAATTACAATTTGGGTCCACATCTATGGGTCCGATCCCAGAATGGGTCCCGATCTTTAAATTGTAACGATTCGGGCCCCATGGTTATTAATGTAAGGAACTTTTTGGGGCTAATAACGAGTATGCCCTTGTTTAAAAGTTGGAACTCAACCCCCATTCTCTTCCCAACAAGGGCATATTCATCATGAACCCCAAAATTTCCATTTCCTAAATGGTACTGGCACCCGAATCTTTACAATTTAATGATCAGGACCCATTCTGGGATCTGACTCATAGATGGGGACCCAAATTGTAATTTACCCTTCATTCTTTATTCATCTTTGGGACCTATTTTTTGTTTCACTTTTATTTCTTCAAATAAAGAAACTTTGAACATGAAAGTTGTAGATAATTAAATATAGAAAAATACAAAATTGGTTCAACCCAAAAATAATGTACAGATAAAAAGTTATGATCTGAATAAGATTCCAAAATCCCAACTTCCTACACCTGTATCTCTCAAACAAAAACTAGAAATGTATCAAAATCACTTTAATTGTATATAACTTTTAATAAGCTATTTAATAAGGGTAGTTTCATATTTTTCTGAGTTACGGTGTGAAAGTTAGGTTTTGGACCCCTATTGTATACTTCACCTGATTAAAATATTCATTTTATTTGTTATTCAATATTTTTATAATTTTATATTTTATAATTTTGTAAATATTATTTATAATATATGTGTATATTAAAATAGGAATGAAAACATAAAGAAAATAGAAAAATAAAATACCTGTATAAAATACATATGTATAATACCAATAAGTATACATATACAATTAATACTTCTATTTATTTAATTGTATAAAATACATCAGAAAAATAAAATAAAATATATTTAAGTTTATAAAATTAAGTTATAAATATATAAAATAATAAATAGAATTAATAAGATTAAAAAATACAAAATAAAAATAAAAGATTAAAATACATTGATAAATATACCTATATATAACCCATAAAAGGTAACTTATAATTTTAAACCTCGAAAAAATAAATAAAATCATAGTAAAATAATTCAGAAATTAATAAATATTTTTTAATTAATAACCAAAAATTAATAAATTCATTTGCTATTTTAAAATGATTTTACAAAATAATTTTCCAGGCTTTTTCCTGGTTGGTCCACATGGATCAACAAGGAGGGTCGGAGAGTTGACCCGCACGTCAACTCTCTGACTTGCATCTGCCATGTCGTCAAAACCTCATTTCTTGCCAACTTTGCGGATTTTTCGAGGCTGACTCTTTCATCTTTTCATGATGCTTCCTTCTGAACTTTTCATGCCCATTTATCCATGATGCACGCCCAGGTGTAACATTGGGGAGTGGATTGACGACTCGTGAGATATGCATCATTCTTGGGAGCTGCTCATCAACTAGCATAAAATCTACCCTTGACTTCCATTGGACTTTGATCTCTCTTCCACCCGTGAAACTAACGCCTTGGAGCTCGAGCACCCTCCCGGTGATAGCAGGAGCGATTAGCACTCTTCAGGAAGTCGCACGGGCGTCGAATTGAGTAGATCCACCTCGTCAGAGTGAACTGTCAGAGCTAGCCGCTGGCGCCCTTCCTCAGTGAGTTCTCTCCCCTCTCTTGTGCCTTTTTAACCCTTAGGATGACTGTAGTGTATCATCGCACATCTTTCTCGCCGATTCAATCCAAAAGATCGTAAAATCCCTCGATCCTTGTCTGGTCGTGCTTCGAGTTTGTCGGCTGCCGTCGATCACTTCCCCCTCGCTCATCCAATCATTTACACCCCTCCGCAAGGTTAAGACAACTTGCCCTCGGCCCTTTCACCCATTTTTTGCAGGTCAGGGCTTGAAGCACGCGCCTGGGGGCGATTCTGTTGTTCGTCGGAGGCTCCTGGAGCTCTGGACTTCGCCGACCTCCCGTGACCGCCCCGGCCTTCGCCAGAACATTTTGACACCTCCATTCCATTGGGGACCACCTTTGGAAGAGTTCGAGCAATTTTGGAGCTGAAGAAGACGAAGGAGGAGGAAGATCTCGTCGGTTGAACTTCGCCCCGGTGGAGTTCTTCCTGGATTATCCACCCTCCTCCCCCGTCATTGGATGCGGCTTTGATCTTCTAGGGGAGCAGCCACCATTAGATATCTCCGCACCTACACCGTTCGATCGTCGAAAGGGATCTAATCTCGCCCGCAGAAGCCAAACCATCATCGCGCATCCCAGTGCTGACACGTGTCCAAGTGGCAACCCTCCACCGTCAGATCGCGCAGGCCATGGGTATATTGCACCCATGCCTTCATCATTTTGCCTATTTGATTAATAGTATATAATCTTTCATCGGCAGTTATTTTATATCTGCAAAAATTTGTGAAAAGAACCCTGCGTTTATTTTATTTCCACTTAGGTCCTTGTCCACGTAGGCCGACTGACTCTGGTGATTTTGCAACCAGACCCTTGTGGGTTTGGTTATTTTGTATTTGGTTGAAAATTTTGGATATACAATGTAAATTTTTTTTTATTTTGCAATCTAGTCCCCAAGGTTTTGATTATTGCCAACAGGTCATTGCCAGGAACGCATGCTCACGCACGTGAGTTATGGGGTTTTTGCGGAAATGTCCTCCCAGGTTTTGATATTTGTACTTAGTCCAGAAAGTTTTTCATCTAGTTATATATTTTCTAGAAATTTACACTTTGGCCCTCAGACTTATGTTTAATTACAAAAATACCCCTACTAGAGTGTAATTTCTTTTTATTTTTCTATTTATTTCATGCCTCTATAAAATCCTAAAAAATCCCAAAAAATTACCCTAGCTTTCTGTTACATTGCATTTCCACGCCATATTTTTATTTTACATTTTTTCTTGCATTTTAATATTTATAAAAATTCAAAAACATGCATTTTTATCCCTATTTGCATTACAAAATACATAAAAAATTTATAAAAACTTCTAAGAAAATTCCCAAAAAAATATTCTATTTATTTTCGTGTGTTTTATCTTGAGACCAAAAACTAACTAAAAAATATAAAGAAAACTCCTAAAAATTTAAAAAACCCTTAAAACATTCATAAAAATAAAAAAAATCCATAAAATATCACAAAAATATAGTTTCTATTTCTAAATTTTCTATATTTCATTGTCTTTATTTAAAAATTGATTTGGAGAATTTCTGATCCTTATTACTATTTTTCATCTCCATTTCAATTTCAGATTTTTATTTTATTCCCTATTTCAAGTATTTTTGACTTTAAAAATACAAAAAAATAGCAAAAATATAGAAAAAGAACAAAAACATTTGAAAATTATAAAAAGCACAAAAATATTTTTTTCCTAGATTTTGGTTATTTTTACATATTTGTACATACATTATCTCTCCTTCCCTTAGTATATATATATATCTATTTTATTTTATAATTTAAAATAAAAAAGAAAATTTAAAAAATATAAAATATAAAAAAGAAAATCAAAAAATCAGAAAATTAAAAATCAAAATAGAAAAATTAAAAATGTAAAAGTTCAAAAATTAAAAACCCACAAAAAAGGTTCAATTTCGCTAAGTATTTAATAGGATATTGGGTGCTTGATTTTTATCTTGCCTGCTTTACTCCCTTGCTTCCTGTGTTCGACCCCTACTTGCTTGCCACTATATAGTTTTAGTAGGGTATAATAAATTTGAAATCTTGCTTTTAGTTGCTCAATTATTTGTGTGGGTTAATTATTGATCAACAGAAGGATTGGAGTAGTCGCCTCAGTGACAATGAGGCAGAGTTGTCAGGCCATTACTTAGCGACTCCCATCCTATCATTTTTCACCTAGGCATCTTGATTATTAGGTCGATAATGAATAAAATAGGGGGGGAAGGTTCCAAAAGTCAATAAATTCCCTTTTATTTATTCATTTATTATTCATTTTGGGACCCATTTTATTTTTCTCTTTTTAGACTTCAAATAAAGAAACTTTGTACATGAAAGTTGTACATAATAAAATATAGAAAAATATAAAATTTATTTCATACAAAAATAATATGCATCGTACAAGTTACAGTCTAAATAAAGTTCCAAAATCTCAACTTCCCGAACCCATATCTCTCAAATAAAAACTCAAAATATATCAAAATCATCTTTAATTGTATATAACTTTTAATTAACTATTTAATGAATGTGGTTTCATATTTTTTGAGTTAAGGTGTGAAAGTTAGGTTTTGGATTACCTATACATGTACCTATATATTAACATATAAAAATAAGTTATAATTATATAAAATAATAAAATAAGATAATAAAATTGAAAATAGAAAATAAAAATAAAATCCATAAATACATAGATAAATATAGCTATATATTAACGCTAAAAAGTAACTTGTAAGTATACACCTCTAAAAAATAAATAAAAATCATAACAAAATAATTTAGAAAATAATAAACATTTTTTATTTTATATCTTAAAATTTTTAAAATCATTTAATAATTAATATCGAATTTATAAATGATTTTTGCCTGGTTTTTCCTGGTTGGTCCACTTGGACCAACAAGGTTGAGTCTGCAGTTGACGAGCCGTCAACTCCTCTGACCTCCCTCATGTGCCTCTGACACCTCGGTTGACCCCTTCTTTTATCGATTTTTGCAAGCTGAATCTTGCATTATTTCGGATTTCTCCCTTCAATCTTTTATTCCTCGTTCATTGGTGATACACGCCCAAGCGTTACCTCGGGTTGTGGATCGTTGCATCGCCTGATTCGCTTCGGTCTTCTCATCGCTCCGTCAATCGGTAGAAAAGTTTCCCTCCATCTCCTTCCCCAATTGGATCGCTCTTCCACCTTCAAATCCTAAACCTGAGCATTCGAGGGTCTTCTTGGTGATAGTAGGAATCGATTCAACCCTTCAGGGGTTTGAGAGAGTGTCGAATCGAGTAGATATCGGCTCCGCCGTCACCTCCACTTGAAGCTTGATCCAGGCATGTAGCCTAATGAGCTTTTCCTTCTTTTTATGTCCTTTTCACTCCCTAGGGTAGCAGTAGCCTAGATTTGTAACTTATTCCTGTTGATTTCATCAAACTTAGCGTAAACCCAAGATCATCGTCCGGCAGAGCTCCAGCTCCGCCAATTGATTCTGATTACCTCCGACATCGTCCGTCTCGCCAACCCCCCTCATCTTCTTTTCCTTCGCATTCTCTCCATCCGACGCACTTCTGCTCATCGTGTTCTTGCATAGAACACGTGACCGACTTCCTCCTCCTCTACCGCTCGCAGGAGGAAGCCCATCCCCCGCATATCCCGCTCATTCTGCCACCTAAACCATCCTATCGACTCGTCGTGCTTTTTGCAACTAACACCTGCAGAAAAATATAAGAAAGGGGTCATTTTGGGTCTCCTTGAGCCTCAGGACAACCTGCAGGTGCCACTCCTCCATCTTACTCGATTGGATATAGGTTGCCCACTTCGAGACTATTAGCATGTGTGGAAGAACCCCAGGAGTGTTTTGAGCCACTCCTAAGCTCCTGGAGATGACGAACAAAGGAAGGAGGTCAGATTGAACCTCGCCAAAGCGGGGTTCTTCTGTTGTTCTTCCACATATCGGCTGCACCGTCTGATCGAGGGTCAGCTCCAGGATCTATAGCCACCATCGGATCTCCTAGCGCCATCATCGTCCAATCCCTCCAAGGGATCTAATCAGAGCTGTCCGATGCGAAAGGGGTATCAGTCGTCCCGTGGCCGATACGTAGATAAGTGAGGTGCCAGCAATTGTCGATCCACATCTTAGCTTTATTTTGCATCTACACCTAGGAATTTTCTTATTTTATTATAAGTACTCAAGCTTTCATCTTCCATGCATTTAACTTTGTAATATTTATTATTTAGTCCATGTACTTTAGATGTTTACATTTTAGTCCTGCGTTGAGTCAGCTGACAAAAGTAGGGATATATTCAATGAAACCCTCGTGGGTTTGGGATATTTTTATTTAGTCGGAATCTTTTTGTAATCACTTATATATTTTGTGGACATTTTGTGAAATAGCCCCTAGATTAACTTTAATTACATTTGGATCCCCGCTAGCATGGCTCACGTATCTATACACTTGAGCTTGGTGTTTTTGCAGGCAGCCCCCTACAGATATTGGAATTTGTTTTTAGTCTAGAGAATTAAACTACACGTTATAAACTTTTGGAAAAATTTCAATTCAGGCCCCTCTACTTATTTTTATTTACAAAAATGCCCTTGCCAATAGTGTAGTTTCTCTTTATTTCTTGTATTTATTTTTAGTAGCTATTTTGCTCAGAAAAATCCACAAAAGTACTTGTAAGTTTCTGGATGCTTATGCTTTCTTGCTATTAGTTTTATTTTTTAGGACTTTTTAATTTTTTTATGAAAAAAAATAGGTCTTTCCCCTATTTATATTATCAAACCCATAAAAAATATAAAAGACTTTTGAAAAATCCCAAAAAATCTATTTTATGTTTCTGAATTTCTTTTTATTATTATCTTTATATTATAATTGATTTGGAAAATTTTGGACATCATTTTAAATTTTTTTTCGATTTCAATTTCAGCCTATTTAATTAAACCTTGTTTTAGCGTATTTTTGACTTTAAAATATGTAAAAATAGAAAAAATTTTAAAAAATAGTAAAAAAATATTTAAAACCAAAATAATGTATTCCTATATTTTAACTATTTTTATTAATTTGTATAATTGTATTACCTATATTGTATATATACCCTTATAAATTAGTTGTGGGTTAGTTGTTCAAACAACGAGAGGATTCGAGTAGTCACATGAAAAATGAGAATATCGGTGTCACTAAGTGATGAACTGAGAATTTAGGCTCACTGATGTTGAGGTGTCTACTTGAATCTTCTCGTTGTTCAACAATTAACCCACTCGGGTAATTAAGCAACTAAAAGTAAGAGTTAAAATTTATTATACCCTACTAAGAATGTATAGTGGCAAGCAAGTAGGGGTCGAACACATGAAGTAAAGGAATAAAGCAGGCGGGATAGAATTCCAAGCACAAATTATCTCTACAAACACTTAGTCAAGTTGCAATTTTTGTGGGTTTTTAATTTTTTAATTATATATTTTTAAATTATTTTTAATTTTATGTTTTTATATTTTGATTTTTAATTTTCTGATTTTGTATTTTCTTTTTATATTTTATATTATGTATATTTTCCTTTTTTTAAATTAAATATAAAGGATTATATAAGATAGGGTTTTTATCAGTTGTTCCCCTCCGAGATCTTGCAATTTCAGTTATGCCCCTCCCTTTTTGGGAATATTAGTTGTGCCCCCGACTTCTTGTCGTTCTATCACTTGTGCCCCTTTGTTAGTTTAATCGTCAATGAGTTGACTTAACTCTGGTTTTTTCAAACCATGGTGCAGTTAAGAGGGGTATAATTGTCCAGACTTCTTCTTCATCTTCTTCTTACTCCATTTGTTCTTCCTTTCTCTTCATAATTTATCTCTCTTAATTATACCTTCATGCATCCATTAAATCATTAAAATATTTGTATCTTCACAGATATATCGCTCATTACGGATTAAATGGTGAATTTTATTGCATTTTCCGATGAACTTTCATGAATCAATTAGTCAAAAATTTATCTTAATTAAACAAATGATGAATGGTCTACACTGAATGGTCCACATGCCTTAGCAATCAGCAAATGAATACCTTGTGAATTGCGGGTAGAGGTGGGCCTTCTGCGCCTTGGAGGAGCCATCGACGGAGATCCTCTCACATGAGGGGCACATGGTGATGGCGGTGGCAGAGGGGATCTGCATGTAGATAGGGGTGATCTTGATGGACTTGAGCTCCTGCAGCTTCCTGTGGAGCCGCATGTTCTTGTCCGTCAGCATCTCACAGCACCTCTTGAGGAGCTCAGGGTAGAGGGAAGACCAGGGGGCACAGGGAGGAGGCGGGGTGGGGGGAGGTGCATGGGCGGCAAGGGCAGGGGGAGGTGTAGGAGCAACAGGGGGTGGGGGAGCTCGAGAAAGGGGGTGGCGGGAAGACCCAGGGGTGTGGGGAAGGCAGGAGGATGGGGGAGGAGCTCAGGATGAAGGGAGAGCCCTGGGGGTGGGGCAGGCGGCAGGGGGCAGGGGGAGGCGTAGGGACGGTAGGGGTTGGGGGATCTCGGGACAGAGGGTGGCGGGAGGACCTGGGGGTGTGGGGACGACAGGGGGCATAGGGGAGGAGCTCCAGACAAGGGGTGGCGGGAGGACACGGGGGTGTGGGGATGACAGGGGGCATGGAGGAGGTGCTCGGGGTGGAGGGAGAGTCCTGGGGGCGAGGGAGGAGGGGGTGACAGGGGGCAGGGGGAGGCGTAGGGATGGAAGGGGTTGGGGGAGCTCATTATAGGGGGTGGGGGAGGACCTGGGACCGTGGGGAGGAGGCAAGGGCGGTGGGGAGAAGCTCGAGGTAATGGAGGCAACGCGAGGGTAGGGAGGAGGAGCTCGAAGCGGAGGGAGGACCTGGGTTAGGGGGAAGAGGCAGTGGAGGAGCAGGAGGCTGGGGAGGAGGAAGAGGAGGGGAGGAAGAGGATGGGGAAAGAGGAAGAAGAAGATGAGAAAATGGCTTTTTCAACCTTTATTTTTAATTTTATTCCCATTATGCCCCCAAAGTTAATGTCTGTTTGCGTTGCTAACGAACGGCAACTAACCCGAGGGCACAAGTTATAAAACCGCAAGAAGTTAGGGACACATCTGATATTCCCAAAAAGGGAGGGGCATAACTGATATTGCAATATCTCGGAGGGGAACAACTGATAAAAACCCTATAAGATATATATACAATGTAAGCTAGGGTTGTAATAGAAATTAACAAAAGTAATCAAAAATAAGAAAATAAAATATTTTTTGGTTTTTAAAAATTTTTTACTTTTTTTTGTGATTTTTCAGAATTTTTTGCTAATTTTTATAGATTTCTAAAGTAAAAAATAACCAAAATCAATGTTTAAAAAAATACCCGAAATTAAAATGGAGACTAGAAATATAAAATAGAGTAAAAAATTCTCCAAATTAATTTTAATATACTGATATGATAAAAATAAAATTCAAAAATAGAAACTATATTTTTGGGAAATTTTTAGGAATTTTTTATATTTTTATAAATATTTTTATAGTTTTACTATTTTATTGATTTTTCTTTTTATATTTTTTTAGTGATTTTTGGTCTGAAGGTTAAAAATAGAAAATACACAAAATATAATTTTTTGGTAATTTTTCAAAAGGTTTTTATAATTTTTAGGTATTTTATTTTGTAAATAGGTACAAAAATGCAAGTTTTTGATTTTTTATAAATTATGAAAAGATTAAAAAATGCAAAATAAAAATATTGTTGTGAAAGAGCAATGCAAAACGAACATAAAGACATTTTTTGGGATTTTTTGAGCAATATAGGTGTATAAAATAAATACTAGAAACAAAGAGAAACTACACTCCTAGTAGGGGTACTTTTGTAAAAAGTAGAAAATAAAGGTGCCTGAATGCAATTTTTCCACAAAAATTATAACTGGAAAAAAATATTTTATGACCAATCAAAAATAAGTAAATCCCTAAGGGCCCTCCTGCAAAAATGCCAAATCTCACGTGTGCAAACACGTGGGCTTGGTAGGGACTAAATCATAATTTTCACAAAAGCTGGGGGCTTGTTTGCAATTTTTTACAAAAAAGTGAGAACGACATAAAAATGTTTCTAGGAATAACCCTAATATCCAAAAGCTTGAGGGCCTAGCTGCAAAAAGCCCCCTTATGTAAAGCGTCACATGAGGTGACGTGGCAAGGACCAGTCTGCATATATCAAAAGTACGGGGGTCAAATATTACAAATTATTTAACCTGCAGAGGAATGTTTCTGTCCTGATATTTGAATACAAAATTTGTGAGGGCAGGAGTGTAAAATACCCACAAAATAGCTCGATCGAACAGTGAGTCCTTAGTCACTTATCCATGTGTCTACGCAAGGATGACCAATGACACTTCAGATGCGCGGCCAAGATTAGAAGATCTGGAATGATCTAACTGCAAGGCAGACACGATCTGATGGCTCCTAGAAGGCTTGGAAGAACTGCCATAGATCAACGGCTGCAGAGGTCGGTGGAAGAACAGGGAAGCAGGCCGGCCAAGGCAAGCTTCCATCGGTCAATCCGCTCCCCTCCGATGCACAATGAAGCTCAAAAGGGCCAATTCGCTTCCTGGGATGATCCTCTATCCGCTGGTGGCGTCAAAATTCCCCAGCGCTCACCAAAGCTCTCCCACGACGGTGAAGACGAGGGGGGCTTCTAGGTTGCTCCAATAAGGGGCAAAAACACCTCCAAGCGTAACTTCAGCTCTAGGTACCTGCAAGAGAAGTTGAGGGGGTCGTGGGCAAACTGTCGCGACCCTGTGACTGGCGAATGGGGGCGTAGGCGAAGTGGGTGGAGGCTTCTAGGCGAGGTGGTAGACTTGGGAAGCCCTATCCATATCCGATAGGAATTTGGGAGTTTGGAGGTGTTGTGGGAGATTAAGAAGCATAGGGGGAGAAGAAACGGTGGTTGCAAGGCATTGGGACTGTCGGAAAGGATAGAACTCGGTCACCGGAGATCAGATCCGGCGAACCACGCACAAGGAGATTAGGCTAGATCGATCGATGGAAGAGGAATGTAGATGAGGGAAACGATTCCCAAGGGTACCATTATCCTAAAAACAACAAGAAAAAGGAGAGAGGTAGGAGCTTTACTGGTGCGAAGAACCCCTGCCGGAGTAGCGGCGGAGCACGACGACGAGCAACGGATCTGACCTCAATTCGACGCCAACTACCACGCAGGGAACACAGGTCACCTCTTGTTGTCGTCGGGATAATGATTTGCGGCTCAGATCTAGGGTTAGAAGGAGGAAGTGGGATCCAAAAGTCAAGAGAAAATCAGGAGGCATTTGTACAAGGTGACCAAAGTGACTCGAAAAAATGAGGTGTGCTACTCGATGCAATGATGCACGACCCAAGGCAATGCTTGGTCATGTATCACCTATAATCGAGGAGCAATAGTCGTCAAAGAGTCGACTTGAAAAAGTGAAAGTAACGGTCTTCAAAATTGGTCGAAATAGGGCAAAAACCAAGGTCTGACAGGGACAGGAGGCAGGTCAGAGAGTTGACCCACGGTCAACTCTTGGATCTTCCTGGTTGGTCCACGTGGACCAACAAGGAAAAAGCTTGGAACAAAAGATTTCTTAATTCATTAAAATAATAAACGATTTTATTAATTTTAGGTTATAAAATGAAAAATATTTATTATTTTATAAGGTATTTTATTATGATTTTTATTTATTTTTTAGAGGATTAGAATTACATGATCCTTTTTGAGGGCTATTTATAGGTATATTTGTCTATGTATTTTAATATTTTATTTTTATTTTTATTTTTATTTTGTATTTTTTATTTTATTAATTTGGTTTATTATTTTATAAATTTATAACTTATTATTATACACTTAAATATATTTTTAAATTCTTTTGATGTATTATATACACTTAAATAAATAGGAGTAGTAATTGTATAGGTATACTTATTGGTATTTTACCTATGTATTGTCTTTAAGTGTTTTATTTTAGTATTTTATTTAGTGCTTTATTCATGTTTTAATATGTACATACATTATAAATAATATTTACACAATTATAAAAATATAAAGATATAAAAATAATAAATAATATATAAAAATGAATATTTTAATCGGTACAAGTATATAATAGGGGTCCAAAACCTAACTTTCACATCGTAACTCCAAAAAATAAAAACCACCTTCAATAAATAGCTTATTAAAAGTTATATACAATTAAAGATGTTTTTGATATATTTTGAGTTTTTATTTGAGAGATATGGGTTTGGGAAGTTGGGATTTTGGCAACTTATTTAGATGGTATCTTTTTATCTATATATTATTTTGTATGAAATCAATTTTGTATTTTTATATATTTAATTATCTACAAATTTTATGTTCAAAGTTTCTTTCTTTGAAGTATAAAAGTAGATTTAAAAGTTGGTCCCAAAAATGAAGGAAAATAAATAAAATAAAAGGGAATTTTATTTGTATTTTGGCCCTTATCTCCCCTTACTTTGTTCCTTGTCGACCTAGTCATCGAGATGCCTAGGTCTCGGAGTTTTGGATCATAAAATATCTACGATATTTTATTATTTTTTGTTTATTTTCTTTATTCTATAATTTTTTCTTTAAAAACCATATTTTATACACTAATTAAACAATGATGCATGAATGACAAAATGCAAGAATTAAGGGTATTTACACGCATTTACTAGGGTTTTAAAGGCCAAAATGATAGAATAAAGATGATGAAATGGAGATTCATCATCCTCCTATACTTGCCTTTGCTAGTCCCTAGCAAACACTTATGTAATAAGTGTAGACAAAAAAACAAACAAAGAAATGAAAAAGAAAGAACATGGATTAAGTTATCCTCACAAAATCAAAGTTTGGAGCTTAAGTCAGACCTTTGAACTTTTAGTGTGGGCGGAACCTTAATGGGAATCAGATTTGAAATTCAACAGCCTTCGAGAATCCCAAAACTCTACTCAAGTCTCCTCAATAGCCAGGTCAGAATACTTCAACTCATACATAAACCATTACGACTATGAATCTGACTCGTACAGTGTAAGTGATAGTGGCTCTCCCCAACTAAAATGATAAAGAGATTGACTTCTCCAGCATGACAACCCAATGATTCCCCAATCCAATAACTCCTTCCTCGAGGAGCGGGGTATTCCCTTCAAAGTTCAAGTGACAACCAGCTCAAGAGGAGGGGTGAAGAGAAGAATGGACAGTAGCCAGTGTAGCTACCTATCCTAGGATGCAAGACCAGTGTAGTCAAGTCATCCAGCTACAGGCTCACATAATTTGACTTTGAAGCTCAGGATTGCTTATTTTCTGTACAACATTTATACACTCCGACAGGCATTTATTTTCAATCAGGCATGTCCATTTTTTTGGAGTTTTTTTTGAAATATCATTTACAACAGCATATTCATAAGGAGTTTTTCCTCTTGAGCCCGTAGACTATCCCTCTTTTGAAGCTTTATTGCATCCCACACTCTTGTCATCAAAACTCATCATCACTAGACAGGTTGGGGCGCACTTTCCTCCTTAGAGGAGGACAAATGTTTCCACTTGTGTGTGTCTCATACCGGCAAATCCCATCCCCTCACCACTCTAACTGAGTTGAGTCAAGTGAAAGGTGCAGGTGCCAAGTTAGGTCATTATCAACAAGAGTCGTGCGTGTGCTCTGAAATACTCTACATAGGCAGTCAAGAATCCATTGAACCAAGTCTCATGGTCCCCAAAGAATTAAGTCAACTAGACCTAAAGTACCTCAATTCTAGCTCCTATAAGGTTCCTGTTATTAGGTAGATTTTAAGGTCCAACCAAGCTCCAATATCTAGATATTTAGACTCGTTCAACTATCAAACTCAATCCGAAAAATGCTGATGCTATGCAAATGTTATGCAGAATGCAGAAAATATTTTTGTAATGTAATTTTCAAAAATTTGAGCTTTTTATGGATTTTTGAAAAGGATGATGCATATGCATTTTTTATTTTCAAAAGGATTTTTCAAATGTTTTTGAATTTTTAGTTTTGAAAATGTTTTTGATATTTTTAAATTTGCAAATATTTTTGTGATTTTTTAAAACAAAGAGATTTTGGTAAAAAAACTAGGTACAAATATTTACACGGGGATGCTTCTTATATTTACAAGAAGTAGATTTTATGAATTTACAAAGGGTAAGTGGTCAATTTTGTAGACATATATCTACAAGTAATAAAGAATTGTAAGGTGATGTATATATTCCTCAAACTGATTTGAAAATCATTTTACAAACAATTTTAAAAAACTATAGACTAAAATGATTTTTGAAAATAATTTTTACAAACATGTACACACATTAAATAATCATTTTGCAAAGGTTTTCAAATGGTATAGATAGATTTTCAAAATATATTTGCAACCATTTTCAAACCATTTGCAAATAGTTTTTAAAACGTTTTTATTTCACAAAAATAAAATAAGTTTTTCAAACAAAATATTTTTACAAAGGTTGAAAATATTGAACAAAACATTTTCCAAATAATTTTCAAAAGATTTTTCAAAAGGATTTTCAAATTATTTTTCAAACATTTTGCAAAAAAATATTTTTACCTAATTTATTAATTAGTAAATACAAAAACAATTTAAGGAATAATAACATCTTTTATTAAGTGTTTTCATGAATTTTAATAGGTGTTTTTAGTTGTAAAAATATGAAAGTACGAGTTATGGCTAACGTATATATGTAGTATATACGACCTCCCTATACTTAGTTTGAGCTATGTCCTCATAGATCAGAGAGAAATGAGACGACATAACTCGTACTAGGTATAGAGCAGTCTAAAGAATAAACGAATAGAGAAATAAATGAATGAATAAGAAGTTGACCGTCCCCCCTATACTTAGGATCAAATAATCCTAAGTATAATAAACTATACACAAAGCTGGGAGGGACAAGGGTGGGAATGAAAAGATCGTACTCAGACTGTCTCCCCCTATACTCAGGGTAAGGTATCCCTAAGTATAGACAAGAAGAGTAGACAATGGAGAGGTTCAAAGAATAAAAGAACTAGGGGTTCTCACCCCTATACTTAGGACAAAGTACGTCCTAAGTATAGAAGACTGACAACAAGGGGAGACACCTTTTTAGTAGAAAAAGAAAATAGAAAAGGAAAAGAAGAAAAGAAGAAAAGAAACAAAAGAAGAAATATGAACAACTCGGGGTGCACATATCCCCTACACTTAGGATAAGGTCCATCCGAAGTGTAGCAATGATGAAGGAGCTGACATCTTTTCGGTAGAATAAGAGAGGAAAGAAGGAAAAGAAGAAAGGAAGAAAAGAGGACCAGTCATTCAAAAATATTTTGATTTGCTTTGTCTTCTACTATCACTTTGGACGTATTCAGTTCATCCTCATAGATCACTTGAATGGAGTCAACGATAGACATGAACGTATCATGTTCAAGATAAGGCTTTAGAAGCTGCCCATTGACTATAAATGGTTGTGTGTCAGCTGTCAATCCAGATATCATTATGCTCCCATTGTCGCGCACATGCTTTACTATAAACGGCCCAGTCCATTTGCTCTTCAGTTTACCTGGAAAGATCTTTAATTTCGCCTCAAACAACCACACCTTCTGACTTGGCTCGAAGGATTTGCTGCGGATATGCTTGTCATGCCACATTTTCACCTTCTCCTTGTACATCAGGTTGTTATTATATGCATAATCTCTAAATTCTAATAATCTATTCAGGTCCACTTTCCAGTTCTTTCTGACTCTCTCAGAATCTAAATTGCAAATAATTAGGGTTCATAAAGATTTATGAATCAACTTGACGGACAATCGACATGGCTTGCCATACACTAGGCAGTAGGGATACATTCCTAGGGGTGACTTGTACGTAGTTCTGTAAGCCCAAAGAACTGAATCTAGTAACTGAGACCAGTTCTTGCGATCCGAATGCACAAGCTTCTGTAGAATTGTCTTTATCTCTATGTTTGAACATTCAGCTAAGTCATTGGACTGTGGGTGATAAGGTGAAGCAACATGATGTTCGATATAGAATTCTTGAGTCAGCTTCTTCACCTCTCTGTTTATGAAATGGCTACCCCCATCTGATATGAGAATTTTGAGAATCCTGAACCGTGCGATGATGTCATCTCTTAAGAATCGACAGACAGTCCGACTGTCGGTTGTTCGGGCGGGAATAGCTTCCACCCAGTGACTTACATAATCGACAGCAAGCAAAATGTATTCATAGCCCTCACTATTAGGAAATGGGCTCATAAAGCCGATGCCCCATGCGTCAAAGACGTCTGATATCTGAATGATCTTCAAAGGCATCGTATCTCTCTTTCTTATGGTTCCAAACCATCTTATGGTAATCAGTGCAGCACTTGACATAATCTTCTACATCTTTGAACAATGTAGGCCACCAAAGACCACTCTGAAGAACCTTTGCTATCGTTCGTCGACCTGAATGGTGTCCTCCAGATTTTTGATCATGGCAAAGTGCAATGACACTAGGAACTTCTTCCTGAGGAATACACCTTCTCCAGATGCAGTCTGTCCCCTCACAGAATAGATATGGATCCTCCCACTGATAGAAATGGATTTTAGACAAAAAATTGTCTACTTTTATATTCGGCCAATCTTGTAGGGTTCTCTTCGTCACAAGATAATTCACAATATCATCATACTAGGGGAGCGAGGTGACCGATAAAATTGCCTCATATGGAAAGTTTTCTATGATCGGTTGTAAGTTCAGCTCAGGAGATTCATGTTCCGGAAGTCTAGATAAGTGGTAGGCCACTACATTCTTGACTCCAGGTTTATCTCTGATTTCAAGGTCAAATTCCTGGAGGAGAAGGATCCACCGGATGAGATGTGGTTTGGCGTCCTTCTTCTACTGTAAGTACCGGATGGTCGAATGATCTGTATAAATAATAACTTTGGACCTGAGAAGATGGGATCTGAACTTTTCCAAGGCAAAGATGACCGCTAGCAGCTCCTTTTCAGTGATTGTGCAATTTCTTTGGACTTCATTAAGCATTCGACTAGCGTAGTGAATCACAAATGGCACATTGTCTTTCCTCTGTCCGAGCACAACACCGATGGCATAATCTGACGCATCTGTCATTATCTCAAACGTTTGTGTCCAAATAGGTGACTATAAGATAAGGTCTTGAGTAATAAGTTCCTTCAGTTGATTAAAGTCAAGGAGCACACGGTCATCCACAACAAAATCAATCTCCTTGCCTAACAACTCGGTCAATGGTCTGCCAACCTGTTGAAATCTTGATAAATCGCCGAGAAAAACTGACAAGGCCCAGGAATGGCATGACCTTCTTGATGGTTGTAGGTGGCTCAAGTTTAGAAATTACCTCCACCTTGGCTGAATCAACCTCCGTGCCACGTTTAGAAACAACGTGCCCCAGTACAATTCCTTCAGTCACCATGATGTTGCTCTTCTCCCATGAGAGCACCAGATTCACTTCACAGTACCTCCGTAAGACTCGGTCTAAATAATCAAGACATTGATCGAAGAAGTCCCGGCAGATCGAAAAATCGTTCATAAAGGCCTCATTTTCCCACAATATCATCAACAACTATGAGAATACACCTTTGAAATGTTGCTGGGGCGTTGCATAGCCCGAATGGCATCCGTATGAAGGCGTACATACTAAAGGGGCAGGTAAACGTGGTCTTCTCTTGGTCTTCATGAGCGATAGCAACTTGATTATACCCATAGTATACATCCAAGAAGCAGAAGTATTCCTTTGCGGCCAATCTCTCAAGAATCTGGTCGATGAAGGGTAATGGAAAGTGGTCCTTCTTGGTGGTGAGATTAAGTTTTCGATAGTCCACGCACATTCGCCATGAAGTGGGTACTCTGGCCACGATCTCCTCTCCTTTGTCGTTCCTCACGATGGTGATCCCTGATTTCTTTGGCACCACATGCAGAGCGCTCACCCATTTGCTATCGGAGATGGGATAAATGAATCCTGCATCACATCATTTCTGAATTTCTTTCATAACAACCTCTCGCAGATTTGGATTGAGTCTTCTCTAAAATTCTCGAGAGGGTTTGCTATCTTCTCAAGGAAAATACGATGCGAGCACAAATATGGATTGATCCCATGGAGATCTGAAGTTTTCCTGCCTATATCCTTGCGGTTACGATCAAGAACCTCCATCTGACGAGGTTCTTGGTCTGCGGTCAGATGAGCATTGATAATAACCGGGTATATGTCAGGTTCTCCCGCAAGAAAGGCATATTTCATATTGGAATGCAATGGTTTCAGCTTGGGTGTAGTCGGAGCGGCTTCAGTGGTGACCTCAACTATTAAAACGAGCGGTGGTTCTTTCATCTGCTCGGCGTCCACCGTGCTCTGTTTTGCCTCATCACTCAATAATTTACGGAACTCTTTAATGAATTCTTCTTCATACTAGAACTCTTTGATAACCTGCTCTTGGTTTTGAATGCACATCATCTCCACCTGGGTCTCCTTAAGTAACTCAACAAATGTCTCATCATGATCAATAAAAGGAAATTCAATTTTGCTCTCCAATTCCTCCTTTGGGCAAAGGAATTCATGGATCTCATTTTCATCCATAAATCGGTTGGAGTCTTGAATTTCGACCAAAAAGTCACAGTCTCGGAGTGGTTGGTCACCCTTGCACACGTTGCAGATGTCCCTTCTGGTTATCTTGCGTCAGACACTATCTCTACCTTGATTTTATCACTACTAGAACCGAAGGTGATTTCTCCATTGCCATAATTCACTACTGCATTGGTTGTTCGCAAGAACAGTCGTACAAGTATGATTTGGGTGAGGAGCAAAGGAGTGTAGACATCAATATCAAGTACGACAAAATCGGATGGGAATTGCTTCCCCTGAACCGTGACTATCACATCTTCCAACATGCCCTTAGGCTGCTTGACTAATTTGTCTACGAACTGTAGAATCATCTTTGTGGGTTTGAGCGGTCCTAACCCGAATTCTGTAAGTAGTGAGGCCGTCATCAGGTTGACAGAAGACTCGTTGTCCAATAAAATGTGTTCGAACTCCTGATTGAACATTTGACAACGAATAAGTGGTGCTCCCTTATCTGGCTTCTTATCCGGGAGATTGTTGATTGCGTTGACTGTGGCCATTGTAAGAATGTGCTTCTCAGAATTTCCCCCTTTGCTTCTGGAGTTGTGAGGATGAGGCCTACGCTTATTTGTACATGTATCTTTTAGTCCTTTCTTCACAGCTGGCATGTACTCAAGAACTTTCATCAATGGCATGTTCTATACCAAATTCTTGATAATTTCCACAATAGCAGGATCAGACAAAGCATTTTTCAAATTTTTCATTTTTTATTTTTTTTCATTGCTTCTGGAAAAGGAATATTTACAAAATCTTCAATAATATCATTCAAGAATGTGTCCATATCATAGTTTATAGGTAGATGGCAAAAAGGTATAGAATCATCTACAGTGTGTGACCAAAAACTACAGGCTCGGCTTCTGATGCTAGCTTTGGCTTCGCTGCAGATGCAAGATTCTTCAAGGTTAAAGCTAGTTCTGTGTCATGTGCAGGCGTCTCCAATGTCGGCTGGTCTCCACCGATGTTGTTGTCATCTCTTTGAATTTTTGTACTTTCTTCATTTTTGTGAGTTTTCTGTAGATGGTGTTCCCCCAAAAATGATGCTTGGCCCTCGTGCTGGCTAGACTGACGACTCCGCATGAGATGCAAGGTGCTTTCCCTTCGCAGCTGATGATGTCTACAACGCTCTACCGCTCCTGAGAGTAACAACATTAGATATAAACAAATTATTTCTACCTGAATCGAGTCGATTGCTGCAACCTACCTGCTCTTTGCATCAGAATTTATTAGGATCGGCATCAACCTGCGCTGGAATGACACTTTTGGCAGCTATCAGGCCGTCGATCTTCTAGGTCATCTCGGCCATATTCTTGACGAGTTGTTCTAGACAAGCGAGGGCTGGATTCATTAGTATAACCACAGAAGAATCGCCCACTTGGGACCTCTGATTCTGATAATGTGGGGGATGCTGTTGTTAGTAGCCCTGCAAGAATTGCTAAGGAGGAGGACAAGAGGAGTACTGTGAATACTGATGGGAGGGATGAAAATTTTTATATGATGCGGTCGACTGCTACGAAGAATAGCCCTGATGCCAGTAGCCAGACTGCTATTGGTATCCCTGCCTCCATGTGTTCCCATATTGCGGAGGATGTTGGTTATGGAATTGGTAGGGCTGGAAGTTTCTCCCTCGATGCTATTGTTGGAGAGGTGGTCGGTTAGCCAAGATCTGACCCTGGGGATGTCCCTGAGGATGGGTCAGTTGTTGTTCGTGTTCCCACACACCATTGATCTCTTGAATTTGCGGTGGGGGAGTAGGAAACTGCTCTCAGTAAACTGGCTACAACTCTGGTTGATAGACAACCATCGTGGTCTAGGACTGTGGGTGTTGCATCGAGACCTGTACGTAATATTCATGCTAGTCTGGTGGAGCCTGCAGAAGACTCGGCTGAGGAGATTGTATTGGTGGTGGGTCCTTCTGCTCAGCAGGATTCTCGGTAGTGGCAGACACATAGTTGAGGAGATTGTACTGGGTTCTCTTCTCAATAAGAAACAATTTTTCGAGGTCCCACGACCTCTTCTCAATGATGTCGACCTTAGACAAGTGGCTCCCAATAATGCAGAAGTTGGAGCTTTAATCCTTGTCTTCGGTATGAGTAGCCATGTTTATAGGCTTGTTGATGGCGGTCAGCATCTTCATGTAGGCACGTGATGAGGACTGAGCGGCCTCTCCTTCGACCATCTTCTCAAAAATGTTCCACACAATGTCCTCATCTTTGTTAAAATACGAGCCTACACAAGGGGCATCGACGAGTCTTTGGCTTTCTAGTGTTAATCCACCGAAGAAATGTTACACGAGACTAGTCTTGGGAATCTCGTGGTGGGGACACCGTTCTTGTAATTCATTGAACCTCTCCCACGCTTCATGGACTGTCTCGTGGGGTTGCTGGTAGAAGCTAGAGTTGCGAGCGTGCATTTGGTTCAGATGATCGAGAGGATAGAATTGGTGAAGAAATGTAGATTTTAACTCCTCTCATGTCATGACTACCTTCCCCAAGTGGTCGACCTAATAGAAGGCCTTGTCATGGAGGCTGAAAGGGAAAGCGACCATCTTGACTACCCCCAACGGAATACCAGGGTAGTGAGATGTGGCACAGATGCGGCTGAACTTCTTGAGGTGGATATAAGGCTCTTCGGTGGTGTTCTCGTGGAATGTGGGGAGCGGGGATAGAAACTGCAACTTTAGCTCAAAGTGGGCATGTATTTGTGGAATTTGAATCCACTCGGTAATGCGGTCCGCTCCAGGGTTATATGTTTGCTTCAAAGTGGGCTTCGGCGGTGGGGGTCCTTCCTCTCTTCTCTCAAAATAGGGTTCACCAACAGAAAATTTATCTCCCACACCTCCCTGATTTGGTTCATCCTCACGTTCTGGTTCTCCCTCCCTTATGCCATCTCTTGTATCGGCCCTCCTCTTCAAATCATTCAGCATATCTTGGAATGCGGTCTGGGCCAAAGCCTGGTTGGTCAACTGTTATTGGATAGCCTGGATAGAAGAAAGCAGTTGACTATTGACCTCATTTTGTGTCGTATATAGTCCTTCCCCCTGATCTGCTGGTTCGGCTGGCTGGGGCTGTGGACCCTTTCCTCTTCCAGTTGGAGCCATCTCCGAATTGGCTTGAACCTCGGGCTCATGATCGGGTTGAGAATCTGCATGATGGAGCAAACCCAGATGAGTCACTTTCTAAACACCAACTGTCGAGATGAATCTGGAATTAAGGTCAATCCCAGATTGTTGTGGTCGGAGCATATGATATTGACTGAAATTGATCTCCATCCACAAAGGGTTGATTGCGGGACAAGAGTAATGCTGGTTTATTTGGAGAGGAAGAGCCAGTTTGGGTTGCGAGTCCTTCCCAAATAGCGGATTTATTGGGGAAAGGCAAGTGTTGAAGGAAGATAGAATCAGGGAGTCCAAGGAGAAATTCGTGAGATCCGTGCCAACTTCTTGGAGATCACCCCACCTTATTGGAGATGTTGGCGACATGGAATCGATGTGGGCGTCGGCGGGGTCCCGACCAAACCATCTGTGTAATGACTGTTGGACATGAGAGCCTACGACGAGCCATTATGCAATAAATATTATTGCGAATATCATTCCCTGATCTGAAATGAAGGATAACTAATTTGCATAATAGTCCCTCTGTACAATTAGGGTTATGTACCATGACCGTCTTGATAATCATATAGTTGTTGATTCATTAAATGAATCATAGAGGGTGGTGCTTGGATGAATATCTAAAGGGTTAGATTGAGGATCATCAAGCACCCTCAAATAATTATTAAGATATGATCTCCAGCCTGAGTAGGAGATGGCAATCCTTTCTCACATAGGCTGATATCTGACCGACCTCTTGATGCAGGTCCTCTGCATGGGAATAGTGATTCGGAGGTGTCAGATTAGTTAGGTCAAAGGGTTGACCTAGCGAGATCGAGATAACCTAAGTCCTATGTTGAATGCTGTCACAGCATAGGCACGCATCCTCTGACCGGAGACAGATCTGTTACTATATGTCTGAGTGTGTACATTTGGCAGACCAAAAGGTTGATGACCTAACCAAGGTCTATACACTGGCGAGCTGGTGTGCATGTAAGGGCATATGAGTAATACGATCTCTCAAAGGGATCATACAGGTTCACTTATGAACCGAAAGACTTGAGCTCACTCACGAGGTATTGGGACCAATCAAATTCCATGCATGGTCGTCATGCTTTGGAAACGTGACAAGAATTTGAATGTATGATATATGCTTTGGAAAGTATTTGATCGATACAAATTCCCAATAACCAAGATTGAGAAACTTGATTATCAAACCCTGAAGAAGACAGTGTAAAATTGATCTTCATCTTCAGGTTGATCATGGGTCTTACAGTATACCAGATGTGCAAGTATTGGGAATACCTGAGGGTGATGTGATCATAAATGATTGTATAACCATGACGCTTCCAGTCCGAGGGAGTGATGAAACAGGTTTGGATTTTAGTGACTCCCTTCAGTAGAGAAGTAACTTGACCTTGGTCCAAGTGTTGGACATTGATATGAATGATATTCAGATGCAATGAGAAGATTAAGTATACGAACTTGATTTAATAAAGCATCTATGGGAGGTCCGTTAGATCTGGATTTGAGATGAGATCTCAATATCCAAGTCACTATACGTGGAACAATACAATCGCCCTATCCTTATCTCCAAGTATCCGCGGAGAAAGCACATTATTCTTGCTGGAGTTCAGGAATAATTTCTTTGATGAATTTTGTATCCTAGCAAGAAGGTCTTGATGATTAAATGAGATTTAATTATCAAGTATAATATGAATAAGATTCATATTGTGAAAATGATTATCCAAGTTAATTAAATGAGATTTAATTATCAAGAAAAAGCAGATCGTGGATAGTGTTATCCATAATATCTGTGTATATTATAAATGTGATTTATAATATATCAGAAAGAGAAAAATTTGTAAATAGCATTTGTTAATTATTAATGTGAATTGGATTCACATTAAGTAATTAATTGGAAATGTAATTTACAAATCAGTTTGGGATGTGAATATGATTCACTTACTTTTCAATGGCATGATTGAAATATTCTCAAATTAATTTGGAATTAATTTGGTAGATATTATTGCAATAAAAGTTATTGCAATTTATCAAGAAATAATAGGAAAAAATAAAAAGGAGATAATCACTACCAAATGAGGTGGCGTCACCAATGACTTAGTCATAGGTGACCCCCCCCCCCAATTTTAGGGGGTGATTTGTTGTCTCCCTTTTTGTTATCTTGTTAGATAATTCACGACACATATATTTAACATAGGCAAATCGCGGAAACATTAGTCGTCGCTAGGGAGCATCGGTTTGTAGAGTAGATTTTGTCTCTTTACTTGCTTAAACATTTTTGATCTTATCTCTCTTCATTTGATTATCTATTTTGAATTGGTTGACATCTCTTCTCTTATCTTCTTGCGAGGGACCGCGGACCGAGGATGATCGCCTAGGTGATTCTACGTAGCTTTGGAACGACGAGCTAGTTATTCTGACCTAGCCGATAAGAAAGAGCAGGAGGCTTTTGAGAGAGAGAGAGAGAGAGGAAATAGTTAGGATTTTAATGTTTGTGACAGAGATTCATTTTGATTATTAAATTCTAATAATTCAGGTATTCTGGACTTTGGACACTCGGGCCCAATTTCCAAGTGTTTGTTTACTTGGGGGTTCATCGCATTTTCTGTGTTTTCTATTGCTTTATTTTTTCCTTTTTTTCCCGTAGTTTTATGCTTTCTGCCTTATTTTCATTTCTTTTGTGGAATGAGCCCTTAGTCTTTAGGCTTTCTTGATTGTGTAATCTAAGGCCAAACACCTAATTAATTTGCATGCACCTATAGTTCTTGAGTTTGGACAAAGAATAATTAATTGCAAAACACTCAGATTTGAAACCGCGTGCTGAGAGAGGTCGTTTATAACGCTTGCAGGACCCGTTGTGGTGGTCACCGATAGGCATCGAAGCTCGGACTTAGGTTTCATTCTGATTATTTACCACTTGGTTCTCCACATGTAGCAATTGCCTACTTAGAACGATTTCCGAGCATATCGACATTTAGTATAGGTTTATAAATTCCTATGCATCCCGCATGGAGAGAGCTGGGAAGCATTGTAAGTCTTCTAACTGAGCATTCATCATGTAGGAGCTAAGGTGAGATTTCCATCTTAGTGATGCATTGCATTGCTTTTTCACGATCTCCCTCTGTTTTTGGATCACATAGGAATCAAAGAAAACACAAAAATGTTAGGCGCTTGTATTGAATTCACTCAAATCAAGTGAAAGCACCAAAAAATTAAAGAGGGGGCTGCTTAAAATACTTGACCTAAATAAAATCAATTAACTGGACTCATTTCCTTGGGTGAGCAAAGCCCTCATTTGTTTTCAGGCTACATTGGAAGGTCTCCTTCCCAGTGAGAGAGCGGCTTCGCAAGGATTAGAACACAAAACCTAGTCGGTGGTTGCCTTGTGTATCGCTTGGATTTTCGAAGTATTGGCGCTTCTATCGTACATAGACAAGTAGGGCTTGGTCAACAATGATGTTCTCTATTGTGTAGAGCATCAACCTTGTCCGAAGTATTGAGCCTAGGCCACGCCTTCATGGGTGTGTCTGTCTCATCGTCTTGCGTCCTAGTAGGTTCTTGCACGCTCACGGGTGATTCCATTGCGAGGGAGATCCAATCCAAAGTAGTGGTTACGCCTATCAGCTTCCTCCCTCTATTTCTTTGGATGAGTAGGGATCTAGGAAAAGTTACAAGGATCTTAAAAAATGCAGACTAGAGGTTACAAAGGAGGAGGACAAGTAGGGGATACTTTTCCAACAGTACTCTCTCCTATAGGCGTAGCGCTCTAAGAACTTGTTCAAAGATTAATTACCTGATAATCAAATCTAAAATCTACAAAGATAATTGTTGAAACTGCACGGCTCCATGGATCGAGTTGGTGAACCCATTGCTTTGTGTTTAATTGGTTAGCTTTATTAAGGTCAAGATCAAAAATATCGCGCACTCTCGTAATTTTGCTTCCTTCCTTGTTGACCCATGCCCACTTTGATCCATTATACTATTCTACATTCCTTTTGTTTCTCATTGACCTCCGTATCTTTCATCCACATCGATCCTCCTCTTGATCTCTGAGATGTCAACAAATGGACAGTTAAGTTGAGACTCTGTTGACACCTACATCGGTTCCATATGCTCGCTTTCTTTGATAATTTGGGGAGATTCTAGAGAACCCAGTTCAAACTCCGCGAACCGATCTCTAGACTCCCTGCCTTCTTCAATAAACTGGGATCACTCTTGTCCCGAACTTTGCCCGTTTTGGATGGCCATTGATTTCACTCATTACACATCACCATCCTTAATAAAGTTCTGTGTTAACCTTAACACAGAATACTTCTCTTCATCTAGTGATGCAATTCGGACTGATCGAAGTATTCTTCCGTGTGCAGACCAAGAACCTGATCTCGAGCCAGAAATCCAAGCAGAATTTGAAGTGCCTGGTGGAAGAGGAAAGGAACCATAGCCCCAACCAGAAGAAGAAGTCAATCCGGAGGAAGGGAAATACACCACGTAGAATGAGGTCAACAACCGGCCACTTGCATCAATACAAGCAATCGAACAGTAGCTAACTAACCAAGCCCTGGCCCAGACCGCTTTCCAAGACATGCTGAATGATTTGAGAAGGAGGGCTGACGAAAGAGATGACAGAAGAGAGGATGACCCGGAACCTAACCATGAGTTCAATCAGGGAGGTGTTGGTGATGAACTTTCAGTAGGTGGATCCAATTTCGAGAGAATGGATGTAGGACCACAGTCGCCAAAGCCCACTTTAAAGCAGACATACAATCGTGGAGTGGGCCTTATCACAGAGTGGATCCAAATTCCACAAATCCATGCCCACTTCCTGCTGAAGCCTCAGTTTCTGTCCCTGCTCCCTATTTTCCATGGGAATACCATAGAATAACCATACATCCACCTTAAAAAATTCGATCATACCTGTGCCACTGCTCACTACTCCGGTATCTCATGGGGTTAGTCAAGATGATTGTCTTTCTCTTCAGCCTCCAGGACAAGGCCTTGTATTAGGTTGATCACTCGGGGAAAGTAGTCACGACCTAGGAGAAGTTGAAGTCAGCATTTCTCCACAAATTCTATCCTCTCGGTCGTCTGAACCAGATGCATGCCCGCATCTCCAGTTTCTACAAGCAACCCCATGAGACTATCCATGAAGCATGGAACAAATTCAAGGATTTGCAGGAAAAGTGTCCCCACCATGAGATTCCAAAGATTGGTCTTGTGCAACACTTCTCTGGTGGGCTGACACTTGAAACCCAAAAGCTCATTGATGCCGCTTGCCGCAGCTCTCATTTCAACAAGGACGAGGACATTGTCTGGAACATTTTTTAGGAGATGGCTGAGGGAGAAGCCGCTCAATCCTCGTCACGCGCTTACCTGAAGATGTCTGCCACCATCAACAAGCATGTTAACATAGCTACTCATGCCAAGGACAGGGATCAGAGCTCCAACCTCAACATCACTGGGAGCCACTTGTCCAAGGTGGATATTATCTAGAAGAGGTCACATGACCTCAAAAAGCTATCAGTAATTGAGAAGAGGACCCAGGGCTTGGAAAAGCTCGACTTGATTTCCCAGCATCTAGAGCAGCTCATCCGAGCTTTGAATGCTAACATGTGCAACTCTGTGTCTACCACTGTTGAGTCGTCCGCTGAGAAGAAGGAGCAATCACTGAACCAAATGCCTCAGCCGAATCCTCCGCATCCCTAACCTGTTCAGCATGTGTACTATGTGTAGGTTTCGGAACAGCCCCCGCAGTCCCAAACACAGATGGTTGTATATTAACAAGAGCCCCAACCCGCCTATTCCAAGCAGTTCTCTCCACCTCCACCGTTAATTTAGGAAATCAATGGTGTTTGGACTAATGAAGTAGTAGGGTGTATGATCCTTATAGCCCTCATATCAACAACAACCTCCTAATCAATGCAATACCTGGAGGTAGAACTATCAGCGTGCTTCTTAGCAGTCTGTGTATCGCAATCAAGGGTTCCATCAGCAACCGGCTGATGAATATGTGATTCATCACTCTAAAAGTTGAAAATAGAGCTTCGATCCCAAGTAATTAACTGCATTTCTCCATTTAATCTGCATTATTACCATTCATGAACTTGTAAATAATATATGCATTTTGGCATTAAATAAGAAGCCCAATTCACTTGTACATATCCACATGTATATTAGCTAAATTCACCTATTTATATCTATTTTATACTAAATCCAAATCCAATAAAATCAACTCTATAGTGTATATATTACTAACACTAATAAAGGAAAAATATCAAAAAAATACTAACTTGTAAAATTGACCAATAAACCCAAATCCAAGTTGAGACTATGAACCTTAAAATGTGCATATCTCTCTCATATAGTGTCTGATTTAGGTATACTCAATTTTAAAGTTATATATATTACAAGATCTTCAAAACCAGGCCAATTTCATAAAAATTGGAGTTCGTATGTGAAACTTGGGTTTTGGGCCCCTATTATATATTGTATATATTGACCGAACTGCCCTTTCTTTTATCTTTTTTATTTTTTCATTAGAAATCCAAAAAAATACATTAAGTTGCAAATATTCCTTTCATATTTTCTCTAACTTCATTTTTATTATTCTTTTATTTAAAAATGACAAAAAAATTGCAAAAGATAAAAATACGATATTTTATACCTATAAGATACCACTAAAAAAAACACTTTCTACATATGGCTTATTTTAATATTTGATCTTTCACGAAAGTTGTAGATCTCGTCGTGACGAGCAACTTTTATGTTGACCACTTTTGTATTTGACCCCTTTTGTTATTTTTTTATTTTCTTTTCATTTAATTTTTGATTTTTGTAGGTGCGACACATGGTAGCTTCTTGAGCCGCCACATGTCAACCTATTTTTTATCAATTTATTAATTTTGTATTTTATTCTATTTTATTACATTATTTATATCAATTTTAATTATATTTTTTAATAACTTATTTATTCATATTTATCTATTTATTTATATTTACTTTCCCTTCATTATTTTTAGTAGCCTACTTATTTATTTTATTTTATTTTATTTTTTCTTCTCCATTTACTTCTTCTCTACTCTAACTTCTCACCCAAGCCACAAACTCCCCATTCTACCCTCATCTTCCACTACTCCTCTAACTTCCACCCCACTTCCTTTCCAACTTCTTCTTCCTATTTATTGCCCTTACCCTCTTCATTCATCTGCATCCGACTTCCGATAAAAGAATCTCTAGCCCGGCCCTTCGTCCATGTGATAGCTTGATGAGGATGACTTCAAGCTAAGAGAATCTTCACGATGAGATCTGAAGGATCCTAGCCTTCGTCGCTCCTCCTTCCTGGAAGAGCTTTAGCTTCTCGGTACCTCGTTAGGCATTGATTGTGGCCAAGACCAGGAGCGGCGACCTTCGCACTCCAACAACCCCATCGAACCTCTCCAGGTAATTTCCCTCTCTTTTTCCTTGTCAATTTATTAATTTATTTATCTAACATTTTTTGTTATTATTTTACATCATATCACCATAAATCATTCAATCATTCTCTTAATCCATCTTCATCACCATCATCAAATCATCACCTTTTTCCACCGTCTCATCTTCATTTATATTGTCTATTCACAAAAATTTCAAAAAAATAATCAAAATAAAAAAAAGTTGAAGCTCGTCTGTTCTACCACCACTTGCGGTCGCCCTTCCTTGCCGCAGCCATCTGCGACCTTCCTCCGCAGCACCTCTCTGCTTCGTACCCCTGGTTGTCGTCCTGCCTCTCTAGCTGCAACCCTCAGCGCGGCCGCTTCTATCAACCCTGTGTACAACCACGCATGCACGGAAGCACCTCTGCCTCAATCGTGCACCTCCAACAGTTCTGTGTGCGAACGTCACACCTCCCTCCAGCGCATGCACCGCCGACCCAACATCGTCCGCTCGCACACCATCTGTCGCAGGCGTGCCCCGATACCAACAACCCCTCACCCTCGTGTGTGCGCCCCTCATCGCTCGCACACCATCTGTCGTAGGCCTCCGCTCGAGTTGTGCAGCCTACTATCACTTTGTTGCCCCTCGCAGCCCGCCTCCAGGCCAGGTCGCTGATGAAACTCGATTTCATCATCTTAATTTGCCTATTTTAATCCCCTTGCTTAAATGTGAGTCAATAAAAACCAGATAAAGTCTTGTAACTATCAGAGTCATTGAATAAATTAAAAACACAAAAAAATAACAAAAATTAAAATTCGTGGTGTTTTTATCCTAAAAAAACCCTCAAAAATATTTTTTGCCGTGAAATAACCTCATCTCTGTTTTTGGTCAACATGAAAATTGTAGATCTCATCGAGATCTACAACTTTCATGTTTTGAGTTTTTCCAAATTCGGCCATTTATCCCCTCATATGTCACTTTTCTTCTCTGAATAACCTGATTGGGCAACGTGGCTCTTTCTGGTTGAGCCACGTGGCCCGGCCCCTTTGCCCTTGTCGCCCTCTGTCACAGTCGTTGGATCTCTTCTTGATCCAACGGTTCCACTATCTTCACACGCAATCTTTGATTCCCACCATCCGATCACATCCAAAAATTCATCACAGCCGCCCGTTGGTGCCTTGAGCTCCGCCCGCCACGTGGCGCTTTGTGCGCCATTCGATCTCACTTTCGCCTCTTTAATCGCCACCGTCCATTGCTGTTGTAACTTCTACCATCCGATCGCAATCCTGATCTCATCTCAACCGCCCGCTAGCACTGCGTCCTTAGCACGCCACGTGGCACGCCACTCACACCTCGATTACACCTCATCGATCTAATCCTAACCTTCCCTTAGCGCCCGTATAACAACCATTGGATCTCCAGATCCAACGGCCAAAGCATCATCGTCAACCTCCGGTCGTCCCTCACTCCCACGTTCTCCACCTCACGAACCAGCTTCCCCCTTCTTTTTTTCTTCGCGTCTCCAGCCATCTTCTCCATGATCCCAGTAGCCCACGACGTTCCCTGATCAACCACGACTCTCGCGCAACACCTAGTCACCCTCGTCGTCCTCTCCACTACTCCACCTCGACCCTACAAACCACGTCGCCCCGAACCTGGAACTACCACCTTCAAGCTTCAAATACGACGTCCCATCCACCTTCCACACCCGTCCACCTTTACGCGTGGAGTCACCCAGCAAGCCTCAGCCCCTCGGTGACAGCGAGGGGGCGGCGAGGACCGCGAACATGGTGGTTCCCTTCAGTGTTGACCCCTGGCCATGGTAGGCCAAGACTGCGGTGGTTGAACCCCTCCAAGCTGCTCCCCGTAGCCGGGGGAGTTTGGCGATGACGAGAGGTTAAATGGAACCTCAAGCCCATGCCCCGCTCCACCTAAATCTCAGGTAAGTTCTTCTAGATCCCCCTCTGTATTTTCTTTCTAATTCTCCTATTTCATTCGCTTCATACGCTTTGTATCCACCTCCATTGATCTCTCCTCGAGCTCCACATCACCTCCACCTTTTACGCTCTACCTTCTGTTCACCCTCTTCTTCCTCCACACCCCAGAACGCCTCCGACCCAATAACTCCGGTTTGCCGGAGAAGAAAGCGCCTTCTTTAGCCCATCACGGCCAACCATACCACTTCATCTTGCGCCCATCATCATCCTAGGATGCTTCGGCTATTGATTAAACATGCAGGTCTTCAAATCTTGCAATGGTCGGAGCTCCATGGGAGCTGACTTCGTCAACCTCGTCACCGACATCCGAGCTCCGATGGTCTGATCCAGGAGGTCTGGCGTCTTCTCCGAGCTTCCAGCTACCTCGACGTACGTCAAGGGATCTCCGGGTAGGTCCACCGTGTCCGAGCAAGAGCGGCGGAGCTTGGGCTACTTCGTCGGAGTCCGTAGATCGCCGCCAGTCACAACCGAGGAGGAAGAAGCAACAGCCATTGGATGCTCCTCCTCGGAGCTCATCCAACGGCTGAGTAGAAGCCATGTCGCCACGTCTCTAACGATCCTCGAGGGTCCACGCATCAGAGACAGGGCTACCCCGAGCCTCAGCACCAGAACTATAGGTTCAGGTGCTCCGAACCTATCCCGAGCCCAAGCCTGGAGGCTTGGCCATTCCGAGGCTATCCAAAGCTACCCGAGCCTCCTCCGAGCCTCAGAGTCTACCGAGCCTGGAAGAGCACGTACATATCACGTGTCCTTTGGGCAAATTTCACAGAGGCTCACCGACTTCTTCAAATTTGCATATAGGTCCTGGAATCACGTGCCGACCATGTGCATAGTGGGTATTTTGCATTTATACCCTCATGGGTTTTCATAATTGCAAAATACCCCGTGCGTGCGGGTTAATTACAGGGAAGGTCTCGAACTTTCTTGTATTTTCATTTTAGTCCCTCCCAAGGACCTGTTTGCTAGTTATCTTTTATGTTTTTTGCGTTTATGCCCATGGCTTCACTCGTGTATATCATGAGCATTCGAGCTCCGAATGAGTCGATTTCAGTGGCGTTTTGAAGCTCTTTTCATTATATTCATTATGGCATGCTTATCTTCCAGATTTGACATTACGAAATTTGATGTGTTATTTTATTGACTAAGTGTCTTGATTTCAGTGCTTCTTATGCCTAATTTTTACATGAATGAAGATAGCTTCATTATTTGACCCTGATTTTACTTCTAATTTAATGGCTCAAGTATTTGTGTAATTTAGGCATTTTTGTGTTGCATTTCATCGCATTTATTTGCATGATTACAAACTAAATAAAAAAATATGCATAATTCCATGTTTACTTAATGCATTGTTTTTGTCTTCATGCATTGTTTGACCTACTAATCTCTAACTCAACACTTAATAAAATCAATAAAAGTCTGAATATCATGAGAGAGGCTCGTCTCCCTGAGTTCGACCTTGGTTACTTACCAAGTAAAATATAAATTCATGACCATTCGATTTCATTAACGTATCAAATCTGATGGTCTTTGACGGACTGAATCCAGTCCGGCTGCGATGACATATTAGTGCTAATTCCACACTCTTAAAGGGTTGGATTTCCTGCTCGTCAAATGGCATCGTTGCAGGGGACACGGCTCATTTCTTATATTATTCGGATATTTATTTATTTAATTAAGTGTTTCTTTTATATAGGTCAATTTGTTCATTTATTTTGCATCGTAAAATTTTTCTTCTCGATTGATCTCTAATCTTTGCTTTTGTGACAGGGCCCTTGATGTTCAAGGAGGCGAGGAGTAGGTGCTTCCCACTGTGAGGAGCCGTAAAAGCAGGCTTGGATCAAGTCAAAAAGAAAGAAAAAAAATATGTTCTTTTGCATCATGTAATAATCGTCTTTACATCGCTCTTCGATCGAAGACTCGCGATTGTAAATGAACGATCATATGTGGTTGTGTGGGGATCGTCCCCACTTGAGTGTCGACTTAGGACCAGGCACGTGGCTCTTCGAGTGTATTTCATCGTTTCAATTTTTACGTGCTTGCTCGTAGGTAGGACACACTTATAATATAGACGCGCATAGCCTCGCTTCACTTAGCCAAATTTAAAAGACATTCTTCCTCGCTAATAGAAGCATGTTCGGTGCGGCTTTTGATCAACTTGTATACATATCATTTTGGTTTTTAAATCAGTCCGAGTTTTCACTTATTTTCGCCAAGGCACTACAAGATTTATCGCTTAGCTTAGATCATGTTTTTTATCGAACACATGGTTTTTCTCAATTTCCCCTCCTAGCTTGATCACCTAGGTTAATGGAAAATGGGAATGAACGGTAGGCGATGATTGCTTCATTTATATGCTCACCTTAAATCAGTGACAAACTTAAGCAAAATAATTGGGACTGTTAATTGCAAGTCAACGTAAAATGGAGTAAAATATTATTTTGGGAGAGCAATACCCTCGTTTACGCAGTTGATTTTACTTAATATTTTTTCCACGTAAAGATAGAATGTTTTAATCACCAATAAAACCGACAAGATAATAAACCAACATCTGTTGGTTTCATGTGTGAGTTGGTGAAATTGAAGTGTGTTATATGCTTGTGTGAGCCATGTTTGCTCCGATAACCTCCCCAGAGCCTTAGACACTCCATTAATCTCTGCAGATTCGTCCACTCATTTGTATATCCATCCATCTTCTTCGTTCACCTCGGATCTCTCCCATCATCAAATCTCCATCTTTATACTTAGGCTACTCTTAGCCTAAGTATAGGGGGAACCCGAGTCCTCGTGATTTTCTCTACTCTTCTTTCCTTGCCTCAATACTTAGGTTATTTCTAACCTAAGTATAGGGGGAGCCCTCCTTAGTTCCTGTATATTTCTCTATATTTAAATGGACCTATGGACTTGTATCATCTAGTGCTATGAGGACATAACAAAGTTTAAGTATAGGGGGGTATACCGTAGATACAGTATATTTACTTTAGCTATAATCTGAAAAATTTAAAACTTTTTGGCTAAAGTAAAATCCTTTGAACTAAGTAGACTTGGTGGTTTTCAAGGCTTTCTATATTATGTTACACTATTTTTTATTGAAAAATATTTTTGAAAATGATTTGAAAAATGGGTTTCCCTTATTTTGAAAAATCTTTTGAAAATATTTTGAAAATTTTTATTATGTGACATGATACTAATTTTATTTCCTTTTGATTTCAAGGAAAGTTGAGTCTAACCAGTGTTTTACCATTTAATTAAAATTCCATAAAAAAGGAGAAAATTCAAAAAAACCTTTAAGAGTCATTATTGACTACTAATCCCAAATAAGTAGCATAGTGGGTGGTTTAGAGGACATCGCTTAAGGCCCTGTCCTCAAGCAACGGGCTCCAGCCTATACTTACACCCATACTGGCTGAATGCAGATGCATCTACTTAATTGAGTTTAGGAAGTCATAATATCTCTTGAAGTTCAAAAAAATGTTTTTGAATGAAGGAGTTGGATTAATCCTCTACATTCACACTTCCACACAGGATCTAAAAGGTTCAATAAAGCTTGATTTTATGAGGGCTTGGGATTTTAGGTTAACCAGCCTTAACCATCGGGGTCTTGGACTTAATCATCCACATTCCCCTAGATTTCTAGATTTGCAAGCTATATTTCATGCTTAGTCTCAGACCATTAAGAATATGATCAGCACATCACATGCATGACTGCGGTTTCGATGAGATGAGTTGACTTTTCATTTGAGGGACTAGGTTGAGGGATTCGAGTCTGGACTTGATCTAATGATGCTCGAGGATGGGATAAAATCTTTGAAGGCTTCATGAAACCTGAGGGTCAACAATTATTAGCCAGTATGAGAACTTGGTTCTTATACTAATCTCTTGGCATTGACCTAAGTGCCAGGGTGTGAAATAAATAAAAAAATTTTGATCAGTGTGCACCAACTCTTGGTAAAAGCAGTGGAGCTAGCCAAAAATACTACAAATCAATGAAATGTCAAAGAAAAGCTCTCATTCCACAAAGTTACATATCAAAGAGCTTCCACCAAAGGCGAGCGCTCCCAACCATTTCTAAGTGTCCACTTGGACCACTGCTATTAGGATCAGGAATCGGACGTGCACCAAAAAAGGGCTCTACATCGTAAATGCTACAAGTCTGGGTGTAGAAGGTACGATAGGTACTAAAAAAAGACACACCCTGGTGTATTCCCAGGAAAACAAGTGCAGACGGCTCCAAATTCTCTTGACGGACGCACTGATCAACACCAAAAAAATGTGTTGCGTAATAAGGCACGAAGAGAGAATCCTTGTTCCAATGAGAGGGAGAGAAGAAATGACACAATCCCATGCCCTCCATTACTGGCCTTCCATCTACATTTTTAAGTCTGACAACTAAAGAGATGGTGGACTGGATGCAAGATTTGATATACTCCCTATTGTTGAGGATTGGGTCCTTAGGAGAGTTTCTCGGACCAAGACCTTAGGTAAAGTTTTGACTCCACTCTCGTGAACGCAGTCAACACTAATGTCATACCCTTAGTTTATATGTACATCAGAGAGAGTCTGGATAATTAGAGGAATTGGGTGCCTCTTGATTAAGGTTGGGTTGAACACTAAAATTTTGGACCTCTAAAGTTAGTGGACTTGAACAGATTGGATTCTGTACTCACATGCACAAGGGGGTTAATTCAGTTCATTCATTCTCTTTGATGCCCGGAGACGAGCAAAGTTTAAGTATAGGGGGTAATGAAACTCGATATCATCATCTTAATTTGCCTATTTTAACCCCCTTGCTTAAATGTGTGTCAATAAAAACCAGATAAAGTCTTGTAATTATCAGAGTCAATGAATAAATTAAAAACACAAAAAAATAACAAAATATAAAATCCATGGTGTTTTTAGCCTTAAAAATACCCTCAAACATATTTTCTGCCCTGAAATGACCTCTCTATTTTTTGTCAACATGAAAATGGTAGATCTCATCGAGATCTACAACTTTCATGTTTTGAGTTTTTCCAAATTCGGCCATCTACGCCCTCGTATTTCCCTTTTATTCTCTGAATAACCTGATTGGGCCACGTTGGTCTTTCTGGTTGAGCCACGTGGCCCGGCCCCTTTGCCCTTGCTGCCCTCTCTCACAGCCGTTGGATCTCTTGTTGATCCAACGATTCCACTATCTCCACATGCAATCTTTGATTCCCGCCATCCGAGCACATCCAAAAATTCATCACAGCCGCCCGTTGGCGCCTTGAGCTCTGCCCACAATGTGGCGCTTTATGCGCCATTCGATCTCGCCTTCGCCTCTTTAATCGCCACCATCCATTGATGATGTGATCTCCACCATCTGATCGCAATCATGATCTCATCTCTGTCGCCCACTAGCGTTGCATTCTTAGCATGCCACGTGGTGCACCACTCACCCTTCGATTATGCCCCCATCGATCTAATCCTAACCTTCCCTTAGCGCCCGTCCTACAGCTGTTGGATCTCAAGATCCAACGGCCAATGCTTCGTCGTCAACCTCCGATCGTCCCTCACTCCCACGTTATCCACCTCACGAACCAGCTTCCCCCTTCCTTTTTTCTCCGCGTCTCCAGCCATCTTCTCCACGATCCCAATAGCCCACGACATTCCCAGATCAACCACGACTCTCGCGCAACACCTGGTCACCCATGTCTTCCTCTCCACTACTCCACCTCGACCCCACAAACTACGTAGCCCCACACCTGGAACTGCCACCTTCGATCTTCAAATACGACGTCCCTTCCACCTTCCACACCCATCCACCTTTACGCGAAGAGTCACCTAGCAAGCCTCCGCCCCCCAATGACAACGAGGGGGCGGCGAGGAGCACGAAGACGGTGGTTCTCTCCGGTGTCGACCCCTGGCCATGGTAGGCCAGGACTGCGGTGGTTGAACCCTGCCAAGCTGCTCCCCGTAGCCGGGGGAGTTTAGCGATGACCAGAGGTTCAAGGGAACCTCAATCCCAGGCCCCGCTCCGCCTAAATCTTAGGTAAGTTCTTCTAGATCCCCTTCTGTATTTTCTTTCTAATTCTCCTATTTTATTCGCTTCATACGCTTTGTATCCACATCCATTGATCACTCCTCGAGCTCCGCCTCACCTCCACCTTTTACGCTCTACCTTCCGTTCACCCTCTTCTTCCTCCACACCCTAGAACGCCTCCGACCCAACTCCTCCGGGTTCGCCGGAGAAGAAAGCTGGATGCCGCCTCCTTCAGCCCATCACATCCAACCATACCACTTCATCCCGTGCCCATCATCGTCCTAGGATGCTTCGGCTATTGATTAACCATGCAGGTCTTCAAATCATGCAATGGCCGGAGCTCCATCGGAGCTGACTTTGTCAACCTCGCCGTCGACATTCGAGCTCCGATGGTTTGATCCAGGAGGTTCGGCATCTTCCCAGAGCTTCCAGCTACCTCGACGTACGTAAAGGGAGCTCCGGGGAGGTCCAATGTGTCCGAGCAAGAGCGGTGGAGCTTGAGATACTTTGTAGGAGTTCGGAGATCGCCACCAGTCGCAGCCAAGGAGGAAGAAGCAGCAGTCGTTGGATGCTCCTCCTCGGAGCTCATCCAACGGCTGAGTAGAAGCCACGTCGCCACGTCTCTGACGATCCTCGAGGGTCCACACGTCAAAGCCAGAGCTGCCCCGAGCCTCAGCACCAGACCAGTAGGTTCGGGTGCTCTGAACCTATCCCGAGCCCAAGCCTGGAGGCTTGGCCATTCCGAGGCTAGCCAAAGCTACCCGAGCCTCCTCCGAGCCTCAGAGTCTACCGAGCAAGGAAGAGCGCGTGCATATCACGTGCCCTCTGGGTAAATTTCACAGAGTCCCACTGACTTCTTCAAATTTGTAGATAGGTCCTAAAATCACGTGCCAACCACGTGCATAGTGGGTATTTTGCATTTATACCCTCGTGGGTTTTCATATTTACAAAAATACCCCTATGTGTGTGGGTTAATTACAGGGAAGGTCCCGAACTTTCTTGTATTTTCATTTTAGTCCCTCCCAGGGACATGTTTGCTAGTTATCTTTTATGTTTTTTTTGCATTTCTGCCCCTAGCTTCACTCGTGTATATCTTGAGCATCCGAGCTCCGATTAAGTCGATTTCAGTGGCGTTTTGAATCTCTTTTCATTATCTTCTTTATGTCATGCTTGTCTTTCAGATTTGACACTACGAAATTTGATGTGTTATTTTATTGGCTAAGTGTCTTGATTTAACTGCTTCTTATACCTAATTTTTACATGAATGAAGATAGCTTCATTATTTGACCATGATTTGACTTCTAATTTAATGGCTCAAGTATTTGTGTAATTTGGGCATTTTTGTGTTGCATTTCATCGCATTTATTTGTATGATTACAAACTAAATAAAGAATATGACCTACTTATCTCTAACTCAACACTTAATAAAATCAATAAAAGTCTGAATATCACGAGAGAGGCTCGTGTCCCTGAGTTCGAGCTTGGTTACTTACCAAGTAAAATATAAATTCATGACCATTCGATTTCATTGACGTATCAAATCTGATGGTCTTTGACGGACCAAATCCAGCCCGGTTGTGATGACATATTAGTCCTAATTCCGCACTCTTAAAGGGCTGGATTTCCGGCTCGTCAGTCACCTCCTCCCAACATGCACTGCCACCTTCAGGTAGCGCCCTTGCCACGTGCACGTGGGGAACCTCCTCCGCCAGCCGTCTGTGTGCGTCGCACCGCCCCAGTGCTCCGCCTCCTTCCTCCAACCACGTTGCCCTTGACCGTAGCCCGCCCCGCAAGCGGCCACGCCATCCACCTTTGGCCATATTTCCATCGTGCCCTAATTTGAGAAGGTCAAATGCTTTTTTTATTTTTGAAAATTATAGTTTCATCCTTCATATTTATTTTATTGCAAACATGCCCTTGTGTGTATTCTTATTTGTTTATTTCATTTCCTGTATTGCACAGATACCCCTGTAATATCATTTTAATTTGGACCTTAAGATTGCATTTTTTAAATTAATCAAAAATAGCATTTTGTAGAGCATTAAATTCTTTATCTCTTGGACATTCATTTGTGTTTTATGAGTAGTAATTAACTAACTAAAATTAATTTGGCCAAAATTTACATATTTTACCCATTTTAAGGTCAGAAATTCATATTTAATTAAATATTTCTCCAAATTTTGTGAAAAAATTAGACATGATGCGTATGAATGTGCTTTAGTTACTTTCCAAATTTCGTCTAAATTAGAGCTGACCACTGGCTAAAATAAATAGTTGAGTGATTTTTGTAATTGATTTTTAATTAAATCTACTAATATCATTTTTGGAAATTTCAAGTCTCATAGGTTTCTCATTTAACTATCTATTTGAGCTAAATCTCTCTCAATATAATTCGATTTTGTGGATATGTTAGGAATTAAATACTTAAAGTCACTTTGTTTTCAGTAAACAAATTCATAAGAATTTACTTATTGTCAAAAAATTCTAAAAAAATATTGTATCTTCATTTCATCATGTTTAAGTCCCTGTAAAAATTTCATTATTTTTGCATCCTATTTGCATGAAAAATTGCATAAAAATCCCTAAAAAGTTTACATTTTTCATTGTTGCATTTTAAAACCAAAAATTCCAAAAAAGTACATTTTGCATTCATCGTTGGATTAGGTTTTCAAGAAAAGTACAATTTGCCTAATTTGAATTAATATCACATTAAAATAAATTTTCCAAATTGCTTGATTCTTAATAACCTAATTCATCTGCATTTGTGCATTTGCATTTTTATCGCATAAACAAATAGAAAAAAATTACGCTTGGAAAATCCTGAGCTAATTCCTCTAATATGATAAGACGTTCTTCCTTTGCCTCCTCGAGTCGATCTTGGGGCTTGCCTATGTTAAAAATACATAAAACCACACATTAATTGATTTGTCGATTCATATGAATTTTTTGTATGAATTTTTAAATGCAAATAGAGTGAATTTCAATATTTAATAAAAATTAATATCAAACCTAATTATTACCAAGGGATAAATTTATCCAAGATCTATTACTAGATGTTTAATCTCAGAAAAATTCTAAACCTCAAAAATATGAGATTTAATACCTAATAAAAATCAAATATTGAAATATGCAAAATGATTTTTACAAGGTAAACTATGCATGCAAATACAATTCTTTTTGGATACAATGTTAAATACAATTAATTCTACAATTCGTGATTTTTCAGCATTTTTAGAGTAACGATTAATTAATGATAAATTTCAAAGCATAAGATGGGCAAAATATGTAATTTTCCACACAATAATTAATTAATAATTAGCCATTGATCACAAAAATGTCAAGCAATTGCCACAACGTAGAGAATTAATTAACAAACAAAATGTTTTTTTGGATAATAAAGTAGTGCAATGTAGATGTTCGAAACTAAGGGGGGGTACAGGGGTATTTATGCAATATATAGAATAAAGTAATGTAAAGCAAGGATGATTTTGTAATTACCGATAAGTAGGGGGTTTTGTTGCAAAATTTCCAAGGCCACACGTGTAGCGAACGTGCTCCTTGGGGGGGCTGGACGAAGCTGCAAATAGGAGGACTCCGGAGGGGCTTCTTGCAATTAGCCCATGCGGTCACGTGCCCCGCACGTGACCCGTGGGGATGATGACGTTGCTGACGTTGTTCTCCCGACCCACGTACGTGGCACGTGGCGGGGGCCTCGGGTCTTGGAGCCTGAGGGTCGAAGCTTCGAGGGAGGGGTGGAGCGGCTCGTGACCGATGGCGAAATCCCAGCCATGACTGTGGAGTCGATGGAGCAGAGGAGGGCCGGAGTGTTGGCGTCTGGCGGAGAAGGTGTCAGTTGGTGGAGCTCTATTGACGATGAGCGTACGACGGAGGAGGGTTGGCGAGGTTGTCCTTCCGGAGCGGTCGGTGGCGAGGAGTGCTGGTGGGGACCGGTGCTGGACGAAGATGGCGATGTCGAGGAAGATGGCTTGGGGCAGAGCATTGTAGGTGAGGAAGGAGAAGATGCCGTAGCGTCTGGAGCGTTGTCGAAGCTGGGGTTGACGATTATGATTGAAGTCAAGGTAGCTTGATCATTGTTGAAAACGAAGACGATGGTCGATGTTGGCTCGACGAAGATCGGAGTTGGGGCAGTACGCTAGGAGCGGAGCTGCAACGAGCTGGTGAGCTCGGACCTCGCTGGGAAAGATGGCTTCGCCGGGCTCTGACCACCGGCGAAGATGTTAAGATGCAAATCGGTGGATGCTTGAACCTATGGCGGCGGAGGGTTTTAAATAGGGTGAAGGGGCTTGGTCGACGAAGGAAAGAGGCTAACGAGGTTCGATTGGAAGGCCGGCGAGATTGAGGGTATTGATAGAGGATATGAAATTCTACGGTGAAGACGAGATGCGGCGGCGAGGGATTTGGAGATCGACGGGATTCACAGGTGGCAAAGGATCGCCGATGATTGTGGGGGTGGCGCAAAAGAGGAAAGATGGGATGTTGACGAAGGGGCCGGGCTGTCCGATCAGCCGAGATCGGACGACCAGAAGGGTGACGTGTGGCGGCTAGAGAGATGTAGGCGCGGCACGTGCTGGGCACGTGCGCGGGAGGTACGTGCCCCACACGTGTGTCGATTTTATTTTATTTTATTTATTTTTTTATAAAACAAATAAATAAAAACTCAAAAATGGCTGACACGTGGCGGCTCCAAGAGCTACCACGTGTCAGCACCACAAAATTTGGAAAATAAAAACTTTGAAAAATCCAAAATAAATAGAAAACGACCTCAGATCGAAAAAGTTTCTTCACAAAAATTGCTCGTCTCAATGAGATCTACAACTTTCAACACCAAAACCAAAATCAATCAATTGCACAAAGTGATATTTTTGGGGTATCCCATGTACATAGAATACCTTGATTTTTGGGTTTTATATTTTGTTGTCATTTTTAAACCAGATAAAAAATCTGAAAAAATATGATAAAATCAAAGGTAATTATTTACACATTAATCTATTTTTTTGGATTTTTATTGATTAAGAAAAATAAGAGATAAAATAAAACACGAAAAGACCAATTTTGTACAGACAGTTAGTGAAGACTCGGACTCAATTTGTTTCTTTGATTACAAGCTCTGTTTGGATTTGGATTTTTGTGTTTTTAATAAAACTTCATCAAAGAAGACAAATGAAAATAAAATAAAATAAAATAGATTAATTATGTAAATAAAATAATATGTCAAAAACAGCTAAAATACAAAATGTATAAAAGAAGCACAAACCCAACTTTCACATACGAGCTCCGATTCACTTGAACTTGGTCTTGTTTTGAAGGTAATTGAATTTATATTAGTCCAAAAGTGAGTAGGATCAAAACAAACACTGGGTGGGGAAGATATGAGGGTTTTAGTCCGAGAATCCTAGAATTAGGGTTTGTGTTTTTGGTCTACTTCTTTGGGTTAGTATTTTTTGTATTTTTCTTTATTCTTCTTAGTGATATGTACACAGTGGAGGTGGTTTTGGGTTATTCGGAGTTAGCATGAATTAGTTAAAAATCAGGGAAGTTAGGATACTTACAGGTCAATTTTGGTTGGGAATTTTGGCTTCTTATTTTATGCAAAAATGAGTGATAAAAAGCAATTCTTATTAAAATATGCATGAATGCTAATTATGCTAAATAAATGAAGAAATGCCAATGATTTTGAGGGATTTGAGCTTAATTAATGAGATTTAGAGTGATGAATCTAAAATTCATCAACGACGCCATTTGAAAAACGAGAAGATAGGGAGTCGCTAAATAATGGCTTGACAAATCAAGCTCATTGTCGTTGAGGCGATGATGAATCTCCATTTCATCATCTTTATTCTATCATTTTGACCTTAAAACCCCTAGTAAATGTGTGTAAATACCCTTAATTCTTGCATTTTATCATTAAAGCATCATTGTATAATTAGTGTATAAAATACGACTTTTAATACCAAAAAATTATAGAATAAAAAAAAGAAAATAAAACGAATAACATATTTTAGATATTTTATGACCCTAAACCCCGAGACCTAGGCATCTCGATGACGAGGTCGACAAGGAACAAAGTAGGAGGAGATAAGGGCCAAAATACAACTAAAATTCCCTTTTATTTTTTCCATTTTCCTTCGTTTTTGTGACCTATTTTAGTTCCACATTTTATACTTAAAATAAAGAAACTTTGAACATGAAAGTTGTAGATAATTAACTATAGAAAAATACAAAATTGATTTCATACAAAAATAATGCACAGATAAAAAGATACAGTCTAAATAAGTTGCCAAAATCCTAACTTCCCAGACCCATATCTCTCAAATAAAAACTCAAAATATATAAAATCACCATTAATTATATATAACTTTTAATGAGCTTCTTAATGAAGGTGGTTTCATATTTTTTGGAGTAACGGTGTGAAAGTTAGGTTTGGACCCTTATTGTATTCTTGTACCGATTAAAATATTCATTTTTATGTACTACTTATTATTTTTATAATTATATATTTTTATAATTTTGTCAATATTATTTATAATATATGTACATATAAAACAGGAATAAAACACTACATAAAACACTAAAATAAAACACTTAAATACAATATAAAGGTATAATACTACTAAGTGTACCTATACAATTAATACTCCTACTTATTTAAGTGTATATAATACATCAGAAAAATAAAATAAAAATATATATTCAAGTTTATAAAATTAAGTTAACAAAATTAATTAAATTAAAAATAAAAAAATAAAATATTAAAATACATAGACAAATATGCCTATAAATAGCCCTCAAAAAGGATCTTGTCATTCTAAACCTCTAAAACTAAATAAAAATTATAATAAAATACCTTATTAAATAATAAATATTTTTTATTTATAACCTAAAATTATTAAAATCGTTTATATTTAAATGAATTTAGATATCTTTTTTCCGGCTTTTTCCTGATTGGTCCACGTGGACCAACTAGGAGGGTCTGAGAGTTGATCGCGGGTCAACTCTCTGACCCGCCTCCTGCCCCTGTTAGACCTTGGTTTTTTCCCGATTTCAAACAATTTTGAAGATCGTTCCTTTCATTCTTTCAAGTCGACTCTTTAAAAACTTTTGCTCCTCGATTGTAGGCAATACACACCCAAGCATTACCCCGGGTCGTGCATCACTGCATCGAGCAGCACATCTCATTTTTTGGAGTCGCTCGGTCACATTGTACAAAAAGCCCCACGATTTTCCCTTAACTTTTGGATCCCACTTCTGCCTCCTAACCCTAGATCCGAGCCATAAATTATTATCCCGGTGACAGCAGGAGGAGACCCGTGTTCCGTGCGTGGTGGTTGGCATCGAATTGAGGTCAGATCCATTGCCCACCGTCGTACTCCGTCGGTGCTACGGCAGGGGTTCTTCACACCGGTAACACTGCTACTTCTCTCCTTTTTCTGGTTGTTTTTAGGATAATGGCACCCTTGGGAATCTTTTCCCTCATCTACATTCTGCTTCCATCGATCGAACTAGCCTAATCTCCTCGTGCGTGGTTCGTAGGATCTGATCTCTAGTGACCCAGTTCCAGCCTTTCCGACAGTCCCAACACCTTGCAACCAGTGCTTCTTCTCCCCCTACTCTTCTTAATCGCCCACAGCACCTCTAGACTCCCAGATTCCTATTGGATCTGGATAGGGCTTCTCAAGTCCACCACCTCATCGGGAAGCCTTCGCCCACTTCACCAACGCCCCCATTCGCTAGCCGCAGGGTCACAACAGTTTGCCCGCGACCTCCTTAACTTCTATTGCAGGTACCTGGAACTGAAGTTACGCCTGGAGGCGATTTTGCACCTCACCGGAGCAACTTGGAACCCCCCTTGACCTCGCCGTCGTGGGAGAGCTCTGGTGAGCGTCGGGGAATTTTGACACCACCAGCATATAGAGGATCATCTCAGGAAGTGAATTGGTCCTTTTGAAGCTTCATTACTGTGGACCCCCTAGGATCCGGGTACCCGTTTATGAATGTTTGCACCATTACATTCACATGTTATCGAAGAAAGTATTGAAAATTCAGGAAATTTTTTTTCATATCGCTTTGCTTTTGCATATGACATTCCATACCACATACATTAGATTTAACATAGACATATACAACCAAAAATTTCATTTCATTCATTTTCATAATATAAAAACATGTACATCGGAAGCAGACAATTCAATCATACATGTGTCTCAAAAAATATATATAAAGAAGAGAAAGAACACTTACATCATAAGCTGAACCAAAAACTGCAACAAAAGAAACATACCGTCTGGTATATACCCTATCGCCCGGAATCATCAACAACTACTGAGCAACAGGATCCTTGCCTCCCAAAACATGTTAGGAACGAATGGGCATCAGTGAGTGCTGGTACACCCATATAACATATTATAAGAAAAAATGGTATTTAAAGTGGTTGCAAAAGAGACAAGTAGAAAGCTATAGTCATCTAAAATTTACATCTACTTGCAAAGTAAAAAGGTTTTGAAGTTGCTTGGATGTACTTCCCATGCTCACCCATTATGCCAACATTTCCATATATAACATATTTATAATGTAATTGATTGTTCATAAGTGTATGTGTGTGTATATATCCTCATATTATTATAGTTATATTATTACAAATCAAATTTTATTATAGTCACTTCCATCTAACTCAACCTTGATTGTAACTCCTCCAAACCTCAACTGCAACTATCATAGATGTAAACCTGGATGACCTAATTGTAGACATGGATGATTTGGATGTAGAATCGCCAAGTCTGCTGGCGAAAGAAAAACTTAAGCGGTGAGCTAGCCTACAAAAAGCTCTTCCGTCTCGCCCTTTAATTGGAAGTGCGGTCCAACAAAGGGAAACGTCTACTTCAAAACTACGCCTCAGAGATGGGTAAGAGAGACTCTACGGAAAAGTCACTCTAGAGAACAACCTGACCGGTAATGGGCAACGAGCTCGTACGAAAAACTGAAAACTGAGGATCCCCCACATATCATAAAATAGAGGGTCAACGGAACTGGTCCAAAGTTGGGATCCCAACAAGGCATAAAAACACTACGAGCTCGTGTAAAAAAACCGTAGAAGGACTGGGATCCTAGACCCGTGCACTAAGCGACCGCTACCCTAACTGAGCTTCCTATCTCTCGTCCAGTTGAGGGTCACCGCACCCTCACACGGTCAAGTGTAATGGTCATCATGATCAGTATAATATCTGATGTTAATGATTCTTATCAAACCATATACCAGTGCCAATATCCATTAATAAGCTAAATTGTGCCAATCAAACGATTTATTAGTAGATTCTTTTGATCCTTTTATAACAAAAAGGATAGAGCCGAATGAATCTCAAACAAGCAATCATAAACATTTCATCAACTAAGAATTCGTTCTGAGACTCGTCTGATCTTGAATCCTTTACCACACACGTTCTGTTGGGGTAATTTGAACTAAAAGCTTGTGATTCTTACTAAATAATCAATCTACAACCTCAGGTTCATGGTAGAACCGACCTTCTAACTTGATATGAATGTTAATTCGAGTATTAAACAATAATCGAAGAAGATACAGTAGAGCTTACTCTAGAAATATCAAGAGTCTAAATACTAAAATAACCTCTCTCCTATTCCTTAGTAAACAGTATGTGATTAAGAATCATATACCCTATGCAGTAAAAGTATTAGAATTATTATACATATTTATAATTCTAGGGAACTATGGATGTAATGTAACTATGCTGACATATAGGAACTACTCATATAATCAAAGTATACTTTCTGATTTAAAAAAAACTATTGTGACTGAGATGGAAAGTCATGTATGTGTAAGGATTTTAAACAAAAATGGAGCTAATGCAATCATCTAGGCTCCCAACCATCTTGGGAAATAAGCTAGATAAATTGGCTCTGAAAGTTTATTGAATATATAGTCTTGAAAAATGTACACCGTAAAGGATGTTAAAGTTCTCTATATTTACAAAATAACTTTCATGCATAGGCATGCACTCAAATAAGCGTAGCATTTGGGTGGAGATTTAAAGTTTAAAAAGTTTTTCACTTGGAATATCTCTATGAGCCCTAGATCGTAGAAAGGATATGTTATGGGATAATTTTATATGATATTAGATGTTAGGGTGTAATTCTTCATGTAACCCATGTTCAACACTCATATTCAGGGGACAATCCCTCTAAAACCCACTGTGAAATTTCAAATATTTTGTTGAGCTCCCCCTTTTTTATAATGGTGGTGATTTAATTTTCTCAGTCAGTGCTCTTTCATAACTCAGACAGGGCTCTCAACCAATATTAATTAATGTCATGATATCACTGGGCAGATTTTTAGATTAATATTACATGAGACACTAAGTTAACAATAAAAAATGATGAATTTACTTACAGAAGATTGAGAACTGAATCCATATAAAAAAATTAGAAAATATGGAATTAAAATAATGTAAGAATTATGTATATGACAACAAAGGAATTATTTAGCTTGTACAAGAACCACAAAAAACAAGAGGGACTGGAGATCATACATGCAAGGCAACAAAGACAAAGATAAGGTTGTACCTCTAATTAGAACTTCAAAGCTTGGTGAAAAAATAGCATGCAGCAGGGATCCCCAGGAGTTGCTGGAATCTACAGCAGCTTGGGCTGCAGATGAGGCTTTTTAGAGTGCAACCGAGTACAGCTGCAGGTCTATGATCAAGTGGAGAAGTCGCTTCCAGTTTATTTTCAGAATTTACAGAGGAAACATGGGCTCTTCGGCAGGGATTATGCTCCCTCGTTGGAAATAGATAGAGGGAACTTGGGGTAGAAAAGGGAGAAGAATAGGGGTTTATATAAAAGGAAAGTGGTCTCATATATTACCAAGTGTCAAAATGGAAAGCCAAATGGATGAAATTAAAATTTAATAAAGAAATTAAACGACACTGTCTGTCTTTGTCCATTTAAGAACTTTAATAATTAATATATATTATTATTTTTAAAAAAATCTATTTATTTAACCAACTTAAAGTTGACCGCATATGCGCCTCGGAGCCTTGGATTTTGATGTAAAATATCTCGTTTTGATCATCTCTGAATGACGATCAATATGAGTAATAATATTGATATACTTTCAATCGGGTTTTGAATACCCGAATTTTCGAGATACGATTTTGGTTTGGGTTTAAATTTTGTGATTTAAAAATACTAAACGACCTTCGATCGACGAACGGTCGATTTTGTTGGTCTTCTTTCGTCGAATCGGATTTTATGATGGTCCCGATTTATTTTGCGGTTTTCGATTTCGTGTCGCGGCTTTTTCGGGCACGTATTACGATGCGGCCGATTTTTGGTCGATTTCGCCCGAACGAATTTTGATTCACGACTAATTAGTCGATATAAGTCATCCGATACCAACCGACAACTTTATTGGTTTAAACGAACCCTAATCAGGTGGGGTTCAGGTTTGATTAAAATCTGGATGTTACAATTGCGCGCCGGAGTGGAGCGGATTGGCCAGCGGAAGCTTGCCTCGGCTGGCCAGCTTCCCTGTTCTTCCACCGATCTCTACAGCCGTTGATCTATGCCAGTTCTTCCAAGCCTTCTAGGAGTCATCGGACGTGTCTGCCCTACACCATTAGATCATTCCATATCTTCTAATCCTGGCTGTGCATCCGAAGCATCATCGACCATCCTTGCGTAGACTCGTGGATAAGTGACTAAGGACTCGTCGTTCGATCGAGCTATTATGTGGGTATTTTGCATTCCTGCCCTCGCAAATTTTGTATTTAAATATCAGGACAGAAACATTCCTTTGCATGTTAAATAATTTGTAACATTTGCACAATAGGCCCATGTACTTTTGATATATGCAGACTGGTCCTGGCCACATCACCTCACGTGATGCTTCACGTGAGGGGGCTTTTTGCAGCTAGGCCTTCAGGCGTTTGGATATTAGGGTTAATTCCAAAAACTTTTTTATTCCATTGTAACTTTTTTGTAAAAATTGCAAACAAGCCTCCAACTTTTGTTAAAATTATGATTTGGTCCCTATCAAGCCTACGTATTTACACACGTGAGATTTGGCGTTTTTGCAGGAGGGCCCTCGGGGATTTACTTATTTCTGATTCGTCATGTAATATTTTGTTCCAGTTGCAATTTTTATGGAAACAATGCATACAGGTCCCTGTATTTTCTGCTTTTTTAAAAATACCCCTATCAGGAGTGTAGTTTCTTTTTGTTCTACTATTTATTTCATACATCTATATTGCTCTAAAAAATCCCAAAATATATCATTGTATTCATGTTGCATTGCTCTTTCAAATCAATATTTTTATTTTGCATTTTTAGTCTTTTCATTATTTATAAAAAATAAAATCCTTGCATTTTTGTCCCTGTTTACAAAAGAAAATGCCTAAAAATTATAAAAATAGTTTGAAAAATTACCAAAAAAAATATTTTGCCTATTTTTGTATTTTTAACCTTCAGATCAAAAATCATTAAAAAATAAAAGAGAAATAAAAAAATAGTAAAATTCTATAACATTTATAAAAATATTAAAAAGTCTTAAAAATTTCCAAAAATATAGTTTCTCTTTTAGAATTTTATTTTTATTATTATCTTCTTATTAAAATTAATTTGGAGAGTTTTTCACTCTATTTTATATTTCTAATCTCCATTTTAATTTTGGGTATTTTTGACTTTAAAAATCTATAAAAATTAGTAAAAATTTCTGGAAAATCACAAAAATAGTATAAAATTATTAACAACCCAAAAATATTTTATTTTCATATTTTGATTACTTTTGTAAATTTTTATGGCAACCCTAGCTTACATTGTATATATATCTTATATATTTATTTATACATAATTTAAAAGAAAAACAAAATATACAAAATGTAAAATATAAAAAGAAAATACAAAATCAGAAAAAAAATCAAAACATAAACATATAAAATTAAAAAGAAAATAAAAAAATATAATAAAAAAATTAAAAAACCACAAAAATTGTAACTTGGTTAAGTGTTTGTAGAGATAATTTATGCTTGGAATTCTATCTCGCATGCTCTATTCCTTTGCTTCCTGTGTTCGACCCCTACTTGCTTGCCACTATACATTCTTAGTAGGGTATAATAAATTTTAACTCTTACTCTTAATCGCTTAATTACTTGAGTGGGTCAATTGTTGAACGACGAGAAGATTCGAGTAGTCACATCAGCGATAGTGAGCCTGAATTCTCAGGTCATTACTTAGTGACTCCCATCTTCTCATTTTTTAAATGGCGCCGTTGTCGTGAGCATCGACATGCAGAGTAGATTTTATCTCTTCACTTGCTTAGCCATTTTTTATCTCTCTTTGCTTGATTATTAAATTTGAATTGTTTGACATCTTTTCTCTTGTCTACCTACGAGGGACCACAGACCGAGGAGAATCGCTTAGGTGATTCTACGCAACCTAGGGACGAGGGGCCGACTATTCTACCCTAGCTGACGGGAGAGAGCAGGAGGCTCTTGAGAGAGAGAGAGGCTAGTTTAGGATTTTTACATTTTGGTGAGAGAGAGATTCATTTGACTATTGATTTATAATAATACAGGTACTGTGGACTTTGGACACTCGGGCCCAATTTCCAAGTGTTTGTTCACTTGGGGGCTCAACGTGGATTTCTGAGTTTTTATCGCTTTCTTTCACTTTGTTTCCCGTGATTTGTACTTTCTGCCTTTTTCTATTTTGTTTTGTGGAATGAGTCCTTAGTTTTTAGGCTTGCTTGATCGTGTAATCTAAGGCCAAACACCTAACTACATTGCATGCACCTATAGTCTTCACTTTTGGACTTTGAAGTTAATTAATTGTTAAAGTACCCAGTCTCGAAACCACGTGCCGCTAGAGGTCGTATACAGCGCTTGCAGGACCCGTTGTGGCGGGTACTGATCGGAATCAAAGACCGGACTTAGAATACATTCTACACTTAGCATTTGGTTCTTTACGTATAGCAATTGCCTCCTTAGGATGATTTCCGAGTGCATATCGACATATAGTATAGGTTTATAAATTCCTGTTTTGCATCCCACATGGAGAGAGCTGGGAGGCATTGTAAGTCTTCTAATCGAGCATTCATCATTTAGACACTAAGGTGAGATTTCTATCTTAGTGTCGCCTTGCATTGCTTTTCCGACCCTCTCCCACTATTTTTGGATCAAATATGCATAAAAAAACACAAAACATTAGGTGCTTGTATTGAATCTACTCAAAACAAGTGATAACACAAAAAAGGGACTGCTAAAAATACTTGATCTAAATAAAATTGATTAATTGGGCTCATTGCTTTAGGTGAGAAAAGCCCTCATTTGTTTTCAGGTTGCATTGGAAGGTCTCCTTCCGAGTGAGAGAGCAGCTTCATAAGGATTAGATCCCAAAACCCAATCTGTGGCTACCTTGTGTATCGCCTGGATTTCTGGTGTATTGGCTTTTCTATCGTACGTAGACGAGTAGGGCTTTGTAAGCAATGATGCTCTCTGTTGTGTAGAGTGTCGACCTCGTCTGAAGTATCGAGCATAGGCCACTCCTTCACGAGGATGTCTGTCTCATCATCTTGCGTTCGAGTAGGTTCTTGCACGCTCACGGGTTATTCCGTTGCGAGCGAGATCCGAAGTATTGGTTTCACCTATCGGCTTCCTCCCTCTATTTCTTTGGCTGAGTAGGCATCCGGGATTGGTTACAAGGACCTTAAAAAAGTGCAGACTACATGTTACAAAGGAAGAGGGCAAGTACGGGATACTTTTCTGGCAGTACTCTCTCTCCTATAGGCGTAGCGCTCTAAGGACTCGTTAAAAGATAAATTGCCTGAATTCAAATCTAAAACCAACAAAGATAATTGTCGAACCTTCGCAGCTTCATGGGTCGAGTTGGTGAATCCATTGATTTATGGTTTGATTGATTAGTCTTATTAAGTTCAAGATCAAAAACATCGTGCTCTTGCGCAATTTTTGCTCTCCTTTTCATTTGATTCTTGCTCATTGTGAGCCTTCTACTGTTTTACACTCCTTTTATTCCTTGGTTTCCTCCGTACTCTTCTTCTATCATATATCTCTTTTGACTGTCTAGAGATGCCATTGAAGGATATTGAGAATCCTCAAGCGCATCACGGAAGCGTGACTATCGTATCTCATACGATCGGGGCGACTAGTCTCACTAGTCGCATGTGCAGTGGAATTTAAAAATTTTAAAAGCATGAGATGAAACCACATGATCACAAGAACGTTTCTTGGATCGTTTCATCAAAACACAAAGTATTAGAAATACCTCTCGAAGCGTGGTTGCGATCACGAGATCTCTAAAGCAAGAGATCCTCCTGTCTCAAGTCCGATCAACGAACACAGCACTTGCGGGCATGATGATGAGATGTGTGACTCCCGAAATCCTTGATGAAGATCTAAGCCTCGAGTCCCCTGATTTCGTCCAACGAAATCCATTGTGTTTCTCTAGAGCAAGCAACCCCAAAGAAGATGGAGATCCTTGAGTAGTCGTAGGCGAAGGCGAGAAGGTCTCTCTCAACACATAAGATGGACGGCCACCTTAGAGAGAGAGACAGCAAGAATGAGAGAGAGAGAGAGAGAGAGTAGGCATGTACACTTGGTGTTCTTGATGTACTCCAAAAGTGCTAGGGTTGCCCTCCTTATATATTAGTTTGGGATCCAATGGATCACAATCCATGGCATGCATAGATCCAACGGCTAGATTGATCTATGCATCAATCAACGACCATGATGATTGTTGGTTAAAAACCAACAACATTAACTTATATCAAATCAAACATATGTTGTATTATCATCAACATAATTTAATTTAACATAAATTAATTATTAAGAGATAACAAGATAACAAAAAGGGAGACAACAAATCACCCACTAAAATTGGGGGGGCGTCACCTATGACTAAGTCATTGGTGACGCCACCTCATTTTGGTGGTGATTATCTCCTTTTTATTTTTTCCTATTATTTCTTGATAAATTGCAATAAATTTTATTGCAATAATATCCACCAAATTAATTCCAAATTAATTTGTGAATATTTCAATCATGCCATTGAAAAGTATGTGAACCATATTCACATCCCAAACTAATTTTTAAATTACATTACCAATTAATTACTTAATGTGAATCCAATTCACATTAATAATTAACAAATGCTATTTACAAAGTTTTTCTCTCTCTGATATATTATAAATCACATTTATAATATACACATATATTATGGATAGCACTATCCACGATCTGCTTTTCCTTGATAATTAAATCTCATTTAATTATCTTGGATATTCAATCTCAAAATATGAATCTTATTCATATTATACTTGATAATTAAATCTCATTTAATCATCAAGACCTTCTTGCTTGGATAAAAAATTCATCACAGAAATTATTCCTTAACTCCTTCAAGAATAATGTGCTTTCTCCACATATACTTGGAGATAAGGACAGGGCGATTGTATTGTTCCACGTATAGTGACTTGGATATTGAGATCTCATCTCAAATCCAGATCTAACGGACCTCTCATAGATGCTTGATTAAATCAAGTCCGTATACTTAATCTTCTCATTACATCCGAATCTCATTCAGATCAATGTCCAACACTTGGACCAAGGTCAAGTTACTTCTCTACTGAGAGGAGTCACTAAAATCCAGACCTGTTTCATCACCCCCTCGGACTGGAATTGTCATGGGTATACAATCGTTTATGATCACATCACCCTCAGGTATTCCCAATACTTGCACATCCTGTATATTGTAAGACCCATGATCAACCAGAAGATGAAGATCAATTTTACATTGTCTTCTTCAGGGTTAGATCATCAAGTTTCTCAATCTTGGTCATTGGGAATTTGTATCGATCGTATACTTTCCCAAAGCATATATCAAACCTTCAAATTTTTGTCATGCTTTCAAAGCACGACAACCATGCATGGAATTTGATCGGTCCCAATACCTCATGAGTGAGCTCATGTCTTCCGGTTCATAAGTAAACCTGTATGATCCCTTTGAGAGATCGTATTACTCATATGCCCTTACATGCACACCAGCTCGCCGGTGTATATACCTTGGTTAGGTCATCGACCTATTGGTCTGCCAAATGTACACACTCAGACATATAGTAACACATCTGTCTCTGGTCAGAGGATGCGTGCCTATGCTGTGACAGCATTCAACATAGGACTTAGGTTATCTCGATCTCGCTAGGTTAACCCTTTGACCTAACTAATCTGACACCTCTGAATCACTATTCCCATGCAAAGGACCTGCATCAAGAGGTCGGTCAGATATCAGCCTATGTGAGAAAGGATTGCCATCTCCTACTCAGGCTGGAGATCATCTCTTAATAATTATTTGACGGTGCTTGATGAGTCCTCAATCTAACCCTTTAGATATTCATCCAAGCACTAGCCTTTATGATTCATTTAATGAATCAACAGCTATATGATTATCAAGACGGCCATGGTACATAACCCTAATTGTAGAGAGGGACCTATTATGCAAATTATTTATTCTTCATTTCAGATCAGGGGATGATATTCGCAAATAACATTTATTGCATAATAGCTCGTCGTGGGCTCAAAGAGCCATTAATGGGCTAATCATTTAAACCCATACTCATGTGACAATCATAGGCTATTTAGAAAATAGCTAGGTAAGCTGATCAGTCACTCTGTTCCCGTGAGACTACGCCAAGTCCTTTTACAACACTTGCATATCCCCAGTAACAGCGCTCGCATCTAATGCGAATGTTGCGTCTAGTGCAACCAATACTCCTTCTCAGTCATAGTATCCTTGACACTACAGCTCAAAAATTATTATTATAACCAGTATGTAATTTTTATTATCCTTATCAGAATACCCATATCCCTGGAGATCTCTATCTCCTAAGGTATTCGCAGTTAAGACCTTTTAGATCTCCATCTAAAAGTCTTAATTTCTTGAAGATAAGACTTAGAGATCACTATCTCTAAAGCCTTGTCATCTTTGAAGATATTGTTATTACTGCAATCAAGTGTTCTATTACTGCAATCAAGTGTTCTATCTCCCACTGTAAGGCAGACATCTGGCTTTCATACACATCTAGCATACTTTCAGCTTGTCATAACTGATGCACAAAAGGGCAACCGATTTTAGCATTGACTTCCTCAACTCTTTGAGGTGCTATCCTTTTAGATAGGTCAGTACCAAATCTTAAGGTTAGAAAGCCTTTCTTGGAATTTTAGGAAAATGGAACATGTCCAAGGTGTACTACAAATGTGACAGTCCCAATACCCTCTTTTCTTTGCTTCTGAACACCTTCAAAACTAAGATACAAGAGGCATATTTGAGATCATATCTCAAGGTATGGAATAGCCAGATCATAAAACACTTATTATAATCCTTATATCATTCCTAATGATTAGGATATTATCTACATTTAACATGATGAACACAATGACACTCCCACTAAGCTTCACATGGTACACTAAGATTATATCTGAAATTATAACATTTATAATTTCATCAAATCGAATGTTCCAACAACAAGAAGCTTATTTGAGTCTATAGATTGATTTCTTTAGCTTTCACACCTTACTTTCCCAATCATGAAATCCCGGGGCTACTTCATGTGAATATCCTCAGAGAGGTATTCTTAGAGGAATGCAATCATGACTTTCATCTTGAAGATGCAATAGTCAATTTGTGTAGCTAAGGTTAGCAATGTTCTGATGATTTTAAGCATGGTCACCGAAGAGCAAGTCTCATCGCAAGCAATGTCTTTTCTTCCAGTATGTAGCTCATGGCTACGAACCGAGCTTTGAAGGTCTCTACCTTCTCATCAGGTTCCCTCTTTTTCTTGAAGATCCATTTACACCTTAATGGGTCTAACCATTATAGATGGATACTCGAGGGTCTATATACAACACTTGTATATGAAGTCTACCTTAGACCTTTATTGCTAACATCCATCTTTCCATGTCATGATCCTCAGGAGCTTTATCACATGAAGTCCGATCATTGTCAGACTTAACTGACATATGGAATACATCCTCGAATTCATTTGAAGAGATATTAGTGCTTCATCCTTAATTGTCGCTTTTAGTTTCCGATTTCAGGAGCCCCATTAATGTCTTAACATTAAATGAGTTCCTTTACTTCATTTTCATCTTGATTCTCAAGAGAGTCCCTCTAAGAATCACATTCTCAGAGATGAGATCTTTTAAGAATCTCAGGGTTATAAAGTAGGTATCCAATACCATCCTTTATTTTCCTAATGAAGTAGCACTCTCTAGTGCTTAATTCCAGCTTACTTTAAGGATATATAGTGTAACCTCTACTACATATATATACTTGGAAACTAAGGGATACTTATGCTAAAATTCATCATTGATCAAATCATGTCACACATGATCCAATTGTATCTTCCTACAACTCCATTGACTTTAGGTGTGTTAGGAGGATTGAGATAGAAATGATATTCATATCTCCATATGATATTCTTTGAATTCATCTAATAGGTACTTGCTACCTTGGTTAGATCAAATTCATTTAATCTTCGTTCAAACTTTGGATCTAAACCAAAATTGTGAAATCTTTGAACATTTCAAAGTTTTCTTTGGTGAAGAGAAGAAATCTCATATCATACATAATCATCAATAGATATCACATATCCATAATGTTTACTATGCTATAGATAATTCACATACATCAATATGTATGAGATCCTGAATACCTTGACATCTTACACCTTTCCCAAAAGAAGGGTGTATTGGACATTTTACTTTGAATACAATATATATATATATAAGTATGTAAAGATTTTAAATTTTAGACATTCTAAAGTTTCATCTCTTACTTGTCTATTGATCAAATCAACAGGCATATGTCCAAAACTTGATGCTAAATCATTGTCAAATGATCTTTATCCTCCTATTTATCTTATAAGATTTAACTTTTAATATTAGAAATCTTAATGAACCATTCATTAAATTTCTAATTTAGTAGAGTCCACCAGATGCTAGATTACTATCTAAAATATATCCATTATAACTCTTTATGATAGGTTTATTCCAGAATTCATGTTTATTTCCAACATTTAGAAACAAACAATGAGTGTATTCTAATATCTAGGTCATAGAGACATTTTCTAAGACTAAGGCTCTCCCATTGAAATTAAGAAGTCTATCAATCCAACATAGATTGTTGCAACAATTGCATCAATATCCGTGTGGATAACTATAAACCTTAAGATCATATTTTTCCAGTCTTCTAAAACATGTGCAACATATTGAGAAGATTGAGATACAATTATTAGACTTTATCTTATCAAATAAGCAAGTCAATTTCAATGATCAAATGTAGATATAGATTATTATGATGCACTATTTGAGACCTTCTTTAAGGATTCTAGACAGACTTGATAGTCATACTATCAACACATCAAGTTATTGCAATATAGGCATTCATCCAACTCTTTGGATGTCATATGGAAGTCATAGAAGTATGATCAACTCTTTGACTATCCTTCTCATCTTGGGTCTGACCATGCTTCCACTACGCTCCCTTTATCTAAAAATCATTGCTTAAGACTAAGGATCTCTTATGTTAAATTCAAAAGAATTCAATGTAAGAGCATTTCAACATTTATACATGCTTCATTAAATTCATACGAAGCTTCATGAATGACTAGAGTATAGACAGTGGAATGATGACACTCATCATGTCTACATCCATCTAGACTCCTAAAACATTGGTTCAGGTAGGTATTCAAACATTTTGAATACATCATCTCTTTCGAGCCACCATTCTGCATAATGTAGAGAACCATGTCATTCATGATTAAATGTCTAGAGCACATATGTATGCCAGAACATCTTCTTAGATTTTATAAGGATTATCTGACAATTGCAATCATCATCGACATGTCACTTCCAAAGTACACTCGATGAAAGATCAAGACTATAGAGACATACAAATCCTAAGGTGATGTCTTATTGTCTTGTTTAATTGTCATTCCTCATTATGTTGAGAAAACTTGCACATTGCAACCACATACATTATGTGTCCAATTGCAAGTACAATATCTGGATCACGAGTCCAATCCATGATATTTATTGGTTATTATTGAGTATAACATTGAGTGGGTTTAATGAAGGATTATCTGAAATAAGAAATTTGCATAAGGGTATATATATTATATATACTTATTTTACTTTGATTTAGGATTTTTTATATCAAAGTTGTCTTGCCTTGTCAACAATGAAAGTTCATTCCCTTAATCACTTTCAATGTAAGAGATGAACTTACTGTTATATCTCAAGCAAGATCTGGGATCTCCTCTCTATCTTTATCACATCCCAATAATATGAGAACCTATGATTCGAATAAAGAGAAGTGGGAACACATTCTGCCATGCAAGTCCAACTTGCATTTCCCAATTCGGTCTTTAACACCTGGGCCCACCATCCCTAAGATGATGTTGACCCGTTGCTAATTGAACCAACCGTCAACAGGCTTAATACTCGCTATACGCAATCCAATATAGCCCCAATAATATGAGGACTTGATATTGGGGTCACTACGTATACGGCCTTACTCTTTCGAGAAGCAAAGAACACGATCCAAATAATTGTATATAGGATTTGTCACTTCGGACAGGCGTCTCCTATATATAACTTTTGGCGACGAAATTCTTTGCCTTGACGGGAGACCATGGATGTCACTTATGTGATCCTCCACCTTTTATTCAAATTGAAATAATTAATTATCGTGAATCATATTCACATAATTAATTCTTCCAATGGAAATATACGTCTATTCCTAATAGAGTGTTTTAATAGGATATAATTAATTTAATCACATTAAATCAATTATCAATCTAATTTTCAATCAACAAACTTTGAATTTTACTTGAATAGTTGGTATAATCTCAAAGTATGTATTATTTCGAATTTTAATAATTAGAAAAATACACTTTGATTTTTCCAGCATTATCAAGTCCCTACCCGCTGTCATGGCCAGTACTGGCAAGAGTGGGACGGACCACATACGTTGCAACCCGCTACCCCAATGCTCTCTGACTAGACACCATATCCACCTCAGGAAAGGATAATGCTAGATAGATCATCATGTACTTTGAGATGTTCATCGGTCTTTCAACCGAAATGTTACCATATAATATACATCAAAACAATTTTGATTATATTATAAGGAGATTTGCTAAATAAATCCCCAATCCTATTCAAGCAAGAGGGTTTTTGCATGTAAAAGTTGTCCTACAACTATTGTAGGATGACCTAGGGTTTTGTATGCAAACAATGTTTGTTGATGATTTCAAATTAACCAATGATCAAGATCAATTATCTTATCATTATGGTTAGTGGGATGTCATTCAAGGAATTGATTATCATCTTTAAATATTTCACAAATACTTATCAATAACCATTTCAGAAAATTAACAATTAATTTTCATCATATTAATTTGAATGACTATCACAAGGTTCATGATCAAATTTGTCAATTTCCAGCAGTGCCCCCTAATCACCAAAATTAACTTATCTTGATCAATTTAAATCCAAAATTTGCAAAATTAGTTTCTTAAGATTGCCAACTTGATTTACAATAGAACCTAAGTGATATTTCACGCATTTCGAGGCATATCAACACCGTAATTAACAAATTAATCACGATCAAATTTGTTGTTCCCGCAACAGTGAATACATGCTTATTCAAAAGGCCATATCTTGAGCAAATTAAATCTAAATTTAGTAAACTCAGATCCTATGATTTCCTTATTTAATGGAACAAAATCCAATTTAATATTTCGTGTTTAAACAATTTAAACAGTGCCGAAAAATTCAATTAGACAGAGGTGCGAAAATTGAAATGCGATAAAACTTTCGCGACACTTTCAAAGCCAAGTCGTCCTTAGTTCACGGATCATATCCAAAACCTTTTCCAACCTAAGGCTCTGATACCACTTGAAGGATATTGAGAATCCTCAAGCGCATCACGGAAGCGTGACGATCGCATCTCATGCGATCGGGGCGACTAGTCGCACTAGTCGCAATGTGCAGCAGAATTTAAAAATTTTATAAACATGAGATGAAACCACATGATCACAAGAACCTTTCTTGGATCATTTCATCAAATCAAAAAGTATTAGAAATACCTCTCGAAGCGTGGTTGTGATCACGAGATCTCTAAAGCAAGAGTTCCTCCTGTCTCAAGTCCGATTCACGAAGACAGCACTTGCGGGTGCGATGATGAGACGCGTGACTCCCGCAATCCGTGATGAATATCCAAGCCTCGAGTCCCCTAATTTCGTCCAATGAAATCCATTGTCTTCCTCTAGAGTAAGCAACCCCAAAGAAGATGGAGATCTTCGAGTAGTCGTAGGCGAAGGCGAGAAGGTCTCTCTCAACACATAAGATGGACGGCCGCCTTAGAGAGAGAGAGAGAGAGAGAGAGTAGGCGTGCAATCTTGGTGTTCTTGATGTACTCCAAAAGGGCTAGGGTTTCCCTCCTTATATATTAGTTTGGGATCCAATGGATCACAATCCATGTCATACATAGATCCAACGGATTACAATGCATGCATTTCATTATAATTATCATCTTGGTTAAGTTTCATATTTTTAGACATCGTTTGATTGATATTTACATTTCAGTCCCTAAAATAGGTCGAAATTGCATTTTGCATCCCTTATTGCATTAAAAATTACAAAAAAAACTGCCTCGAAAAATGCTCACGAATTTGATAGACAAAATTCTAGATTGTTCCTTTGTCTCCTTGTGTTTGACCTTGGGACTTGCCCAATAAAATAAACATTAAATCACGTGATTAAAAATTGACTAAATAATTGTGGTTATTTTCTTGACGAATTCCGATTGCCCGCCTACAATAAAATGACACTAATCCTGATTGCCCGACTACAACAACACGACACGATTAATAAGGGCATCTAAGCGGTCCATCAAATGACACCGTTGCTGGGGAGGCAAACAGCTTAGGATCATTTTAGAAAAATTAGATTAAGGTTTTCCATCAAATCAGGTAGTCTGGCCCTTGAACCACCTTGTAATTATTCCAATTTTTTCAATTATTTTTCTATTTATTTTTTGTCTATTTTTCTATCTCTCTCTGTCATAAATTTTATCTTTTTGTGCGAAGGCCCGGTGGACTTGGAGCAGCTTTCTTGAAGTCGATGCATCCCGAAGTGCATTATAGGCCGACAATTCGTGGAGAGAGCCGATTGTTGAGATGCCAGGGATATTTTTGAAGAGAGAATTTTAGTTTTTTTTAAAAAAAAATATATTTGTAATAATTACATATTTATAGCGGATTCCGTTTGGAATCTCGCTTGTGTATCCAGATCCTAGACATTGGACCCTCCGTGGTCGTGTTGTTTGCTTGACGTAGACTCGGACATGCACTCGTGTCTCTCAGAGCAAATTTTTCTACTTGTGCACGTAGTCTATAGGACCACACATCCCACTTAACGAGACGCACTTAGACCACAAAGATTTTAATAAAAAATTAAATTGTTTATCACTCGCTAATAGAATTGCCTATCTAGGAACAGTTTTCTCGTTTGCATTCCATCTAGTGTAAAATTTCAATTCAGTATTGCATCCCGTATTGTAGAGAGATGGAGGCACAGTAAGTCTTCTTACTCAAGCATTCATCATCATTTTCTCGATCACATCGGCTTTTTCTGATTCCCTCTCTCAGTTTTTCTAACTTAGGATAAAGGAATTGGGACTGGACGGTAGACGTGATTACTTGTGTGGATTAACTAAAGTGACAACTAATCTCTAAAATCGGGACTGCTAATCTAATTGGACCAAAAAATTGACTAAATTTAACCCATGTTTGCGGGAGAGTAACCCCAACCGTGATTTCATGCTGAGTGAGGGTACAGAGAGTGTGTGCACACTAAGATAGAGCCCTAATCCCTACCTTCCATATCAACGTACCCTGATTTAGTTAATATCGCAGGCTTAAGTATTCAAAGTTCAACTAACCAGCACCAAGTATCCTCTGCTTGCTTCATCAAGTAGATAGGGGTGAAGCAACGGTATGACGTGACAAGTTGCTTGGTAACCCCTCGGGGGCGAAGTGACAAGCCTTGTCAGCCTCCGCCTACTTCGGTAGGTAGATAGGGGCAGGTCCCTGAACTTCATCGGTATTAACTGAGTAAGCTAGTGATAGGAGCTAAGAGACGAAGGGCGTTGGTATCTTAGGCAACATGTTAAACAGGAGAGATGCGGCCAGCATTGAGCTGACTTCCCTATAGGAAATCACGTAATCCTTGCTAACTTTGCTTAAAAATCACACTTAAAATCAACAAGATTAATCGGACCCAGCTTCGGGTCCTTCACTATGTTGCGTGTGAACTAAGGGTTTGCTCTAACGTTTGTCTTGGTGTATGTTTGTGTGTGTTCTCGCCCTGTGTTTTTGCACATTTTCACATCAATACTCTCTCATTCCTTTTCGAATATGTTGGCTCATTAGTTTCCGCTCCGAACATCTTCATCATCTTTCTCCTCCATGCATCCTCTTATCGACACTGTTTCTCCACAGTCACCCTTTTTCTCTCCATCTCACCTCGATTATGGAGTCATAACTTCGACTGACTTCTGCACTTCTTCACATTTCTCACCTACTCCATATCCTAACACTCCAGATCCACTTCAATCTTGGGTTGAATGTCCTTATTCTCGAGAGCTTGCTGGAATCAATGAACTGAATGAAGAGCAAGCCATTGCTGAGATAGATGATTGGTAGAATTATGTGTCCCCACATACTTCATTCTCACCTCTAGTAGGGACCTGACAAAAATTTACATATACAAGTCCCGACTTGACCTTTGGGCAAAAAATGGTCGATTGAACAAACCGAATGGAGAGGTATGTACATCATGATTCTTTAGACTTGATTGACTTTAGTGATCAAGATTACATAGACCAGCCCTCATACCAGCCATTCAGAGAGCCTACAGGGGATTGGACTCATGAATTTAATCTACGAGCACCCTCTTTATTGACTCCATCATATGAGGCTCCAACCAATATTTACATTCGGATGGTCCATACTCGACCCAACATTACATGCCAGAGTCTAGGTATGTTGAGTATGAGACTCCAAGTTCTTAGCAGTATCATCCAACCAAATAGACTGCTTCCATGATTCATCATGAGAACTTTTTGGAGGATGACATTTCTAGGCTTATCCAGAAAAATGAATCATTTGGTGCCAAGTTGAGAGATGTCTCAAACATATTGAACTCAATTACTGCCAGCTTGGGTATGAAAGTGGAGAACACTATGAGTAGTTTCGATGTTGAAAACAGAGCAAACATTAGGGAACCCACACACTCTGTACAGCTGGAGTTTATTCTACCTTCATCTTTTACTAACCACTTACCCTCCAATCCAGAGTTGACCATTCGCTCATAAAAAACACCCAAAAATTGAAAATCTCAAAAAGACCAAAAAAATTGAAAAATTAGAAAATCCCATAAAAATAGAAAATGAAAAAGACCTAAAAAAATTGGATCATGCCCTAAGGGAAGCACTCGATGAAGAATTGATTTTTAATCTTCCCTTAGTAAAGGCCATAGATCACTTCCCCGACCTCAAACGATTTGTGAGAAGTATTTGAAGCCTAAGAGGACAGGAATAAGAGGACAAGGACTGAGAGACACATAGTGTCTATGGCCACCTCATTTGTGATGGGGAGAAAGACCATGAGCCGTAGAGTGAAGCGGTTGCCTAGTGTTGAATGCGAAATCAGAGACACTACCTTCACCCATGCTAAAATTGATGATCACTCATCGATAAATATCCTCGTGACCTCTGTGTTTGACATGCTCAAACTCATGCCAATCAGAAAGTCAAGAGAGATCGTTCAACTAGGTTATCGATCTATCAAACGGTCGAGAGAAACCATTTCAGTCATCATTACTTTTCAAGGTGATCTACTCTAGGTAGACTTCACGATCATTGACATTAAGCACTGAGGAGAGTTTACCTAGTCTCTGATTATTCTCAAGAAGCCATTCTTAGCCTTGTCTAAGGCGACTATAGATTGTGAGAGTGGGAAAATTAATTTTACATCCTTGGGAGCACTTCGACCTCGCCCATTCTATGGCACACTCTACTCTAAGGTGAGTCACAAAGCTGTTGACAGTCGTTACCATCGAGAGGTAGATGAGTCCCACCTCTCTGCTACTGCTGAGATACCGACTATCAAGCCGACCGTTGGTTTAGAGACTCCCCGCACATCCATGACTCCCGCTGCTTGCATCACCACCACTGTGTCAGCTTCAATAAAAGACTCACAACCTGAAGCTGACATTGAGTAGGACAAAATTTTTGTTGATTGTCTTGATTGTTTCGATGATCCGACATCCGTGACTAATAATGCCAAGCCAATTGAGATCACTAGCACCTTCCCGAGACGTGCGCTGACCCTTCAGGAATATTATTATATATATGGTGACTCGTCTGATGAGGAATTCATAGTCAACATCGCACCACATCCTGACCTTCAAAGCTACAACCAGGACTAAATTGACCCCACCCAAAACCACGGTTGCTCCCTCCTCTGGTTGGTTATCTAGTGAGAGGAAGTCGGGAATTGATTCCTCGAGGTGATCCCCCGAACCCCTCAAGGTGCGTCGCTCTCCACTCCCTCTCAATGATTCAAGTTCCAGAAAACTGACTAAGAAAGTATCCTTCAACATTCCAGAGAAGGAATTTTCGGAGGAATCCTCATTGGGTCCGAATGAGGCGGTTATATGAGTGAGCTCAGTTCGGTTGTTCTTAAGCCATATCTGAACAAGCAGCCATGTGTCGGCCCTCGTTCGATGATCCCTATTACCTCACTATTATTCATCTGAGGATGATTCCGACTGCGACACATATGTATATTATCCACCTCCTCTCTCCCTCAAGAAGGTTTGTCACAAACCTTCTTGATCCTTGTATATTCGCACTCCTCCTTGTATATATTTTCTTTCCCTCCCACCCTAGTGATTTGAATCACTCGCCCCGACTCCATATCATTTCATTTTATGGCTGACTTAGGATGACCAGATACTAAGTATAGGGGGGAGAGTGACCCGAGTCTCTTCATCATTCTTTGCACATTCTCCAGATCTCATCAGTTCTCACACTCATTCTTATCCTAGACTTAGGCTGACCAGGGCCTATGTATAGGGCGGACCAATGCCAATCATATATATATATATATACTCATCTATTTCCCTTCTTAACCTCGCCTGCCACATTTTTTGATCTTCTTCTACACATAGGTGGCCAGGGCCTAAGCATATGGGGGCGAAACGACATCTATACTTTTCTTATTTTATCTCTCCTATGCTTAGCATGAGCTATGTCTTTTTACTCGCTTCTCGTGCTTTAAGGACATAGCACACACTAAGTATAGGGGGCGTGTATATATTACATATATACTTTACCCATAACTCGTACTTTCACGTATTTTTGTATAGATTATGCAATAATTACGGGGTGGGTAAAAATTGAAAAAAAAATAATACATGTATACTTATATAGTATATTACTTGTAAAACTCTTGTAAAATTGTAAAATAGGAGGTATATCGAAAAAAATACAACAAAAAGAACAAAAAAATCGGCTTCTTATTTATTCTTGCATTCAAAAAAAATCATGCAATTCATGTATATAGCTTGGCATCTGCATCTTATTTGCATGTCTAACATATGTAAAGTGAAAAGTTAGTGGGTTCTGAACCAAGTTATGAATAGATGTCGAGGATGGATTTGATTTGACCTTAAGCTACCTAGGAACCTTATAGGATTTGGATTTAAGATTTTTCAGGCCAAGCGACTTAATTCTTTGAGTCTACAAGTCTATGTTCACATGTCATCTTGATTGGTCTAAGTAGAATATTTCATACACACGTACGATTCTTTTAGACAATGACCTAACTTGGACAAGAACCATGCACATAGCTCCTCATTGATGAGATGGTGAGGAGGTAGAATCCTTTGGCTTGGAGTAGCACATAGTTGGAAATATCCATCCTCTCTAGGGAGGGTAGTGCATCTCAACCTAGTCTAGTGGCATCCACGTCTCACAACGGGATGTTGTGGGGTGCAATAATGCTTCAAAAGAGGGATAGTCTATTGGCTTAAGAAGAAAAACTCTTGATGTACACGCTGCATCTTGTTCACATGTCAAAATAAAAACAAAAAAAAAAGAGAATAAAAATGCAGAATCTCCAAAAGTGGACAGGCCTGATTGAAAAGTAAAATGCCTACCGGAGTGTATATACAAGTATATAAAAAAAGAAGAGCTTAAAAATTTTGGTAAGCTTGCAGCTGGAGACTTGGCTACACTGGTCAAGCTCCACGGATATGTGACTACACTGGTCATAGTCCATTCTCTTCTCTACCCCCTATTCTAGAGTCGGTTGCACTTGAACTTAGAAGGGAATACCCCGCTCCTCGAGGAAAGAGTTGCTAGACTGGAGAATTAGAGTTACCTTGTTAGAGGAGGCTGGTTCTTTTCCATTTCTGATGTGGAGAGTTTTATTTCACTTACACAGTACAAGTAAGATACATAGTCATCAGAATTTGCGTATGGGGATTTGTTCTGACCTGACTATTGAGAGGACCTGAATAGAAGAATTGTGGAACTTAAAGGTTATTAGGTCTTAAATTCAATTCCCAATAAGGTTCTACCACATAATTAATCCAAAGGTCGAGTCAAGCTCCATTTTTACCATTTATTCATGACCTTGGTATGGAACCCAAAATCATTTCACTCTTGCATTTCATTTTTGTTGCTCGAGGACGAGCAATGTTTAAGTACAGGGGGTTGATGAATATGTGATTCATCACTCTATAATTTGAAAATAGAGCTTCGTTACGTACTAATTAACTACATTTCTCTATTTAATCTGCATTATTATCATTCATGCACTTGTAAATAATATATGCATTTTAGCATTCATATTTGCATTAATAAGAAACCCAATTCACTTATATATATTGACATGTATATTAGCTAAATTCATCTATTTGTATCTATTTTATACTAACTCCAAATCCAATAAATTCAACTCTATAGTGTATATATCACTAGTACTAATAAAGAAAAAAATGTCAAAAAATACTAACATGTAAAATTGACCAATAAAACGCAAATCCAAGTTGAGACTATGAACCTTAAAATGTGCATATCTCTCTCATACAATGTATAATTTTGGTCTGCTCACTTTTAAACTTATATACATTCAAAGACCTTCAAAACAAGACCAATTTCATAAAAATCGGAGTTCGTATGTGAAACTTGGATTTTGGGACCATATTGTATATTGTACATATTGACCGAACTACCCTTTCTTTTATCTTTTTATTTTTCATTAAAAATATGAAAAAATAGATTAGGTTATAAATATTCCTTTCATATTTTATCTAACTTCATTTTTATTTTTCTCTTACTTAAAAATGACAAAAAATTGTAAAAGATAAAAAAAATGGTATTTTATACCTATTAGATACCACCCAAAAATACACTTTGTACATATGGCTTATTTTGATTTTTGGTCCTTCACAAAAGTTATAGATCTCATCGAGACGAACAACTTTCATGTTCGTAACCTTTTTGATTTGAACCCTTTTGTTATTTATTTTTTATTTTCTTTTATTTTCTTTTATTTTTCAAGGTGTGACACATGGCAGCTCCTGGAGCCGCCACGTGTCACCCTATTTTTATTAATTTATTAATCACGTATTTTATTTTATTTTATTATTTATATTTATTATTGTTTATTTATTTTAATTATGTATTTATTCATATTGATTTATTATTTAGTTTTATTTACTTTCCCTTCATTATTTTCAGTAGCCTACTTATTTATTTTATTTTATTTTATTTCTTCTCCTTTTAGTTCCTCTCTACTCTAACTTCTCAACCAAGCCACCAACACCCCATTCTCTCCTCATCTTCCACCACTCATCCAACTTCAACCTCACTTCCTTTCCAACTTCCTCTTCCTATTTATTCCCCTCACCCTCTTCATTCATCCGCATCTGCCTTCCGATAGGAGAATCTCTAGCCCGACCCTTCGTCTAGGTGATAGCTAGATGAGGACGGCTTCGAGCGAAGACGAACTTCACGGCAAGATCTGAAGGTTCCCAGCTTTCATCGCTCCTCCGTCCTAGAAGAGCTTTAGCTTCTCAGTGCCTTGTCGGGCATTGATTGAGGCCAAGACCAGGAGCGACGACCTTCGCATTCCAAAACCCCAACGAACCTCTCCAGGTAATATCTCTCTCTTTTTCCTTGCCATTTTTTTATTTATTTATCTAATATTTTATTGTTGTTATTATTTTACATCATATCACCGTAAATCATTTAATCATTCTCTTAATCCATTTTCATCACCATCATCGAATCATCACCTTTTCCACCATCTCATCTTCATTTCTATTCTATGTTTACAAAAATTTCAAAAAATATATATAATCAGAATAAAAAAAGTTGCAGCTCGCGCGTTCTGCCACCACCTGCAGCCGCCCTTCCTCGCTGCAGCTACATGCGGCCTTCATCTGTGGCACCTCCTTGCTCTGTGCCCCTGTCTGTTGCCCCCCCCTCCAGCCGCAGCCCTCGGCGCGACCGCTTCCAGCAACCCCACGCACAACCACGCACGCGCGGAACCACCTCTGCCCCAATCGCGCACCTCCAGCATTCATGTGCACGAATGTCACACCTCCCTCCAGCGCATGCACCACCGACCCAACGTCGCCCGCCCCCGCACCATCTGTCGCAAGCATGCCCTACCGCCAACAGCCCAACCCGCCATCATCTGCACTAGCATGGCCCTCCAGCGGCCCTCGCCCCTATACACACGCCCCTCGTCGCCTGCACACCAACTGTCGCAGGCCTCCGCTCGAGTTGCGCAACCTACCGCCGCTCTGCCACCCCTCGCCGCCCGCCTCCAGGCGACATCCCCCCCCCCCCCCGCACCGCTGCCTTCAAGTCGCACCCTCGCTACACACACGCAGGGAACCTCCTCCACTGGCCGTCTACATGTAGCGTACCGCCCTAGTGCTCTGCCTCCTTCCTCCAACCGCAACGCCCTCGACCGCAGTCTACCCCGCGTGCGACAACGCCATCCACCTTTGGCCTTTGTCCAACATGCCCTAATTTGAGAAGGTCAAATGCTTTTTTATTTGTGAAAACTACAGTTTCTCCCTTCATATTTATTTAATTGCAAACGTGCCATTGTGTGTATTTTAATTTGTATATTTCATTTCATGTATTGCACAAACGCCCTTGCAATATCATTTTAGTTTAGACCTTAAGATTGAATTATTTCTATTAATCAAAAATAACATTTTGTAGTGCATTTCATTCTTTATCTCTTGGATATTCATTTGTAATTTTATGAGCATTAATTAATTAATTAAGTTATTTTGACTAAAATTTACATATTTTACCCATTTTAATGTCTTAAATTCATATTTATATAAATATTGCTATAAATTTTGTGAAAAGATTAGACATGATGTGTATGAATGTGCTTTAATTACTACCCAAATTTCGTGTAAATTGGAGGTGTGTTCCGCCTAAAATAAATAGTTGAGTGATTTTTGTAATTGATTTTTAATTAAATCCACAAATATCATATTTGCGAAATTTCAAGTCTCATAAGTTTTTCATTTAACTATCTATTTGAGATAAATCTCTATATATAATTCGATTTTGTGGATTTATTAGGAATAAAATAGTTACGCTCACTCTGTTTTCAGTAAACAAATTCATAAAAAATCATGTATTGTCAGAAAATTCTAAAAAAATTATTGCATCTTTATTTCATCATGTTTAAGTTCCGATAGAAATTTCATAATTATTGCATCCCGTTTGCATGAAAAATTGCATAAAAACCCTTAAAAAGTTTGTATTTTTCATTGTTGCATTTTAAACCCAAAATTTCCCCAAAAAATATATTTAGCATTCACCGTTGGATTAGGTTTTCAAGAAAAATATAATTTGCCTAATTTGGTTTAATATCGGATTAAAATTAATTTGGCTAAATTACTTGATTTCTTTATAACCTAATTCATCTGTATTTGTGCGTTTGCATTTTTATCGCATAAAAAAATTACGCTTGGAAAATCGTGAGCTAATTCCTCTAATCTTATCCGACATTGTTCCTTTCCCTTCTTGAGTCGACCCTGGGGATTGCCTAGGTTAAAAATACATAAAATCGCACATTAATTAATTCATCGATTCATATTCGTGTGGTTAATTTTTGATTGATCCTGATTGCCCGACTACAACAACACAACACGAATAATTAGGGCATCTCAACGGTCCATCATCGGCTAATCAATATCCTCCTCAGAACTCACAGTATTCCTCCCATCCTCCTCCTCACCAGTTTTCACAAGGATACCAACCATAATCTCACCCATCTTACCAGAATCAGAAACCCCAACAGGGGGAATCTTCTGAGATTATGCTAGTAACCCTGGCCCTTGCCTGCCTTGAGCAATTAATGAAAAATATGGCTAAGATGAACCAGAAGATTGACGATCTGACGGCTAGAAAAACAGCCATTCCAACTCAGGTCGAAGCAAACCCAAACAATTTCTGACGCAAGGAGTAGAGAGCCGGTAGTGTCCCACCTGATTTAGGTGAATTAAATTGATTTTTATCTAATGTTGTTGCTCTCATGAGCGGTAGGACACTCCAACCATCGGCGACATCGAAAAGGAATCCTCTTGCATCTGACGGGGAATCATCGGTCCAGCCAGTGTAAGGGCCGAACAATATTTTTGGAGCAGCACCACCAGCAGAAAAATTATAAAAAATGAAGAAAATTCAAAAATCCAAAAGACAACAACAGACTCGATAAATACATGCAGCATTGGATATGCACGCATGTGCCACAGAAGCAGTACCAGAGCAGAGGAGTCCAACACATGCAGCGGATCCAAAGCTTACACACAATGTCGAGCCTGTATTTATTGGTCCACAACTTATAGATGATTCTATACCTTTTTGCCATCTACTTGTAAACAGTTATAGGGACAAACTTTCGGATGATATTGTTTCAGATTCTGTAAATATGCCTTTTCCCGAAGCAATGAAAAACACAAAAAAATGAATTTTTTGAAAAAAATGCTTTGTCTAACCCTATCATTATAGAAATTATTCAAAATATGATCTTGAATATGCCCTTAATGAAGGCTCTTGAATACATGCCCACTGTGAAGAAATGATTAAAATATGCTTGTACAACTAGGCGCAGGCTCATACTCACAACGCCAGAAGTAAAGGTGACAAGTCCGAAAAGCACATTCTTACAATGGCCACAGTCAATGCCATCAACAATCTTGCAAACAAAAAGGCAGACAAGGGAACACCTCTCGTTCGTTGTCAGATGTTTATCCAGGAGTTTGAACGCACCATGCTCGATAGAGGATCTTCTGTCAACTAGATGCCAGCCTCACTGCTCGCAGAATTAGGGCTAGTACCGCTCAAACCCACAAAGTTGATTCTGCAATTCGCAGCCAAATCCGTCAAGCGGTCTAGGGGCATGATGGAGGACATGATCGTTACGGTTCAGGGAATGCAGTTCCTTGCTGATTTTGTCGTTCTAGATATGGACATCTCCATGCCTTTGCTCCTCACCCCAATCATACATGGACCATCATTCCTGCAAATACCAATGCAGCAATGAATTATGACATTGGAGAGATCATCTTCAGCTCCAACAACAGCAAAATGAAGATATAGACCATGTCCAATGCAAAACCTATAGAGGGAACTTTTGCAGCATTTGCGAGGGTGATCAATCATGTTGACGACTGTGACTTTTTGGAAGAAATGCAAGACACCAACCTCTTTATAGATGATAATGAGGTCCATGAATTCATCTGCTCTGAGGAAGGATCGGAGAATGCAGTTGATTTTCCCCTTGTCAACCAAGATGAGTTTCTTGCTGATACACTTGATGAGATTCCTGTGGAGATGATGTGCCTTCAAGACCAAGAGAAAATTATGAATTCTGCAATGAAGAAGAAATTATTGAAGAGTTCTATAAATTTTTGAACGAAGAGGCAGAATAGAGCATGGTGGACACTGAACAGACGAAAGAACCACCACATGCTATGATAGCCAAATCCACCATTGAAGCATCTCCCACTCCACTTGAGCGGAAACAACTGCCCTCCAATATGAAGTATTCCTTCCTTGCGGGTGAACCTAACATGTACCCGGTCATTATCAATGCTCATCTGATCGAAGACCAGGAATCTCGTCTTATGGAAGTTCTTGAACGTAACCGCAAGGCAATAGGCTAGAAAACATCAGATCTCCATGGGATTAATCCATCCCTGTGCTCGCATCATATTTTCCTTAAAGAGGATAGCAAACCCTCCCACAAATTTTAAAGAACGCTAAATCCGAACCTTCGGGAGGTTGTTATGAAAGAAATTCAGAAATGGTGCGATGCGGGATTCATATATCCCATCTCTGATAGCAAAAGGGTGAGCCCTCTGCATGTAGTGCCGAAGAAATCAGAGATCACTATCGTGAAGAATGACAAAGGAGAGGAGATTCCGAACGGAGTGCCCACTTCTTGGCGAGTGTGCATTGAGTACAATAGATTCAATCTCGCCACCAAGGACCACTTTCTGTTGCCGTTCAAAGATCAGATTCTTGAGAGACTAGTCACAAAGGAATACTTCTACTTCTTGGATGGATATTATGGATATAATCAAGTGGCTAAAGCTCCTGAAGACCAAGAGAAGACCACGTTCACCTACCCCTTTTGTACATATGCTAATGCCCCAACCACATTTCACAGGTGTATGCTTGCAGTTTTCGCAGACATGGTGGGCAATTTTCTTGAGGTCTTTATGGACGATTTCTCGGTCTACAGGGACTCCTTTGATCAATGCTTTGATTATTTAGAATGAGTCTTACGAAGGTGCGACGAAGTAAATTTGGTTCTCTCGTGGGCGAAGAGCAACTTCATGGTGACAGAGGGAATTGTATTGGTTCACGTTGTATTTAAACATAGTATGGAAGTTGTCCCATCCAAGGTGGAGGTGATTTCCAAGCTAGAGCCACCTACAACCATCAAGCATGTTTGGCCATTCTTGGGTCATGTCAGTTTTTACGGTGATTTATCAAAGATTTATGTAAGTTGGCCAGAACGTTGACCGAGTTGCTAGTCAAGGAGAATGATTTCATTGTTGACAATTGTTTGCTCCTTGCCTTTAATCTGTTGAAAGAATTTATCACTCAGGCCCCGATCTTACAGCCGCTGATTTGGACACAACCTTTTGAGATAATGACTGATGCGTCAGTTTATGCCATCGGTGTTGTGCTCAGACATAGGAAAGATAACATCCCATTTGCTATTCTCTACGCTAGTCGAACACTCGATGAAGCTCAAAGAAATTATACAGTCACTAAGAAGGATCTGCTAGCGGTAGTCTTTTACCTTGGAAAAGTTCAGATCCCATCTCCCCGAGTCCAAGGTTATCATCTACACATATCATTCGACCATCTGGTACTTACAGCAGAAGAAGGACGCCAAACCACATCTCATCCGGTGGATCCTTCTTCTCCAGGAATTTGACCTTGAATTTGAGATAAACCTGGAGTTAAGAATGTGGTGGTTGACCACTTATCTAGACTCCCGAGCTTGAATCTCCTGAGTTGAACTTGCAATCGATCATAGAAACCTTTCCAGATGAGGCAATTTTGTCAGTCACCTCGCTCCCCTGGTATGCTGATATTGTGAATTATCTTACATCCAAGAGAAATCCACAAGATTGGCCGAATATGAAAGTAGACAAATTCTTGTCTAAAATCCATTTCTACCAGTGGGAGGATCCATAGCTATTTTGCAAGGGTGTAGATTGCATCTAGAGGAGGTGTATTCCTCAAGAGGAAGTTCTGAGTGTCCTTGCACTTTATCATGATCAAGAATATGGAGGACACCATTTAGGTAGACGAACGACATCAAAGGTTCTTTAGAGTGGCCTTTGGTGGCTACATTATTCAAGGATGTAGAAGATTACATCAAGCATTGCACTGACTGCCAGAAGATGGGAGGCACGAAAGGAATGAATGATACGATGCCTCTAAAGTTCATTCAGATATCAAACATCTTTGACGCTTGGGGCATCGACTTTATGGGCCATTTCCGAACAGACAGGGCTATAAATATATTCTGCTTGCTGTCAACTATGTGAGTCAATGGGTGGAGGCTACCCCCCCCCCCCCAACCACCGACAATCGGACTGTCTGTTGATTCTTGAGAGATCACATCATTGCACAGTTCGGGATTCCCAAAATTCTAATATCAGATGGGGGTATTCATTTCATAAATAGAGAGGTGAATAAGGTAACTCAGGAATTCTGCATAGAACATCGTGTCACTTCGTACCACCCACAGCCCAATGATTTAGTTGAATGTTCAAACAGGGAGATAAAGACAATCCTATAGAAGCTTGTGCGTCCGGATCCCAAGAACTGGTCTCAGCTGCTTGATTCGGTTCTTTGGGCTTACAGAACCACATACAAGTCACCACTAGGAATGTCTCCCTACTACTTGTGTATGGTAAGCCATATCATGTGCCCATTGAATTGATTCACAAATCTTTAAGGGCCATCAACATTTGCAACTTGGATTATGAGAAAGCCAGGAAGATTTAAAAAGTGGACATGATTAGATTATTAGAATTTAGAGATTATGCATATCACAACAACCTGATCTACAAGGAGAGGGTCAAGAAGTGGCGTGACAAGCATATCCACCACAAATCCTTTGAACCGGGTCAGAAGGTGTGGTTGTTCGATGCGAAATTTAAAATCTTTTTAGGAAAGCTGATGAGCAAGTGGACTGGGTTGTTTACAGTGAAGCATGTGCATGACAACGGAAGTGTAATGATATCTGGTTTGTCAGCTGACACACGACCATTTGTGGTCAATGGACAACTTCTGAAACCTTATCTTGAACATGACACATTCTTGTTTATTGTTGATTCCATTCAAGTGATTTATGATGACAAACTGAACACTTCGTTAGCTGCAGTCAAAGACAAAGCCAATCAAAATATTTTTGAATAACTTTTCTTCTTCTTTTTTCCTTGTTTTGTTTCTTATTCTACCAAAAATATGTCATCCCCTTCATCATTGCTACACTTAATACGTACTTTGTTCTAAGTATAGGGGGATGCGTACCCCTAGTTGTTCAAATTTCTAATTCTTTCTTTACTTATCTTTTCTCTTTTCTTCTTTTCCTTTTCATTTTTCTTTTTCTAACGAAAGGGTGTCGCCTCTTTTTGTTAGTATTCTATATTTAGGACGTACTTTGTCCTAAGTATAGGGGGCGTGCACCTCGAGATTATTTCATTCTTTGATCCTTTCCACTGTCTTCTCTTCTTTTCTATACTTAGGGATATCTTACCTTAAGTATAGGGGAGGACATCCTGAATACGATATGTTCATTTCCACCCTTGACCCTCCCTGCTTTGTGTACAATCTGTTATACTTAGGATTATTTGGTCGTAAGTATAGGGGGGATGGTCAACTTCTCATTTGTTCATTTATTCTTTAGGCTTTTCTGTACTCAGTACGAGTTCTGTCTTCTCTTTTTCTCTCTGGTCTATGAGGACATATCTCAAACTAAGTATAGGGGGTCTTATATACTCTGTATGTACTTCAGTTATAACTCGCATTTTTTTAATAATAAATATGGCTAAAAATACTATATGATATAAATATAAAATTCATTAAAAACACTTAATAAAAGATGCATATTATTCCTCAAATTCTTTTTATTTACTGATTAATAAATCAAGTCAAAATATGATTTGCAAAATGTTTAAAAAATACCTTAAAAATCTTTTGAAAAATATTTGGAAAATGTTTTGTTTGAAAAAATTGTTTTCTTTCTGTGAAATAAAAATGTTTGAAAAATGATTTGCAAATGGTTTGGAAAATAGTTGCAAAAATAATTTGAAAAATCTATATATACTGTTTGAAAAACCTTTGTAAAATGATTTTCAAATGTGTGCAAATTATTTGTAAAAAATGTTTGTAAAATTTATTTTGGACTCAAGTTTTCCAAAATTGTTTGAAAAATCATTTTAAAATATGTTCGAGGAATATATACATCACACTAAAATTCTTTATTAAATTGTATGTATAGCTATAAAAATGATCACTTACCCCTTGTATATTCTTAAAACTTAATTCTTGTAAATATAAGATGTGTCCCCGTGTAAATATTTGTACCTAGTTTTTATCCAGAATCTTTTGTTTTCAAAAATCACAAAAACATTTGCAAAACCAAAAAGACCAAAACTATTTGCAAAATATTTTTGAAAAAAATACCAAAAAATTGCATATGCATCATCTTTTTCAAAAATCCATAAAAAGTTCAAAATCTTTGAAAATTACATCACAAAAATATTTTCTGCATAGTATTTGCATTTTTCAGATTGAGTTTGATAATTGAACAAGTCTAAGTAAGCCAAAGATTGGAGCTTGGTTGGACCTTAAATCGACCTCATAATAGAAACCTTATAGGAGCTGGAATTGAGGTACTTCAAGTTTAGTTGACTTAATTCTTTGAGAATTGTGAGACTTGGCTCAATGGATTCTTGACTACCTAAGTAGAGCATTTCGGAGCGCACGCATGGCTCTTGTTGATAATGACCTAACTTAGACACTTGCACCTTTCACTTGGTTCAACTCAGTTGGAGTGGTGAGGGGATTGGATTTTCCAGTATAAGACGCACACAAGTGGAAAATTTTGTCCTCGTCTAGGGAGGGAAGTGCACACCAACCTGTCCAGTAGCAGAGACATCTAAAGACATGAGAGTGTGGGTTGCAATAATGCTTCAAAAGAGGGATAGTCTACTAGCCCAAGAGGAAAAACTCCTTATGTAAATGTTGTTGTTTATAGTATTTCAAAAAAGAAAAAATCTCTAAAAAAGTGGATAGGCCTGATTGAAAATAAAATGCCTACCGAAGTGTATATATTTGTATAGTCAATAAGCAAGCTTGTGCTTCAAAGTCATACCTTGTGAGCCTGCAGCTGGATGACTTGACTACACTGGTCATGCATCCTAGGATAGGTAGATACACTGGCTACCGTCTATTCTCCTCTTCACCCCCCTCCTCTTGAGCCAGTTGTCACTTGAACTTCGAAGGGAATACCCCGCTCCTCGAGGAAGGAGTTGCTGGATTGGGGAATCACTGGGTTATTGTGCTGGAGAAGTCAGTCTCTTTGTCATTTCAGTTGGGGAGAGACACTATCAAATACACTATACGAGTCGTATTCATAGTTGTAAGGGTCTGAGTATGAGTTGAAGGATTCTGATCTGGCTATTCAGGAGGCTTGAGCATAGTTTTGGGATTCTCGAAGGCTGTTGGATTTCAAATCTGAATCCCAAAAAGGTTTCCGCCTGCACTAAAATTCCAAAGGTCTGACTTAAGCTCCAAACTTTAATTTTATGAAGACAAGTTTGACAATTGAACTTAATCCATCCTTTTTTCTTTTTCTTTTTATTGTTTTTCTTCTTCCGCACTTATTGCATATGTGTTTGCCAGGGACTAGCAAAGGCAAGTATAGGGAGGTGATGAATCTCCATTTCATCACCTTTATTCTATCATTTTGGCCTTAAAAATACTAGTAAATGCATGTAAATACCTCTAATTTGCATAAATTGACATTCATGCATTGTTGCGTAAATAGTGTATAAAATACTATTTTTAATACCAAAATTATAGAATAACGAACAGAAAATGTATAAAATATTGAAGATACTTTATTATCCTAAACCCCAAGACCTAGGCATCTTGATGATGAGGTCGATAAGGAATAAAGGAGGGGGAGATAAGGGTCCAAAAGTTAATAAAATTCCCTTTGTTTATTCATTTATTATTCATTTTGGGACCCATTTTATTTCCTCTTTTTAGACTTCAAAAAAAGAAACTTTGTACATGAAAGTTGTAGATAATGAAATATAGAAAAATATAAAATTTATTTCATACAAAACTAATATACACTATATAGGTTACAGTCTAAATAAAGTTCTAAAATCCCAATTTCCCAGACTCATATCTCTCAAATAAAAACTCAAAATATATCAAAATTACCTTTAATTGTATATATATCTTTTAATAAGCTATCTAATGAAGGTGGTTTCATATTTTTTGGAGTCAAGGAGCGAAAGTTAGGTTTTGGACCCCTATTGTATAGTTTTCCCGATTAAAATAATCATTTTATGTATTTTTTATTATTTTTATAATTTTATATTTTCATAATTTTGTAAATATTATTTATAATTTTTATACATATTAAAACAGGAATAAAACAATAAAGAAAATACTTAAATAAAATATGCATATAAAATACATAGATGAATTACAAATACCTATACCTATATAATAAACATACTTATTTAATTAAGTGTATAAAATATATAAGAAAAATATAATAAAAATATCTTCATACATATAAAACCAAGTTACAATTATATAAAATGATAAAAAAAGATAATAAATCGAAATACAAATAAAAATAAAATACATAAATACATATATAGATATACCTATATATTAACCCTAAAAAGTAACTTGTAATTATACACCTCTAAAAAAATAAAAATCATAACAAAATAATTAAGAAATTAATAAAATTGTTTATTTTATAACTTTAAATTAATAAAATCATTTAATAATTAATATTGAATTTATAAATGATTTTGCCAGGTTTTTCCTGGTTGGTCCACGTGGACCAACCAGGTTGAGTCTGGAGTTGACCGGCAGTCAACTCCTCTGACTTCCCTCTTGCGCCTCTAACACCGGTTGACCCCTTCTTTGTCGATTTTGCAGACCGAATCTCTCATTATTTGGGGTTGATCACTTCACATCTTTTGTTCCTCGTTCATTAGTGATACAGGCCCAAGTGTTACCTCAGGCTGTGGATCGCTGCATTGCCTGATTCGCCTCAGTCTTCTCATCGCTCCGTCAACCGGTACAAAAGCTTCCATCTGTCTCCTTCTCCAGTTGGATCTCTCTTCCACCTTCAAACCAAAACCTGAGCATTTGAAGGTCTTCCTGGTGACAGTAGGAATCGGCTCATCTCTTCAGGGGTTACCTCTTGCATGGAAGGGATATGCTACGAGCATGTGCCATAGAATGGAAGAGATCGTGGATTAAACATTTGCCTCTTGCAGAATTCACCTACAATAATAGTTACCATACAAGTATTGGTATGGCACCATTTGAAGCACTATATGGACGAAGGTGTACTACTCCTTTGTGTTGGGAAGAGGTCGGAATAAAGAACCTTTATGATTCAGATAGACTTCAATAGACACGGGAAGCTGTAGAGCTTGCTAGAAAAAGACTATTAACTGCCCATAGTCGCCAGAAAAGTTCTAGTGATACCAGGCGAAGAGACCTTGAATTTGAGGTAGGTGACTTTGTATTTCTCAAAGTATCACCTATGAAGGGTGTTCAGAGGTTTGACTTGCGTGGGAAGTTAGCACCCAGGTTCGTGGGTCCCTTTGAAATTATTCAACACATTGGAAAAGTGCCATATAGACTTGCACTTCCTTCACATCTTTCGGCAATACATGATATATTTCATGTATCAAATCTGAGAAAGAACATTAGGGATCCAGAGCATAAGATAAGTTATGACGATTTATATGTTGAGCCAGACTTGACATACCAAGAGATATATGTGCAAATACTTGAAAGGGATATCAAGAAGTTGAGAAACAAAGAGGTGCCTCTAGTTAAAATATTATGGTGGAACCAAGAGTTTGAAGAAGACACATGGGAACCTGAGGCAGAAATGAGAGAGAAATACCCCTACTTATTTGAGTAATAACACTGTGTATTGTATATCTTCTTTATAAATGAAATGACGTTCATTCTCTTTAAGGTTGTTATGGTTTCAATCCTCTTTAAGGTTGTTATGCATGCATTTCTAGTCTCGAGGACGAGACTTCCTTTAAGGTTGTTATAATTGTAAAGCCTTGAACTTGGCATATCTCAGATCCTATATAATAAGATCTGGCTCGTCAAGAGGAAACCAACAGAATTTGTTTCGTGTGAATCGGACTCTGTTTCGATTTGTTATGAATTTCGGAAGAAAGAGAAGTAAGGAAGGCTAAGATGTCATTAACCCATAATGACTGTCATTAAGACTAATTAAACATGATTAAAGAAACTAATGACGGATTAAAAACCGCTAATGATCATTAGTAAATACTAATCAATAGTTAGCAAAAGATAAGCGTAAGCCGTGAAAGTTAAATCGCGATTAGTGAAACTTAATCACGATTAGTGTTAATTAAGCGTCATTAGCAAATCTATAATCCTCTAGAATGTTCTAACTTAAGCCCCATGTTTGGGATAAGTTTTGGCTAAAACCATGGGCCAAAACCATGGGCCACTAAACCATGGTTAAGGTCTAAACCATGGTTTTCTAACCATGGTTAGTGGTTTTCTGGGGCCTATAAATAGACCCCCCTACCCATCCATTCCCTACGACTTCCACTACCATCACCACCCCAAGGGCTAGGGTCGAGAGGTCAGGAGGAGGAGTGGGAGGCGAGGGAGGAGCGCTAGCGAAGCGGTGCCGGGAGAACGAGGAGGAGAAAGGTATGATCCTCTCTTAAGTTTTCTTCGTAAGCTAGGCATTCAATTCATACTCTTGTTCTTCCAAGTTTTGTTCTTGATTCATCTTTCTTTCCGATTCGTTTTCCTGTTGTGGTTCGAGGAGAAATCTGTGTAACACCCTACTTAGGTGCGGGCGGCTATGCATGTCAGTGACCCTGTGATTCGTCACACGTTCACTCATCTAAGACGCGTGGTGTCTACTGATTCTCCATCGTTTATGTTTATATTCTTTCTATTATGCTTTTATAGTTATTTTGATGGAGAAATCCGTGTAATACCCTACTTAGGTGCGGGCGGCTATGCACATCAGTGACCCTGTGATTCGTCACACGTTCACTCACCTAAGATGTGTGGTGTCTACTGATTCTTCATCACTTGTTGTTTGAAGTATATTCTTTCAGTTTCATTGTTATTTTTCTCTCGATTGATTTTATAGAGGAAACTCTTTTTGTTTTTATTTTGAAATATATCCCGATATAAGGGGAAACTCTGCCGAAATTATAAGAGAAAATATATTCTTGGCGTTCTTCGTGTTCTTCATGTTCTTCGCGTTCTTCATGTTCTTCGTTCGTTCTTCATGTTCTTGACATGTTCTTAGCGTTTTGATATGAAAATGAAATTCGATCGTTTCAGCAGCCTTAACTCATCTTTTCTGAAAACGAAACACGATAAAGCACTGCATACGCGAGAGAGAGCTCGATTAGGTAACGAAATCCTTCCTTTTATTGTTGGGTTTTCATACGAAATTATTGAAATTCTTGATTTTGTGTTCTTTGCTACGAAGAACCCTAATTTTGGTTATTTTTGAAAAAGTCTGAAAAGTTGCTTTGTGATTCCCACTAAAATAAGGTTTAAGCATCAAATTGATGTGGTGGCTCTGAAAGTTAAGATTTGGAAGTTAAAATAGGCATAAATACGAGTATATATATGGTTATGAATAATATATATGTGAGTACCAAATCGAAGACTTAACAAAAGAATTACATCATGGGAATTGATGTGGTTTGAGTTGGATCCTGAAAAGGATCATGTGTCATGTTAAGGATGACTGGGAGTAGAACTACAGGTCGGGCATGCAACCTGTAGGTTTGTCGGAAGGAACCCGTATTGGTGTTTCCCTACCTAGGTGGTACACGGTTTCTCTATTATGATAAGTGCGCACGAAATGAATGTTTTGCAACGCGTGGTACCGGAAGCCAATATATTCGGATTGGAACGACGGAAGATGTGGTCGTGCCATGTGGAGGCACGAATGGTTCAATAGCGGCTGGGTCACGATAATATGTATTTAAAATCGTTAGGTTATATGATTAAATTTAGCCTGAGGTTTTAAGCAACCGAGTCCTCGAGGACGGTGTGTTCATTTATTTTTCCAGGCTGAGGGTTGAGACCCTGTTTAATAAAAGAAAAGAAATTGTCAGGGTAGTATTGGTGGATTGGTTGAGGCGACGTGCGATGGCATAAGCTTACCAAGATCAACACAATCTCCAGTCCCGAAGTGTCCACAGCTTCGGAGTCCAAGAATGGTGGGGTTCCCCTGGACTAATCCCTGATGTAGAATAGAAAGGAATAGGAATTAAATTAATGAGAAGGAATAAAATTTTTATGATATAAAGTTTTGAAAAATTACACAATTTATTTGCTTTTCTCTTCTTCGTTACTTAGCATTCGCTAATTTTTATCCTATGATTTATGGAAAACCCAACAGGTATCGGTGAGCCATCGCAAGGACTTTAAAAAAATACATCCAGCTTACATACTAGACATTTAGCCAGCCACAGTAGCTTTACTCTTTAAGGTAGTTAGTAATCTTTTGTATATTTTCCTTTCAAGCTGATGTACATGTAAATGGTTATAGTGGGACAGTGTATTATCTGATCTTTATTTTGTGAATGGAAAAGTGTTGAAATACTTTCTTCTGAGTATTTTTATTTGCAGTCTATTTCTGAATGTTAGTTGTGATTGCTGAATAAATTATTGCTGAGTAACCAGATCCGGATATGGGAGGATCCGACGGCCCGGGAAACGGGGTCGCGACATATTGGTATAAGAGCCCGGTTACTCCAATAATTTATTTAGTAATTAATAACTATGAGTGGTATTCAGAAATTAAGGTTGTATTAAGATCCTTTGATCTTAATAAATGACTGCAGTACCATTCACAAGTCATTGTCCCTTATGTACATCATGGTAAGATGTGTAGGGTGTAACCTTTGATCTTTACTGGTCCCAATGGAAGACCAAGATTTGTCTAGGCAATTAGCGACTTTAATAGTGATGACCTATGAAATGGGTCAAAGGTTATAAGCATTATATCCACCACTTTAGATGAAGTCATGGACATCGCATATCGTATTGAGATAGAGAGGGGTGAAAATCGCCAAAGAAGAAGCTTTCACTTTACTGGTGGACCATCCAAATGTAAAGTGAATTATAACCGAAGAAACAATCGTTATCATCCAGTCGGGTCTAATATAAGCTCGCCACAGACTTTGAGTCAAGAATTATCAGGAAGAAGGGGTTTCTCTAGACCTCCACTATATCCTCGCGGCTCAGAAGCAGGAGCTAGCACCTCTGTGGCAGGATCTTCAGCTCAAACAGGAGCACGTGTGTGTTTTTACTGTCATCAGGAAGGCCACATAAAGAAAGATTGTCCGAAGTTGAGAGGATCAGGGTTTAAATCAACCCCAATTAACAGTATAACATCCACCTCGAGCAATGGAGCAACACACGGAGGAAGACATGGTAGAGGTCGGGGCTCACAAGGAGCGTCTCCTACACAACAACCACCATAAAGTGTTGCGGGTTCTAGCTTGCCTATTCCTAATGGCCAGCTCAATGCAATTACTGAAGAACAAGCCTACAATTCAAGCATAGTCGTACGAGGTATTATTACTATTCTTGGCTTTTCAGTACATGCCTTATTTGATTCTGGTGCTTCACATTCATTTATTGCTCGACGGTTAGTACCCACATTGGGTAAGAAACCAGTAGAAGTACAACAGTCCTATCTGATCAAGGGACCAGGAGGACAAGTGTTTATAATCTGAGAAATCCTGGATAATTGTATAGTAGTGATAGCGGGACATCAGTTACCTGTTTCACTACTACTAATAGAAATGGAGGACTTTGATCTTATACTAAGAATGGATTGGCTAGAAAGATATAATGCATGTCTTGACTGTTTTCAGAAGACAGTAACGTTTCACCTTCCAAACTCGATAGAGTTCCAGTTCATTGGAAAGACATCCAATGAGAATATCAAATATATCTCTACATTGAAGGCACAACAGTTGTTAGAGAAAGGGTGCCAAGGTTATTTAGCTTATGTATCCACTACATCAGGGTCAGAAAGAATGATAGAAGATGTCCCTATAGTGTGCGAGTTTCCTGATGTATTTCCAGAGGAACTACCTGGATTACCACCTGAACGAGAGATCGAATTTGAAATCTCTCTTATGCTTGATACCCAACCTATCTCTATCCCTCCGTATAGGATGGCACCAGCTGAGTTACGAGAGTTAAAGGTACAGTTGCAAGAACTGTTAGATAAAGGATTCATTCGTCCTAGTACTTCACCATGGGGTGCACCTGTCTTATTTGTCAGGAAAAAGGATGGGTCGATACGGTTGTGCATTGACTATAGACAACTAAACAAGAGGACAATAAAGAATAAGTATCCTCTACCAAGAATAGATGATCTCTTTGATCAGTTACAGGGTTCAACTGTGAATTCCAAGATTGATTTAAGATCTAGATACCATCAGTTGAAAATTAAAGATACAGATATTACCAAGACAGCTTTTCGAACTAGATACGGGCATTATGAATTCTTAGTTATGCCTTTTGGACTAACAAATGCCCCAGCAGCCTTCATGGATCTCATGAATAGAGTATTTAAGGAGTTCTTAGATCACTTTGTAGTAGTCTTTATTGATGATGTGCTTATTTAATCCAAGGATAAGTATCTGCATAAACATCATCTCAGGAAGGTACTTGAAACTCTAAGGAAGAACAAACTGTATGCTAAATATAGCAAATGTGACTTCTGGCTATCTGAAGTATCTTTCTTAGGCCATGTTATTTCTGGAAAAGGTATATCAGTTGATCCTACAAAGGTTAGTGCGGTGATGACTTGGGAACGTCCGAAGACTGTCACAGAAATACGATCTTTTCTGGGATTAGCTGGATATTATAGAAGATTCGTGAAGGACTTTTCATGAATAGCATTGCCAATTACTAAACTAACTCAGAAGGAGGTCCCATTCTTATGGTCTGATACATGTGAAGCTAGTTTTCAGACACTAAAAGAATGCCTAACATCTGCACCAATCCTTACTCTACCCTCCATGAGTGAAGGGTTTACAGTGTACACTGACGCATCTAAAGAAGGACTTGGGGTGGTTCTTATGCAACATGGTAAGGTAGTTGTGTATGCATCACGATAGCTCAGGACACATGAGAAGAACTACCCAACACATGACCTTGAATTAGCTGTCGTAGTTTTCGCTTTAAAGATATGGAGACACTACCTATATGATATTACTTCTGAAATCTTCACCGATCATAAAAGCTTGAAATATCTATTTGATCAAAAGGAGCTCAATATGAGACAGAGACGGTGGCTAGAGTTGTTGAAAGATTATGATTGCACTATCTCCTGCCACCCAGGTATGGGGAACGTCGTAGCAGATGCCCTTAGCAGAAGAACTTATTCACCTGGGTTAGTGAGTGCTATCCATTTCTGGGGTTTACTATCAACGTTGAGTGAATGGAAACCATTTGATAGTAGTGTTGATACTATAACTATTCCTGGTTGATACAAACCAGAGATCTGGGATAAAATAAAGAAAGGACAGGAGGATGATCCAGTCCTTGAAGACTTGAGACAACAACTTGAGAATAATGAGATAGAAGGATTCCATATACAAGATGGATTACTATATAACCATCACAGAGCTTGTGTACCAGACATACCTGAATTGAGGAAAGACATTTTACGTGAAGCTCATTGTTCTAGATTATCTATTCATCCAGGAATTACAAAGATGTATAAGGATCTTCATTCATACTTTTGGAGGCCAGGAATAAAGAAAGATTTTGCTGAGTTTGTGAATACATATTTCACTTGTCAGCAGGTAAAGGCTTCACACCAAAAGCCACCAGGATTATTGCAACCCCTCCCTATACCTGAATGGAAATGGGAAAGCATTTCCATGGATTTCGTTACTGGCATACCTCAGACAACTGGTAGTAAAGATAGTATCTGGGTTATAATAGATCGTCTGACAAAGGTAGCACACTTCATTCTGATAAGCTTATCTTTTACTCCAGACCAGCTTGCTGAGTTATATATTACACATGTGATTCGCCTCCATGGTATCCCGAAGGAAGTAGTTTCTGATCGAGATTCACGATTCACCTCACACTATTGGGAGAACTTCATGAAAGCCTTAGGTACACAACTATGCTTGAGTACAGCATATCATCCACAAACAGATGGTCAGTCAGAACGTACGATTCAAACACTAGAGGATATGCTATGAGCATGTGCCTTAGAATGGAAGGGATCGTGGATTAAACATTTGCCTCTTGCAGAATTCACCTACAATAATAGTTACCATACAAGTATTGGTATGGAACCATTTGAAACACTATATGGAAGAAGGTGTACTACTCCTTTGTGTTGGGAAGAGGTCGGAAAAAAGAACCTTTATGATTCAGATAGACATCAAGAGACACAGGAAGCTGTAGAGCTTGCTAGAAAAAGATTATTAACTGCCCAGAGTCGCCAGAAAAGTTATAGTGATACCAGGCGAAGAGACCTTGAAATTGAGGTAGGTGACATTGTATTTCTCAAAGTATCACCTATGAAGGGTGTTAAGAGGTTTGACTTGCGTGGGAAGTTAGCACCCAGGTTCGTGGGTCCCTTTGAAATTATTCAGCGCATTGGAAAAGTGGCATATAGACTTGCACTTCATCCACATCTTTCGGCAATACATGATGTATTTCATGTATCAAATCTGAGAAAGTACATTAGGGATCCAGAGCATAAGATAAGTTATGATGATTTACATGTTGAGCCAGACTTGACATACCAAGAGATATCTGTGCATATACTTGAAAGGGATATCAAGAAGTTGAGAAACAAAGAGGTGCCTCTAATTAAAATATTATGGAGGAACCAAGAGTTTGAAGAAGCCACATGGGAACCTGAGGCAGAAATGAGAGAGAAATACCCCTACTTATTTGAGTAATAACACTGTGTATTGTATATCTTCTTTATAAATGAAATGACGTTCATTCTCTTTAAGGTTGTTATGGTTTCAATCCTCTTTAAGGTTGTTATGCATGCATTTCTAGTCTCGAGGACGAGACTTCCTTTAAGGTTGTTATAATTGTAAAGCCTTGAACTTGGCATATCTCGGATCCTATATAATAAGATCCGGCTCGCCAAGAGGAAACCAACAGAATTTGTTTCGTGTGAATCGGACTCTGTTTCGATTTGTTATGAATTTAGGAAGAAAGAGAAGTAAGGAAGGCTAAGATGTCATTAACCCATAATGACTATCATTAAGACTAATTAAACATGATTAAAGTAATGACGGATTGAAAACCGCTAATGATCATTAGTAAACACTAATCAATAGTTAGCAAAAGATAAGCGTAAGCCGCGAAAGATAAATCACGATTAGTGAAAGTTAATCACGATTAGTGTTAATTAAGCATCATTAGCAAATCTAGAATCCTCTAGAATGTTCTAACTTAAGCCCCAAGTTTGGGATAAGTTTTGGCTAAAACCATGGGCCAAAACCATGGGCCACTAAAGCATGGTTAAGGTCTAAACCATGGTATTCTAACCATGGTTAGTGGTTTTCTGGGGCCTATAAATAGACCCCCTTACCCATTCTTTCTCTACGACTTCCACTACCATCACCACCCCAAGGGCTAGGGTCGAGAGGTCGGGAGGGGGAGTGGGAGGCGAGGGAGGAGCGCTAGCGAAGCGCTGCCGGGAGAACGAGGAGGAGAAACATATGATCCTCTCTTAAGTTTGCTTCGTATGATAGGCTTTCAATTCATACTCTTGTTCTTCCAAGTTTTGTTCTTGATTCAACTTTCTTTCCGATTCGTTTTCCTGTTGTGGTTCGAGGAGAAATCTGTGTAACACCCTACTTTGGTGCGGGCGGCTATGCACGTCAGTGACCCTGTGATTCATCACACGTTCACTCATCTAAGACGCATGGTGTCTACCAATTCTCCATCATTTATGTTTCTATTCTTTCTATTATGCTTTTATAGTTATTTTGATGGAGAAATCTGTGTAATACCCTACTTAGGTGCGGGCGGCTATGCACGTCAGTGATCCTGTGATTCGTCACACGTTCACACACCTAAGATGCGTGGTGTCTACCGATTCTTCATCACTTGTTGTTTGAAGTATATTCTTTCAGTTTCACTCTCGATTGATTTTATAGAGGAAACTCTTTTCGTTTTTATTTTAAAATATGTACCGATATAAGGGGAAACTCTGCCGAAATTTTAAGAGAAAATATGTTCTTGGCGTTCTTCGTGTTCTTTGCGTTCTTCGTGTTCTTCGTTTGTTCTTCACGTTCTTGACATGTTCTTAGCATTTTGATATGAAAATGAAATTCGATCGTTTCAGGAGCCTTAAATCATCTTTTCTGAAAACGAAACACGATAAAGCACTACATAGGCGAGAGAGAGCTCGATTAGGTAACGAAATCCTTCCTTTTGCTGTTGGGTTTTCATACGAAATTATTGAAATTCTTGATTTTATGTTCTTTGCTACGAAGAACCCTAATTTTGGTTATTTTTAAAAAAAGTCTGAAAAGTTGCTTTGTGATTCCCACTAAAATAAAGTTTAAGCATCAAATTGATGCGGTGGCTTTGAAAGTTAGGGTTTGGGAGTTAAAATAGGAATAAATACGAGTATATATATGGTTATGAATAATATATATGTGAGTACCAAATCGAAGACTTAACAAAAGAATTATATCATGGGAATTGATGTGGTTTGAGTTGGATCCTGAAAAGGATCATGTGTCACGTTAAGGATGACTAGGAGTAGAACTACAGGTCGGGCATGCAACCTGTAGGTTTGTCGGAAGGAATCCGTATTGGCGTTTCCCTACCTAGGTGGTACACGGTTGCCCTGTTATGATAAGTGCGTACGAAATGAATGTTTTGTAACGCGTGGTACCGGGAGCCAATATATTCGGGTTGGAATGACAGAAGATGTGGTCGTGCCATGTGGAGGCACGGGTGGTTCAATAGCGGCAGGGTCACGATAATATGTATTTAAAGCCGCTAGGTTATATGATTAAATGTTATCCTGAGGTTTTAAGCAACCGAGTCCTTGAGGATGGTGTGCTCATTTGTTTTTCCAAGCTGAGGGTTGAGACCCTGTTTAATAAAAGAAAAGGAAATTGTCAGGGTAGTATTGGAGGATTGGTTGAGGCGACATGCGGCGGCATAAGCTTACCAAGATTAACATAATCTCCAGTCCCGAAGTGTCCACAGCTTCGGAGTCCAAGAATGGTGGGGTTCCCCTGGACTAATCCCTGATGTGGAATAGAAAGGAATAGGACTTAAATTAATGAGAAGGAATAAAATTTTTATGATATCAAGTTTTGAAAAATTACACTATTTGTTTGCTTTTCTCTTCTTCGTTACATAGCATTCGCTAATTTTTATCCTATGATTTATGGAAAACCCAACAGGTATCGGTGAGCCATCGCAAGGACTTTAAAAAAATACATCCAGCTTACATACTAGACATCCAGCTAGCCACAGTAGCGTTACTCTTTAAGGTAGTTAGTAATCTTTTGTATATTTTCCTTTCAAGCTGATGTACATGTAAATGGTTATAGTGGGACAGTGTATCATCTGAACCTTATTTTGTGAATGGAAAAGTGTTGAAATACTTTCTTCTGAGTATTTTTATTTGCAGACTATTTCTGAATGTAAATTGTGATTGCTGAAGAAATTATTGCTGAGTAACCAAATCCGGATATGGGAGGATCTGACGGCCCGAGAAACGGGGTCGCGACAATATTCTAGCATCATCACCATCCAATCCCTCCAAGGGATCTCATCAGAGCAACCCGACGCAAAGGAGAATCGGCCGTCCTGTGGCTGGCATGTAGATAAGTGAGGCACCAGCAACCGTGGATCCACGCCATAGCTCAGGTTTTTTGCATCTACACCTAGGCATTTTTTATATTTTATTATAAGTACTCAAACTTTCATCTGTCGCATATTTAACTTTGTAATATTTATTATTTAGTCCATGCACTTTAGATGATTTACATTTTAGTCCTGCATTGAGTCGGCCAACAAAACTAGGGATATTTGCAACAAAACCCTCATCGGTTTGGTATTTTTTCAGTTAGAAATTTTGTGTAATAAGTTATATATTTTGTGGACATTTTGTGAAAAAGCCCCCAGATTAATTATATTTGCATTTGGGTCCCCGCTAACGTGGCTCACGTGTCTCTACGCGTGAGCTTGGCATTTTTCCAGGTAGCCCCATGTAGATATTAGGATTTGTTTTTAGTCAAGGGAATTAAACTACACGTTATAAACTTTTGGAAAAATTACAACTCATGCCCATAGACTTATTTTTATTTACAATAATGTCCTTACTAGTGGTGTAGTTTCTCTTTATTTCTTATATTTATTTTAAATAGCTATTTTTCTTAGAAAAATACACAAAAATACGTGTAAGTTCTTGGATGCTTATGCTTTCATGTTATTAATTTTATTTTGGTTTTTAGTACTTTTAAATATTTTAAAAAAATAAAAAAAGCCCTTATCTTATTTACAATATCAAACCCAGAAAAATAGAAAAGATTTTTGAAAAATCCAAAAAAAACATATTTTATGTTTCTGAATTCTCATTATATTATTGTCTTTATGTTAAAATTGATTTGAAAAATCTTGGACATCCTTTTATATTTTTACTTTCCATTTTAATTTCAGCCTATTTAATTAAACCATGTTTTATGGTATTTTTTACTTTAAAAATATATAAAAAATAGCGAATATTCTTAAAAAATAAAAAAAATGAAAAATGATTAAAACCCAAAAATATTTTAGTTCATGTATTTTGACTATTTTTATTAGTTTGTATAATTGTATTACCTATATGGTATATATACCCTTATTTATAGCTATTTTATATTCATAAAAGAGAACTAAAATATAAAAATTATAAAAAGAAAAAATAAAAAAGAAAATAAAAAACAAAAAATATAAAAATATAAAACAAAAATGAAATAAAAAAGTTAAAAATTAAAAACCCACAAAAAATTCATTTTGGCTAAGTGTTGAGAGATAAATTGTGCTTTAATTTTTTATCTTGCTTGCTCTATTCCCTTGCTTCCTGTGTTCGACCCACAATTGCTTGCCATTATACATTCTTAGTAGGGTATAATAAATTTTAACTCCTACTCTTAATTTCCTTATTTTTTGTGTGGGTTACTTGTTGAAACGACGAGAGGATTCGAATAGTCGCCTCAGCAACAGTGATCCTGATTTGTCAAGCCATTATTTAGCGACTCCCTATCTTCTTATTTTTCACTAGACTATTGGACTGTGGGTGGTACGGAGAGGTGACACAATGTTCTATGCAGAATTCATGTGTCAGTTTCTTCACCTCTCTGTGATTAAATGGCTACCCCCGTCTGATATAAGAATTTTGAGGACCCGAACCTTGCAATGGTATTTTCCCTTAGGAATTGACAGATGATGCAACTATCGGTGGCTCGAGTTGGGATAGCCTCCACCCAATGACTTATATAGTCGACAGCAAGAAGAATATACTCCAACCCCGACTGTTGGGAAATCAGCCCATGAAGTCAATTCCCCTCGCGTCAAAGATGTCCGCGATCCGAATGTATTTCAGAGGCATTCTGTCTCTCAATCCAATAGTGCCACCCAATCTCTGACAGTTAGTGCAATGTTTAACAAAGTCTTCTGCATCTTTAAATAGAGTTTGCCACCAGAGGTCGCATTGTAGAACTTTTGCTATTGTTCTTCTCCTAGAGTGGTGTCTTCCTGATTCTCTGATGTGGCAATGTTCGAGGATACTTTGGACTTCCTCATGAGGAATGCACCTCCTCCAGATGCAATCTGCCCCCTCAAGAAAGAGATAGGGTTGCTCCCACTGATAGAAATGAATATCCGACAAGAATTCGTCAACTTTCAGCTTCGGCCAATCTTGTGGAGTTTTCTTGGATACAAACCAGCGGAGCAAGGTGACTGATAGAATAGATTCATCTGGAAAAGTTTTTTTAATCGGGAATAAGCTCTGCTCAGGAGTATCTAGATCTGGTAATCTTGATAAGTGATTTGCCACAACATTTTTAACTCCAGCTTCGTCACAAATTTCAAGATTGAATTCCTAGAGCCGAAGGATCCATCTGACGAGTTTCAGTTTGGCATCCTTCTTGGCTTGTAAGTACTTGATGGCAAAATGGTATGTATAAACTATCACTTTAAATCCAAGCAGGTGGGATCTGAATTTATCCAGGGTGAAGACGACTGTTAACCGCTCTTTTTTAGTGGCAGTGTAGTTTCTCTGCGCTTCATCCAGAGTCCTACTGGCATAGTGAATTGCAAATGGTAGATTGTCTCTCCCTTATCCTAGAACCACTTCAATGGTGTAGTCTGATGCATTAATCATGATCTCAAACAGGAGAGACCAGTCTGGTGATTGAAGGATAAGGGCCTAAGTGATCAGTTCTTTCAGCTGATTGAATGCCTGGAGGACTCGGTCATCAACAATAAAATCTACCTCCTTGCCCAGAAGCTCAGTCAGTGGTCAGGCAATTTTACTATAGTCATTGATGAATCATCGGTAAAAACTGGTGTGCCCTATGAATGATCTGACTTGCTTCAGATTTGTAGGTGGCTCAAGTTTTGAGATGGTGTCCACCTTTGCGGGTGATGATGCAAAAATCCAATCAGCTAAGATCGAAAAATAATCACAGGTCGTTGTTCTCAACCAATTAATTAGGTCAACGAGAAAAATGTATATAACTACTTAAGAGAAAAAACCAATCAATGAAAAGCAATGTAAGCGGTCTTCAATATTTTAATTTACTTGGTATAGCGACCAGGGTCGAACACAAGGAGCACGGTAGAAAAACTCAGCAGTCAAATTTTGAAAATAAAGGATTTTTTAGTGGTTTTTAATTTTTAATTTTAAATTTTTTTATTTTAAATTAGACACACAAGTCACAATATGCACACATACTCTTTTTGTGGTTTTAAATTATATCAAAAAGGTTCAAAAAAATTCAGAAAAAATGTTTTTGTGTTTTATATATTTTAAAATGCTTTTGGCAATTTTTATAGAATTTTCAGATGTTTTATATTTTTCTAAAAATCAAATGGTAGTAAAAAATGAAAACAGTGCACAACCTGGAGTAGTTTGCAACTTAAAAATATTTTAATGCCCAAAACTCTTGGGAATTATTTTTATGATAAAAATAAACAAATATCTACACACAGGAACTGAAATCACTATTTTAAGATTTTTCTTCAATTTTTTTATGATTTTTATAATATTTTTGGTATTTTATAATTTTTTAGGTTTCGAAAAAAATTAATGCATGAAATTTGGAAAGAAAATAAAATACAATAAAATACACCTAATCTATTTTTTTTGGAATTTTTAGAGCAGTATTCAAATTTTTATGATTTTTCAACTTTTAGGTAGAGAAAATAACATTGTTTTTGAATTTTTTTAAAATATCAAATAAAAATAAAATACGATGAAATATTTATACAATGAAGATGAACAAATCAGGAGAAAAACATGATTTTTTTCAGAATTTATTGACCATGAATACATTTATTCAACAAGAAAATGCATGCTACTATAGATGTCTATAATACAGGGACTGATTTGCAAATATGCAAAGTTCTTCCATAGAAATATAACAACTAATAAGTAAAGGACCAGAAGTGCAATTTACCCAATGAATGCATGTCTCGCACGTGACTCTCACTAACAGGGACGTATGTACAATTTTGGAAACTTTCCAGGGAGTCTTGGCAATTTACCCATATATTTTAAAAAAAACCTAGGGTTCATGTGGCTGCCTTCGTTCTTTCCTTCAAAATAGGGAAGGGGGAGGCCCCCGCCCGCCTCCCTTCTTCTCCTCGCGTGGGGGCATGCGGCGACTGAGGCGGACAACAGAGGTGGCGGGGGGTAGCATTGGAAGAGCTGTCGTGTAGGGCGCGGCTATGCACGCACAAGCAGTCGGAGGAAGCGTTGGAGGCAGCTGAGTCGCACCATTAGGGCGGTGGTGCTGGGACTGCGCGCGCGGGCTCGATCGGAGTTTAATGTCAGCGGAGGCGGCAGCCACTATCGGCACCAGGCTCCTCTAGAGGAGGTGCGGGCGGTCGGGAGGAAGCGCTAGAGGTGGTTGAGTTGCGCCGGCGACGAGGTAGGTGGAGGGCGCTCGCACAGTGGAGATGGTCGTGGTGATTGGAGGACCGCGCGGTTGTTGGAGGTTGGGGACGAGAAACTCCCACCCGGCGTCGATGTGGGCGATGCCGGCCGGGTGGAGACGAGCGTCTGGGCTATGGTTCTACGGTGGAGGAGTGCCACTACTGCGACGTTGGACTCGCGGCGGCTGGAGCCCGTGGGGCGGTAGGCTTCGGCTGGCGCATCCCCGGCTGTTTTGTTTTTTTTGTTTTTTTGGGGTTTTATTGTAAATCAGAGGAAGAAAGAAAAAAACTTTTAGTATTATTTTTTTGAAATAGGAACTGTAAATAGTTTTTTTGTTTAATTTTTTATTTTATCATACAAAACAAATGTTAGAGAGAAAAATTTATATTCTATTATTTTTATTTTTAAACAAATGAGGACACGAGCACGACGGCTCGATCTCAAAATCAAAACAGAATGCGTGAACGGGGATCCGACGAAGCATGAGAAATGGATCCGAGTCTTCGGTATCCGTGCATGGCCGGAGTTGAGAGATCGTGTGATATAGAATGTGAAACGGAGAGATTCGGGAGATGAGATAAAATCGGATTCGGATCATGATCGGATAAAAATTGGGGATGAAATTACGGATCTAGATCTACGAGCTTGAAAATAAAAACTATGATATGATTACTCCAGATGAAATATGCAAAAAAATGGATCTAACCTGAGGGAGGTGGGTATCGTGATGGCCTCAACGACAACTGATCCACTATCACCGTACTGCTCGGGGGCGTGGCTCCTCTTTCGACCGATGGGTTTTCGGGATTGAGTCTCCTTCTCCATCAAAGATTGATCAAGAGCAAATGAGGGAGGAGGAGCTCAATAAAAAGAAGAAGAAAAATCAAAAAGGAAATAATTACAAATAAGGAATGTATTAGTTGGTTAACTAAATAAATAAATATAATTAAATAAAAAATTAAAAATGAAATTCGTAATTAAATAAAGTAATTAAAATAATTAATTTATATAAATTTTTTAGCCACCTTAATGATGGTTATTTAAGGTAGAAAATCAAATCTTATATACATGATAGGTTTTCAAATAAAATAAATCCAGTTTTTGTAATTATATTAATTTAATTAAATAATGTTAGATATTAATTTTTTGGTAATCTTTTATATAAGGAAATTAGTTGTATACAAGTATTTTATACATATAGTACATTATATACATGTACAAATATGGAAATATTTCTTTATTATATTTTTATTCTTATTTTAAATAATTATGGAAATATTTACAATTATTTACATTGGTAAAAAAAGATGAAAAAATATATACAAAAAATTAATGGTAAAAAACCACCCAGAAAACTTACTTTTCAACCGTAATTCCAAAAATTATGAAACCACAACCACTGTAAAGATAATTTAATTTAGAGTACAATGGAAGTGAGTTTGATTCAATTTGAGTTCATATGGAGCTGGAATTGATCTTTCAATTGTACTTTACGGCTTTTTCTGAGTGTGAATACTTCTACTCTATACATGATTTTACTTTGTAATTATTTTTATTATTTACAAAACATTTTTATTTATAATTTCTATTTAGAAAAATATTTAATTCGAGGTCAATTTATATACAAATAAAATTGTATAAGTTTTGTACAAATATAGAAGGAAAATATACAACTTATTTTTGGACTTTTAGATTAAAGACCCTATCTCCCCCTACTTTATTCCTAGTCGATCAGGTCAAGTCTTGACCATCTCTCGGATTCGGGTCAGTCTGCATTTATTTCATAAATACATCATTTATTTATCTTTCTTTTTTTTCCTTCTTTATTCTTTTATTTGAGTATAAAAAGTGTTTAAAATGCATATCTAACAAATCATGCAAAATGGTAATTTCATGAAATTAGTGGGTATTTACAGGTATTTGACTAAAAATAAAGCTAAAATAAAAGAATAAAGATGATGAATCGTGGATTCATCAGCAGGGTCCACCTCCATGCCATGTTTTGATATGACATGTCCTAACACAATACCCTCGGTCACCATAAAATGGCTCTTCTCCCACAAGAGCACAAGGTTCACTTCACATCATCTCTTCAAGACTCGGTGTAAATAAGATAATCACTGATCAATGATGTCTCCATAGACCGAGAAGTCATCCATGAAAATTTCATGAAAACTTCCAACCATCTGTATGAACACGACCAAAAAGCATCGCTGAAATGTCGTGGGAGCATTGCATAACCCAAATGGCATTCTACATAAGGCGTAGGTCCCAATTGGACATGTGAAGGTCGTTTTCTCTTGATCTTCAGGAGCGATAGCAACTTGATTGTAACCAGAGTAACTATCCAAGAAACAAAAATATTCCTTCACGGCCAATCACTCGAAGATTCGGTCGATGAAGGGGAGCAGGAAAAGGTCATTCTTAGTCGCCAGATTCAAGCGTATGTAGTCCACACAGATGCACCTCTGGTTGCGATCTCCTCTCCTTTATCATTCTTGATCATGATGATCCCTGACTTCTTTGGCACAACATGTAAGGGTCTTACACATTTTGAGTCAGGTATAGGATATATGAATCCGGCATCACATCATTTCATGATCTCATTCATCACAAACTCCCAAAGATTTGGATTTAATGTTCGTTAAAACTCTTAGGATGCCTTGTTGTCTTCTTGAAGGTATATGTGATGCGAGCTGAGGGATTGATCCCACGGAGATTTGAGATTTTCCAGCCTATGGCCTTGCGGTTTCTTTCTAGAACCTCGAGTAGATGAGATTCTTATTCCCCAATCAGTTGTGAATTGATAATAACATGGAACATGTTCTATGCACCAGCAAAGAAGGCGTACTTCATATTTACTGGAAGTGGTTTGAGCTCAAGCAGAGTTTGATTCAGCTCGGTGGTGACTTCAGCTACTGCACAGGGCGATGATGTCAGATCTTTCAACCGTATGTTGTCCACCATTGGCTTTGTTGGCTCTACATTCAATGCTGCACAGAATTCCTCTATCACGGAATCCTGTTCACAAAAGTTTTGAATGATTGCCTCTTGCTCTTCCAAAGACAGGTGGCCATAGATGTGTTCATCAGGAAACTTAGCGAAAATCTCATCGTCGAGGATATCTAGGAACTCGACTATGCTATCCACTAGTTCTTATGTGGAGAGGAACTCATGGGTTTCAATATCATCCATAAACAGATTTGTATCACGGATTTTAGCAAGAAAGTCACAACATTATGTTCGTTGCTCTGTATGCTCACTCTTTTCTGTTGTAGGCTGTGATGGTTTCTGTACTTGGATCATCTCAATTAGCACCTTATCGTTGATTGAGCAGAAGGTGGTCTTCCCGATGCCATAGTTCGCCACCACTTCGGCTTTTCAAAGGAACGACCATCAAAGGATAATTGGGGTATGTAGAATAGGATCTGAGGTATTGGTTTCTAACACGATGAAGTCCACAAGAAACTGCATTCCCTAAATGGTGATGATGACATCCTCCAAGACTTCTATGGACCGCTTGATGGATGTGTCTGTGAATTGCAGAATCATTCTAGTATATTTGAGCAGTCCCAACCCAAACTCTTTGAGTAGTTAAGTGGGCATCAAGTTTATTGAGGATCCACTATCGAGTAGAGTTCAGTCGAACTCATGATCGAACATCTGGCATTTGATTAGAGGAGCTCCCATATCCTTCTTTTTCGTTAGGAGATTGCATATTGCGTTTATTGTAGCTGCTGTCAGAATATGCTTAACATTTCTTTCTCTGGCACGACGCGGTTGTCTTTTCAAGGTGCATGCTTCTTTCAGACCTTTCTTGATGTTAGGCATCTACTTTATGGAATTGAGCAAAAGGGCATTTCAAGAACAAGATTTTGGATAATCTCAACAACATCAGGGTCAGACAAGGCTGATTTCAATTTTTATTTTTTTTAGATATTCTTAATGCGCCCGAAAAGAGAATATTTATAGAATCAAAAGCAGTAGTTGAAATAGTATTCTTATTTACATCAAAATTTGTTCCCACATCAGGTTGTACAAATGGATGATTAAAATGCACAGGGTCGTCCAAGAAAACGAGAATCCAAAATCTACAGGCGGGTCTCCGTCGGCATGCACTGGATCAACTACAGGTGTGGTCTCTTCCAAGGTTGGTTGGCTGGTGCTCCCGCTACTATTGCGGATGTTGTCTTTTTGGCATTTTTGATTTTTCTGATTTTTTGGCTTTTTGTTGATGGTTCTTCTCCTTCTTCTTCATCGTCTCCTGGCTCAAATGTTGGATCAAATGTAGAAGATGATGATTCACCCGGTAAAGCTTTTTTCTTACCTTCATTGTAGCAGACGGCTGCAGGGTCCTACTGCTCGTGAGAGTAACAACATGAGATAAAAATAATGCATTCACATCTGACTATGTTAGACTGTATAGAACATCATAGACAACCTACTCTTTGTTGCAGATGTTGTTGGGGTTAGCCTCCACTTGTGTTGGGATGGAGGTCTTCGCGGCGGTAAGGTCATTGAGTTTTTGGCTCATCTCTGCTAGGATTTGTACTAGCTTAGCCAAGCAATCCAAGGTAGGGTTCATAGGAGGGATAGCCTCAGATGATACAATGTGATATCCATGTTGATGTTGGGATTGGTTAGGAGGCTGGTGGTGGGAGTATTGATTGTGGTACTAAGGAGAAGGATGGTATTGTTGTTGGTGTTGAGGAGGGTTCTGATATGGCATAACCGAGTACTGCTGATTCTGCTGGTGATGATGATATTGTTGTTGGTATTGATTTTGTCTCCAATTATTATAGTTTTATGGAGATTGTTGCTGGTATTTAGCATGATTCTGGACAAATCTCCCTCCTTGTTGCCGAGGGAACTAGCAATTTCCTGACTGATGGCATTGTCCCATAAACCATTCACCTCTTGAATGAGAGGTGGAGGAGGGAAATATGGATCGTGCATAGGCTGGGGCTTGGGCTGGTAGAGTACCAGCTGCCGTTGTGGTTGTTGTATATATGTCGATTATGGGGCATGCACGTAGTAGACGTGCTAGACTGTTGGCTAGGTCTGACTCTACTGAGGATGTTGTGGCAAGGATGGTTCCTTTGACTCAGCGGTAGTGGTAGCCGATGAAGACACATAATTGCAGGAGATGACCATACTGACCAGTAGCTCCAACTGCTTGGTAATATGGACCAACTTATCCAGATTATGTGTCCACTATTCGATCATAGCGAGTTTCTCGAGGTTCTGTGATTGTTTCATTATGATATCTACCTTGGACAGGTGACTCCCTATGATGCTTAGGTTGGAGCTCTCGTCCCTGTCCAGCTCGTGTGAAGATGCCATATGAACTGGCTTCTGGAGGTTATGGGGATGGTGCTGATATGCACGAGACGAAGACAAGGTGGCCTCCCTTTCATCAATTTCCTCAAAGATATGCTAGACGATATCCTCGTCCTTGTTGAAATGTGAGCCGCTACAAGCGGCTTCCATGAACTTTTGACTCTCAACTCTTAGTCCCCTAAAATAATGTTGGACCAAGATGGTCCTAGGAATGTCATGATGGGGACATCTCTCATGCACTTCAATAAACCTCTCCCAAGCCTCATGAATGGTTTCATGGGTGGCTTGGGTGATGTTGGCAATGCGAACATGCATCTGGTTAAGCTGTCCAAGTAGGTAGTACTTATGCAGAAAGGCAAACTTAAGTTCTTCCCATGTCGTGACGACTTTCTCCAAGTAGTTGATCTAATGAAGTGCCTTATCTTGAAGGCTGAATGGGAATGTCATCATCTTGACTATTCCTAACAGTATGTTAGGGTAGTGCGGTGTACTTCAAATACGCATGAACTGTTGCAGGTGGATATGGGGTTCCTCATTTGCATTGTCGTGAAAGCTGGGTAGAAGCGCTAAGAGCTGAGGCTTCAATTCAAAATAGGTGTGGATCACTGGAATATGGATCCACTCAGTAACCTTCCTGGCTCCAGGATTGTAGGTTTCCTTAGAGTCAGCTTGGGCCTCTCCACTCGGGCTTCTTCTGTAGAGCTTGCACGGCATCTACCTACTATTCCTTATTCTTCTCTTCCTCCTCCTCTTGAGTTGTCGCTCCTCATCCTCAAATCATTGAGCATGTCTTGGAAGGCGACCTCAGCCAACGCTTAGTCAGTGAGTTGCTATTGTATCACCTAGATGGAGGCGAGAAGCTGGGCATTCATGACATTTTGGTCTAGTTGATCCTTCTCTGACTGTGGTTGTGGCGGGTGTTGTGGTCCCTTCTCTTTTCCTCTAGGAGCCATCTTTGTATCTGTTTCTGACTTTGAATATGAGAGATCTCTAGCTCCAGATCGGACTCGTGATCTGCACATGGAAGATACCCCGATCATTATGGATAGAAGCGCCAGATGGAATAAATCATTCTGTGTTAAGGTCAACACAAAATTTCATTAAGGATGGAAAGGTGTAAGTAGTGAAATCAATGGAAATCAAAAATGGACATAGTTTGGCAAAAGAGTGATCTCGGATTAATGAAGAAGATAGGGAGTCTGGAGATCGGTTTGTGGAGTCCAAATCGGGTTCTCGAGAATCGCCCCGAATTATTAGAGAAGGTGGGCCCATGAAATCGATGTAGGTGTCGGTGGGGTCCTGACCAAGCCATCCATGTGTCACCATCTCGAAGGTCAAGAGGATATCGAGAACGAAAGAATGATACGGAGGTCAAACAAGGAATAAAGGGAGTGCAAAATATTAGAATGCTCGAACTAAGCAGGGGGTCAAATGAGGACTAAAACAGAAAAGAATGAAAAAAGCACAAAATGTGTGAGACTGATCTTTGATCTTAACTAAATAAAACAAATATCAAACAATTGTGGGTTCACCAACTCAACATAGGTGAAGCCATAAGAATTTGGCTCTTTTTTATCTTTTCAATTTTATTTTTGTTTTGCAAGAAAGATCTTATAACGAGTCCTTGTGATCGCTAACCCTATAGGATCGTGTGTACTACTAGGAAAGTGCCTTGTACTTATTCTACCTCCTTTGTAATATGTGATCTACGCACTGAAAGGTCTATGATTTCATGCATGGGGGGCTACTCAGCCAAATAATAAGAGATAAATCTAATTGGCGAAACCAGTACTTTAGATCTCGCTCGCAACGGAATCACCCATGAGCATGCAAGAACCTACTCAAACGCATACCAATGAGACAGACACACCCGTGAGGGTGTGGCCTATACTCAATACTTCAGACCAAGTCAGATGCTCCACATAGGGTATGAACACCATGCTTGACGAGGCCCTACCTGCTCACGTACAATAGAAATGCCAATACTTCACCATCCCAGGTGATAATCAAAGCACCTCAGATCGGGATTTGGGCTACATTCCTTATGGGTCACGCCTCACTTGGTCTGGAATGTACCTGAAAACAATGAGATCTTTATGAACCCCAAACAATGATGTCCATTACAATTTTTATTAAGGTCTAAGTTTTATTATCAGTCCCCTTGTTTTATTTTTTTTGAGTTTTCAATTATTTTGAGTAATTTTAAAAGCAAGCCGCCTCACAATTTTTTTTGTATTTTCCCTTTAATCCTAAGTGATATAAACATAGGGGGGGACAAAAAAACCGTGCAAGTTGTATCTAAGATAGAAATCTCACCTTAGTGACTAATGATGCATGCAAAGATAGAACTACTTATAGTTCTTCCCAACTCTCTCCATGTGGGATGCAAAACAGAATATGTAAACATATGTTATATACGATATGCAAACGGTAGAAATCACCTAAACATGAATTACTATTAAACGTTAAGAACAAGATGCTGATTTTTCTGAAATGAGATCCAAAAGTCCGATCTCTGAAGTTCATCGGTGCCCGCCACAGCGGGTCCTGCAAGCGATGTATAGAACTTTCTCGGTGCCCGATCTCAAGCTCAAATTATCAAAAATAAATTTTTAACCAAGTCCAAACGTTAAGAATTATAGGAACATGCTTCTATTAGGTGTTTCGACCTATTTTTCCGTGCAAGCAATCCTAATGTCTAAGAGCTCATTCCACAAAACAAATGAAAACAAAGGAAGAATGCTCAAAATGTGTGAAACAAAATAAAAGAAATGCGATAAAACATGAAATATTGTGACGAGGACCCAGGTGAACAGACACCCGGGTACTGGACCTCGCTAAGTGTGGTAGTGTCCAAATTAATTACAAATTAATTTACAAAAATAAATCACTCTCCTCACAACATAAAAATAAAAAAATCTATGTGTCTACTCTACTCCTCTCTCTATCTTGTCTTCCTAATGCTCTCTCCTAGTTGGCTCACAAGGAGAACAACCAACCTCCGCTCGACTCGGGTGTGCCACCTCCTAAGAAATGGTTGTTTCTAAGTGATCCCTTACCAGAAAAGTCACAAAGAAACAAGTGGGTAGAACAATCAAATAATTATCAAAATTAAAATAAGTAGAAAATAAAGGAAGAATAATATATAGCTATATACAAAATGTGCTACAATCTGTTTCTCCCTGGCAACGATGCCATTTGTTAACCACCTAAATCAGAGGAGACAGTTGTGTGTTCCACATAAGGAGGGAGCGAATTCGTTGAACTGACCCCTCATACAGATCATGTGATCAAAAAAAACAATAAACCTGCACAATATAATCAAGCAAGAATAAACAAATGCCAATCAAAATTTATTATAAACCCTACAAATAAATGTGTATAGTGACAAGCATAGTAGGGCGTCGAACACAGGGAACACGCGTAGTAGCACATAATATTATTTATAAATAAATAATATTGTTTTTGTATGTATATAGTTATTCACACTTTAAATCAAAGAATGTGGGTCTTTTTTGTATTATATTTTTAATTAATTTTCAAATAAATATTTTTTATTGTAAAATAAATATAAAATATTTATAATAATGGTGACTATTAAAAGATATATATAAATATATGATATATAATACACTATAGGGTAATATAGATATAAATATATGTAAAAATATTCAAAAAGTAGCAAAATAAAATGTTTTTATGTTTTATTAAATTTTCTTTTCAAGTAACTTTTCTAATTTTTAGGTATTTTTCAAGTCAAAATATTCAAAAATAGAGATTAAATAAATAGGTCGAATAGATTTTGGGTTTAAAAATATCAAAAAGCCTTAACTTTTTACAAATAAATTTTAATATTGCATAATTACAGAACATGAAGATTTTGGGGTTTTTTGAAGAATTTCTATATATTTTATAGGAATTTGGAGCTTTTAAATTTTTTTCTCATTTTCTTCTTCCATTTATATGGATTTTTGGTCTAGGTTATTAGATACTATAATAAACACACAATATTTTTTATGGAAATTTTTAAACTTGTTTTTCTAATTTTTATAGATTTTTTAAAGCAAAGAGGGAATATCCGTGTATTGTTTGATTTTAATAAATATGGAATATGCGTGAGATGAAAAATAAAATTTATAACGTGAAAGAACACAACATCAGGAACATTACCCTATTTTTCATAATTTTTGGAGCACGGAATTTATAAAAAATAGGGAAACATAAACAAAAACACTTGAACTCGCATAGGTATATTTGCAATTAAAAATAAATGTAGGGAGCATAGTGCAAAATACCCTATACTTTACAACTAATATTAAAACTTTTAATATTAAAATTTAATTACAAAAGTAGTGAGGGTATACATTGGATTGGCCCATGCACGTGGGCCGTCATGTGAGGTGACGTGGTGGAGGACTGAATCGTAATATTAGAAAAGTCTATGTTGTTCATGCAATTTGTCCACAAATTTTCAAACAGCATAAATATTTATAGGACTACTTAGATATTAGAAAAATATGGAGGGGTAGTTGCAATTAACCCACTTAAGCACGCTTCATCGCGTCATCCTGCGCACGTCACATGGATGATTAGATGGTTCTGGATGATACCTCTGAGAATGAAATCAACTGCCCAGATTAGATCGGCGTCGTTGTTTTTGATCGGACGGTCTGGACGAGGTCTGGAAGAACTCCGATGACATGGACTCAGGTATGTTTGGATTCTTCATTTGTCTTTGCTCGGTGATGGATCAATTCTCCGTCAAGCCTGGCAGTAAGCTGAGAGTCCTCCGTGTGCAATAGTAGGCTCCAGGGATGACGAGGGAGATCAAGATGCTCAGACGGGTTCGAAACACCTGGAGCTCTTTCAAGTGATTGTCAAGGCTCCATACGCATCTTGGGAGCTGTAAACATGCACCAAAACACTCCTGGGCATGAGGACTATCTCCTTGCCCAAGAGATCGGACCAAACATCGTAGGGGCGGAATGGCATGGAGCTCCGGTGAGGGATGGCTAACTGGAGCTAGTCTCCCCGATTCATGGTGAATCTGGGGGGGGCATGGTGGATTCGATGGAGAATACGTAAGGGGTTCAAGTGAAGCAAAAAATGATGGGAGTTGGCGGCGAGATCACGATGAATTAGTCCTGGAGGTGTAGCTCCAGGAATTAGGGATTTTCAATTTTACACCTAATGAAGCTACTAAACTAGAAATTAAAAGTTGTAAACAAAAAGAGGACAAGGGATTTACCTAGGAATGGCAGGAAAATGTCTCGATCTGGATGGAACAAGAGAGTTGAACCTCACAGTGGAGAGCTCGCTGAAGATGGCTTGGATCTCCTCTCCGTACCTCCTCCTCGCTGCAGAACCTCGACTCTGCTTCCTGTCACCAAGAGAAGTATAATGGTAGGGCTGGCTATCAATCCCAACGAGCCGAGCCAGGCCCTGGCTCGGGTTCGGGCTCGATAAGCCCAGCTAGGCTTGGGCTTGATCTCGGGCTCGTTCGAGCCCAGCCGAGTTGGCTCAAATTCGATCTCGATGAGCTCGAACCCTTATCAAGCTGGCTCATGCTCGATAAGGCTCGAGTCGAGCCCCTTATCGAGACCGAGCTCCTTATCAAGCCTGGTTTGGGCTCGATCCCAAGTCGAGCTCGTTAATGAAAATGGGTACTTTTTGGTGGAAAAGTGTTTTGTGCGGGTTCAAACTCAAGACCTGCTCTATCTAAAACTGTGTTCCTTACCAGTAAGCCACTATCCAAGTTGTGTACAAAATCTTAATTATAATATATTGTAACATTATATTTGCTTATAAAAAATCGCTAATTTTCTATTGCATGGGCGGGGGGCAAATATGTGGGTGGGAATGAGAATTAAGAATTGGGTCATGACTCATGACTCGTGGGAGGGTCAAAGTTAGTAGAGGGAAAATTGCAAAGGGCTAATTTTATTTTGTTTGTATTATATATAAATATATAAATAATATATGTATATATATTCCTTATCGAGCATCTTATTGAGTTATCGAGTCGAACAAGGCTCGGCTCGAACTCGGATCGTTAAGCTATCGAGCCTACAATTATGGCTCGTGCTCGGCTTAATAGCCTAATGAGTCGGGCTCGCGAGCCCTTATCGAGCCGAGCCCGAGCCTATCTCATCGAGCCATGACTCAATAGCCAGCCCTATATAATGGTGGTGGTATGATGGACTAAGAAGCCACGAAGAGGGATCAAAAAACAAAAGTTTGGAGTGGGGGTTTATTTATAGGTGAAATTTCTGTTATTTTCGAGGGAGAATGGCATGAATTCGGATGGTGGTAGGTGAAGATGGAGTGCCCGGCGAGGAAGTAGATCGTCCGGGTTACAGGGTAGTGGGAGGATCGAGGTGAAAGGAAGAAGGTGGATTGCATGATAATTCGGAGAAATCGGGCGTGCGTGACTTCTGACATGAGTTAGAAGAGCTAAGGTATAGGTGATCCTTGGTCAACGAATGGGAGTACGTGGACCAATAAGGAAAAAAGAATTGAAAAAGTTTTGTTAATAATAAATAAACCAATTAATTAAATTTTCGTTATAAAATAAAAATGTTTATTATTTTATGTAGGATTTTTATCCGATTTTTATTTATTTTTTGGATTATTTTTTTATGAATTAATTTTTACAAGTATAAGTATATGTATATTTACCTATAATTTGTATGTTTTTATTTTTTTTGTAATTTATATTTATTATTTTAGAAACATATTTTATTTCTTTATAACTTAGTTAAATATACATAAATATATTTTTATTTATTTTTCTGATAAAATATGTACATTTAAATAAATATACATACTTATCATATAGGTATAAGTATAGTATATTCATCTGTGTATTTAGATAGACTATTTTTTTATTTTTCTTTATAGTTTTATTTTATGCTGAATATGTACATATATTATAAATAATATTTACAAAATTATAAAAATATAAAATTAAAAAATTATAAAGAGAAAATAAAATGAATATTTTATTCATGTAAACTATACCATAGGGGTCCAAAACTAACTTTTGCATCTTAACTCCAAATGAAATGAAACCACCTCCATTAAATAGCTTATTAAAAGTTATATAAAAATAAAGTGATTTTAGTACATTTTGAATTCATATGGAGGAGATATATGTCTGAGAAGTTCGGGTTTAGGCTTTTTATTCAGAGCGTAAAAAGTACATTGTGTATATTTTTAGGTGAAATAAATTTTGTATTTTTATATATATTTTTCTACAACTTTCATATACAAAGATTATTAATTTGATGCATAAATAATAATGAATAAATCATATCTGAAAAGGTAATTATTTGCCTATTTATGTAGGGTTTTCAGACTGTGTTTTCTGTACAATTCTCACCCTATCGCCTCCATTCCTTGTCGACTAAATCATCATGATGATTGAGTCTCGGGGGATAGGGTCACTCAACACCTATGGCGTCTCATTTCTTTTTCTTTTCTTCCTTTATTCTTTAATTTTGGAATTAAATATAATTAATATATAATATTTTATACAGTATTCTTTACAAATTAAATACTTTTTATTTTGACAAATTAATGATATATACATGCATTTAGCTAGGGATTTAAGTCCAAAAATGAAAGAATAAAGGTGATGAAATAGATATTCATTAGTATTTTATTGATAAATAGGTCAAAATTCCAACATTTTAAAGTAAATTCAGGTTTACTTTGATTTAGTCAGCTGCACTGTGTACATATCATTAACCATGATAAGTAAAAAGTGCTAGAAAATATTAGCTAGGTATATGTAAAATACATTAAAACTTAAGTTCTAACAAAATGACGTAAATGTACAAATTTCCTAGTACAATCATCTATGAACCCATAATCATTTTAGAATTGCATGCACTGTGCCCAAATAAATCAAGATTAAGTTCAAGAGAATCTAAGTTCATATGTGAAACTTGGATTTTTGAGACTCATTGTATGACACATATATTTATTGACTTTGAATATATTATTTTATGAACATAATTGAATCTTTTTTATTTTTCTTATTTTCATTTATTTTCTTAAATTTGCGTTCTAATAAAAGACATAAATTAACGTGCTACCTAAATATGAGAAAATTGGAGAAAAGGAAACAGTCTAACTCTATATATAGTTTATACAAAACTCTCTATTTTATTTTATTTTATTTCTTTATTCTCTCAATTGTTAAAATCACAAAAAAATAGATTGGCTTGTAAATATATTTTTTAATATTTTATTTGATTTACTTTTTCATTTGATTCAACTAAAAAACATAAAAATGCAAAACATTTGCATTTATGTACCTTATGTGCATAAAATAAGATAAAAAATATCACTTTGTAAGTATGAGGTCATTTGATTCTAGTTCCTTCAAGAATGTTGTAGATCTCGTTGAGACTAATAATTTCATGAAATAATGATTTTGATTAGATGTAACTTTCTATTTTATTAATATTTTCTTTGATTCTTATTTCTGAATTCTATGGTGACGACGCATGATTTTCTTATTTCTTGAGCTGCCATGCATCGCCTCTACCTCTGATCTTGTCGTTGTAGCTACCATTGGACCATGTCCAATCCAATGGGTGAGATACACTACTTATCCTCCCATGTGTTACTCCCTCTCTCGCTCATCTTGATCATTCGAATAATCAAGATTCTTTTTCTTCCATCTATCTTCTTCGACCACAATGAACTCGGCGAAGCCTCACTAACTAAATCTCAGTCCCTCCATCTTTCAACAACCTTCAGACTACCTCTGTCTCTCATAGACCCTCTCATATCCCTAACCATCCTTGGATCTCCGGGAACCCTAAGATCAAAACCCATTGCCCTCCTACATTCGAACCCATCTGCCATCTTTGAGAGAATAGGCCCGAGCTTCCGCAGTGATCTTCTGTGACAAAGAAGCGAGCTAGCATTGAAGCGAGGATCGACCACATGCTTTAGACAAGATCTAAGGTTCGATCAGATGCTTATTATGGAGCCGCCATAACTATTGTCGAGCTTTAAAGTCCTTATCGAACTTTTGGAAGCAACAACTGAAGGTGGTCCAACACCATCTTTCTTTTAGAAAAGACAATAACCAGCAAGTAAAACAATGTATTTTCTCCCATATCTCATTATTCTCATCTATTTATCTTTTTTCTTCTTGCTTCACCATTCTTTAATACTCCATGCCCTTATTCCCATTCTTCAATCTCCTTTAACTTGGGAAGATCTGAGAACCTCGACCAATTCTCCACCATCTCTAGTCCCATACACATTCTCTTCTACCCCTAAATATCTTCCATCTTCAGTGACCCACGCCGAAGTTCCAGCTCACTTTCTCCCATTATAATGAGATGTGTACCAACCATCCCTTGTCCCTCATGTCCAACTCACTTGCCCTTCTTTCATGATCATGCACCAATATGGAATTCACATCCAACCACTGCATAGTGGAGTACTTGGAAAATTAGAGTTATAGATAGGGGTGTTGATCGAATCGAATACCTTCAAATACACAGGTATTCAGATTCGATTCATTTTTAAAATTTTCGAATAAGATCTTGAATAGAATTTTAAGCAAAATTGCTAACTTGAATTCAGATTGCATTCATTTAGCATTTTGAATATTAAAATTCATTTTTTTTTGAATTTGAAATTGTGTAGCTGGCCTACTTATACTAGGTGAAGGCTTTGTCATTTATTTTTTTATTTGAAACGTTAACTTGTGCATAAATTGCATACGTATATATATAGTATAATTTTTAAGGTTCTATTTTATAATTATATATTTTACTTCAGACTACTAAAATAAGTTAACAAACTATATAATCAAAAAAGGCAGTCAACAGATGATATATAATGTATAAAAATACTTAACTTTCACAGATATTGTATGTTTTTTTCTAAATTTAGTATTTTTTTCTATGATAAATGAAATATATAGATAAAATAATTTATAAGTCATATTATAGAAATAGAATAGTATTAACAAAAAATTTGAATATATTATATCTATCATTGTATGTTGAAGCAAAATAAAACCAATCTCTTATAAAAAAATGAACACAATCTTTTACTTGAAATGATGAGAATAGCAACAAATAACTTACCAAGATAAAATTTGTTTCATGCATCACCATGATCATTGCTAACTTGAAAAAAGTCATGAATCTAACGTGATTTTCAATATACATAGCAACAACTAACATGATGATGAGAAGAACTTGTAAATTATTTATGTGATGATCAATGTCCTCTTACCAATGATATTCATCATCATGGATTGTCTTGTAATGATACTCAACAAAACGTGTAGGAGGAATACTTTGATATACCACAAACCACGACAAGAGTGATGGAGAACTCAATGTAATAAATAACATATTCGCATGCAAGAAGAGTGAGTACTGCCATCTATCATATGATTGACAGATCATTGTTAAAGAATGAAAAAGAGAAGGAAAAAACCGTGGTAAAGAATGTGGGAAGATGAAAATAAATGTAAGGTGGAAAACTTGGATAAAACTCTTAAATATACATTCTTTCCTACTAGAGGTTATAGCTATTTACCATTGTATGTTAAAGCAAAATAAGATCAAGCTCTAATAGAAATACAAATTGGTCTAATTATTTAAAACAACGAGCATAGAAACTAATAACTTAGCACGATCAAATGATTACTTCATGCATCGTGATGGTCATCGTTATCTTAAAACAAAAGCAATGAGTCTCACCTGAATAACTAACATGATGGTGCAAAGAACTTATAAATAATTTTGGTGATGATCCATGTCATTTTGACGATGATAGTCGTTCCCCGTGGATTGTCTTGTAAGAATAATCGACAAAATAAGAAGTCATAGGAGGAATATTTTGATACACCACAAACCACGATATACATGAAGGAGGAACACAACGTTACATGAACATTGTATTTGTATGCAAGAAAACAGAGCACCGCTATCTACCTTATGATTGATGGATCTTTGACAAAGAATGAAAAGAAGAAGAGAAAAGGTCTGGTAGAAAATGTGAACATGGAAATAAACTTAAAATGGGGAATTGGCATAAAACTCATCATAGATATATGGTCTTTCCTGCTAGATGTCATGGCCAATTTCCTGATCTATTTTCTAATACTGGATATTTAATCATCAATTGATATAATTATATATATGTATAAGCACACATACATGCACACATGTAAGTATGTCTACATACATAAGTTTGCATGTATGTACGTATGTAACGTGTGTATACAAATGTGTGTGTATGTGTGTACATTTGTACATGTATATATATATATATATACATATGTTTATAACTATCAAATCGAGGTATTATAATGTATTCCAGATTTGATCCATTTGAAATCATGTCCACACTTCAATTCATTTGATTCATTTTACTTCAAATCGATTTTTTAAAAAATGTTATTGAATGAATTACAATTGAGTTCGAATGATTCATTTCAAATAGCACCCATAATTATAAACTAGGAAGTGAAGATTATAAAAGATGAGAAAAATTAGAGGGAGCGTAAATGGACTTTTCTAAGAAGGAAAAGGTAGTTAAAGTGGGAGTAGTAAGTAAAAGTTATGAGGAATAAATTTGGGAATCAGTTCTAAAGCTTGAAGTTGGGTAAAATTTATTACTTTCGAGGAAAGTAGGCCTCGTCCTAGATCTGTTTGGTAACTGGGTTGGGTTTGGTTGGGGTATCCTCATTTGAATAATAGATGTTGGGAGTGTTGGAGAGGGTTGGAATGATAAATGTGATATGAAGTGACATTGATTATGTATTATATTAACTTTTTTAATGATTAAAATGTATTTTTATATTAATTTTTTATTTGAGAATGATTAAAAAATATTATAATAAAGAAATTGTCCGATCTATACAACTAATTCCACTCGTACTAAAAAATATTATAATATTTGAGAATGCAGTGGTAAAGCATGAAGTATGCCACTCGAGCTAACATGGCAACTAAAGAGGCCCTTCATCCCTTGAAGGCAATAGCAAAAAGGCAAGGGAATAAATGGAATCATCCAGCGGTCATCTCCTCATTTCCATAGCCTTCGTTGTACCCCACTTCGAACTGTAATCGTCGAACCATTTCCATCGTCCCTGAGAGAGCCAAATCACTCCATGAATCCTACTGCATCTTCTTGATCTTCGTCATCCTGCGTCATACCTCCAAATCACACCTTGACCAAGCCCTAATCCTCTGCCTATATATACCCATCTGAATCCCAACTTTTGGGTTAAGAACCTTTAGAACGGAATTGCAGCTCCAACTTCCCCTTCCAGTGATAGAAGGGTTAGTGTCGAGGCCATAACTAATCTATGTTCTTCTTAGGATGGTTCCACGTGGGTCTACTCAACTGCAATAGCTTGCAGCTTTTCAAGAGTTCCCAGGCCAAGATCGGAGCACTGCTCCATACCCCGAGACGAACACTTCGTTCATCCCCTTTCTCTTCCAAGTATCTTCTCTTTCTCCATCTTCTATCTCATTTGATTGCAAGGCCTCCTCGTTCAATCATCTCTTCCAGTCATTGATCCATCTTAGACCTCTGTATAAACCAAACGCTATCGATCGAGTGCACCACCATCTTACTCTCTTCCATATCTCTTCTCTCACTACATCTCACCCAACCCTTTCACCTCTAGCCATGCACGGTGGCCGGAGTTCCATTCCAGCTTCTTGGGACCCTCTGATTCCAGTTCTATCTCCCAGAACCTCCCTCTCCCTCTGACCAATAACCATGGTCGAAGGTAGTAGTCCATTTCCTTCACTATACACTCCCCTCATCTGAGGTTGTGCACCTCTAATTCCTTGCCGATCAACATAGCTCGATCCCTATTCCACTTGCAAGTTCGCGTCAGAGGAGATGCACCACCAGATATGCATTCGAGCTCCTTCCTTGCATCAGCGCTGCGTTACCACAGCTCTGCTTCGTTTGCCATCAACTGAAGAAGACGATAGGAGGAAAAAGGTGGAGTTACGGCTTTCAGCGAATTAAAAAAAACCTCCATCTTCATCGTTCTTTTGAGAATGCATAGCCAGCCGTTGATTAAAGCAGAGGACTAACATCCACCGTCTAATCGAGGCTCGAGCAGCATCGTAGAACTCAACTAAGGAACCTTGCAACCGTCCACGAGCGAAGAACCTCCGCCTATGGGATCAAGATTCAAGATCCAAGGGCATCCAAAGGTTCAAGGAGGTCATAGGTGCCCACAAACTTTACACAGCGCCCCCTCTCACCTTTTGTATTGACCTTCTAATTTAACGTCAACATTAGGGGTGTACATGGATCGGATTGGATCGGATTTTAGCTTAATCCATGTCTAATCCAATCTTAACGGATTTTAACCTTTTTCAATCCAATCCAATCCATCAAATATCTAAATCCAAACCAATCCAATCCATCGGATTACGGATTGGATCAGATTGGTTCGGATTTTTTATATGTTTGTATTCCATCGCAATTGTTTGCCCTCTCGTGTTTGAGTTTTATCGCACATTAGCCCTCAACATCTATATTATGGCTCAAAAATTGGTAATTTAGATCTGATGTAAAGAAAAGGATATTTTAAGACCACTCAATCAAATTAAAATTGAATAACTTCATTGATCAGTAATGAAAAAGTTGAAGACCATGTACTCAACGTAAAGGATTATATTGGATTTAGAATCTGAGATTCCTTCTATAAATGTTGCATTAGTTTTTTTTCAAATGATTTCCATCTAATGATTCAATTAAGAATAATACAAGTTACCAAATAATGATCCAAAGATAAAAAGATAAGTTACACAAACAAAAAATGTGATCTTTATAGTTACATATCGATGAAGTCCAAGGGAGATGAAACTAGGAGTGAAATATTGGGGTCAAGAGTGAAATGAAAGAGGATGGAAACTAAGAGGGGAATAGTCAATTGGGATTATAACTTTACAAGGTATAATTATATTTTATTATTTAGGAGATTAAGGGTGATGACAAGAGAACTTGTATCCACTATAGATATGAAAAAATGAGAAGAATCACATTGACTATGGTCTTATGGGAATGGGTGCACATGCACGTACGTGCATATATGCATGTAGGTGTATGTATGTATATGTTAACGGATTAACGGATTGGATCGGTTTGGATTTTCATGATAATCTGATCCAATCCACACTTTAACGGATTTGAAAATTTTCAATCCAATCCAATCCATTAAAATGATAAACCCAAACCAATCCAATCCAATAACATCGGATTGGATCGGATTACGGATTTTATCCGATCCGTGTGCACCCCTAGTCAACATTACATCATCCTCGCGTGCCCCGCATGTGCTTAACATTTTGTACAAGTCACCCTGTTGTTATTGATGATTACAAACAAAGCCCTTGTGAGCTGCTTTTTGTTTTGTAGTATGTTTCATTAACTGCAGTTAGTTCCCCCTACCATTCATTCTCTTAGCTATAACTTCCTCTCTTTTTTGCATGAAAGTTAATGTTTTTAATTTTATAATGTTCGGAACTAGTGCTGTACATGGTGGACTTAAGTTTGATATTTTTTACTTAAATTGAATAACTATGAATTAAGTAATGAAGCACATCCTTTCACCTTGTTCAATTAGACATTATTTCTTTTTAATTTGGTTCTTAGGAACGTTGTAGAGCTAATAAAGGGAAAATTTTTAGTAGAGAAATCATTGAAGAATATTAAGTTTTAACGTGTGTAGAATTTGGAGATGATGTGGGATGTTTGAATAATTCCAAGTGCATATTGGCTCCGTTTGTGAAATATAGATCTTTCATTGGCTACATGTCTGATTTTTGGTAGTTTTTTATTCCTCGTGTTTCTTGCTTAAAAAGGTGAAAACTCAAAAAGAACATTGCATACCATTTTTAATTTACCCATATCATCACTAAAAAGAATCCTAAAAATTAGTTTAAGTAGCTTTTATGTGATCTATTTAGGGTATTTTTTCTTTGAAATTTATCTTATATGTTATCTAAAAATAAAATTGTGAAAATCAATAAATATTCACATGACCTCAAAACACAAATAAACAAGTTGATTTGGGAATACTGGGATACATATTTTTAGGGGAAAATATAATTTCAATTTTATCCCTAATTTCTGAGTAAAAAAATCTAATTTCAAGGTCATATATATTTATCTTGGTATTTCATTTTAAATTTTCTTTTCGCTTTGGAATTTTATTTCTACTTTTACACCTTTGAAAATAGCAAAAACTATTTCCAATACTATAAATTATCAAAAATATATTTTATGCCTTTCTTTTATTTTACTAATTTTCTCTTATTTTTAATTGTAATTTTTTTCCTTTCTTATATATATGCATATTATATGTTATTTTAACTTATTTCATATTTATTGTTATTATATTTAAACTAAATTAAAAATCTAAAAAAATTAATAAAAATTAAAATTTGAAAATAAAAAATAAATTAAAAGCTAGTTAATCCCAAAATACATGCATTCATACATGCATGAGTGATCACATAAACCTAGTTCACTAATTAGGAAAATCTAGTGAGATGCCTTCCTGAGTTTAACCTTAAGGCTTTCCCGTGATAAATAAACATCATGCATTATACTTGATTTACATTGCATGTATCTTTCTTTTTTTTAATAGGAGTTCTTTTCCAATATTACTCACGATAGATGAAGAGCCTACCCTTAACTAATCAGAACGATCCTCATCAAGTACTAGATATCTCGTTCAAGTCTAGCTTTTTCGATAGATAAATGTGGTAGATTATCGTTCCTCCACCTAAGATAATATCTCTTTTCAGCCTCGTCAGCTTGAGTCGGTCAAATTTAGAAAGGGTTATGAGCTATCATTTGGTGCTTATGATCTCAAATTGAGGTTCCGAAATAATGGCTTATTCAACCAATACCCCATCCATTTTAAAGGACAAGATAGGTTTAGAAAATGCTGTTAGATTACGAGCGTAGATTTGTGGTCAAAGAATGTTATTTCGTAGTTGGGTTAGTTTAGTCAATGAGGCGATCTTAGATAGTGGCAATAAGTCAATGGCACGATCAAGCAGCACTAAAAAAAGTAACATAAGACACCAAATAACTTAATATCTGTTGACATATCTTTCGCAGTTAAATGTATAACAACGAATATTATTCATTGCTTACTTCTTTAAATTTGTAACACAATGGTATTCATTGCTATATTCCTCGCAACGAAGTATATAACAACGATTTTTCTTTGACTTTTTCTTTCTAACTTTTGCTAAATTTGACAACGATTAGCGTAAATTTTAACAAATAATTCAACGAGAAAATCATCGATACATGTGTTGGATGGGTTCCCCTCCTTAGTGGGAACCTAGTCCATATATACATAGGACATTGGTAGTCTTATTTGAAAAAGGAAAAATCAATTATTGATTGGAGGAGGAGATCAATTACCTTTTAGGATTAGGAGTCATCTTTTTCTGATCCTATTGGAAGTAGGAATTCATGTTTTCTTATTTGTTTATCTCCATGGAGTATAAATAGGGGGTATGGGGTCATACCGGGATCATCGCAACACAAGCTCTCCTAGCACAAGAAAAAAATAAGAGAGGGATGAAGAAGAAAGAAGGTTCGTGGTTGCCGCTGAGTTTGGAGGGAGTAACCTTTGGAGCAGATCTTCTCCAGTATTCTTCCCTATATTTTGGCAACGGATTTACCATTGAGTGATATTTCTCATCTCTACTATTCTCCATTATTTGTTATTTGTAGCACCATATTGAGGGCCGACCTTTTGTAAGCCCCTCACGGGAGATTACTTCGATTACAATGATTAGATTTGGGTTGCGATAAACCATGTAGTTTTTTCCCTCACATTGAGGGTTTTCCACGTTAAAATTTCTCCGTGCATCCGTGGTTGATTTTTTGTGGTAGAAATTTTCTTCTGTAGTTGTTGTTGATATATCGTGTAGGATGCACTTATCAACTTTGATAATTTTTCCACGATTTGATTTATATAGAGAATCTGTTCCCAAAAGTGGTATCCGAGAAAGGTTCAGTGACGGATTACAAGAGGGAGTTTGGTTCGAGCAAGATAATTAGTTTTAATGGGACTAATTACAATTTGTGGAAGAACAAGATGAATGATATTTTATATGTGAAGGCAATACACCTTACGGTGTTCTCCACGCAGAAACTCAAAGCCAAAACCAATGAGGAATGGTAACTTGCACATGAGCAACTTTGTGCCTTTATAAGATAGTTTGTTGATGAGAACATCTACAATCACATTTAAGATGAAAGTCATGCTAGAAGATTGTGCTTGAAGTTGGAAAATCTTTACGCCTCCAAGACCGGAAGTAACAAATTGTTTGTTCTCAAAAGATTGGTGAACTTGATGTTCAAGGAGGGTAGCTCTATGCTGGATTTTCTGAATGAATTTCAAAGAATTACAAGTCAGTTGACGAGCATGGGAATAAAAATTGAAGATGAAATGCTAGGACTATTATTGCTTGCTACCCTACCAGATTCGTGGGAGGCTTTTAGAGTCTCATTTACTAACTCTGCAGTTAACATGATTGTTTCTTTGGAGGCTGTCAAGTCTGACATCCTCAATGGGCAGATGCGGAGAAAAATCCAAGGAAGCTCTTTACAATCAAAGATTCTTATCACAGAGAATAAGATAATAGTAGGAGTAAGTCCAGATATCATAATATGAAATGCAACTATTGCAAGAAGAATGGACACATCAAGAAGTATTGCTTCCAATTCAAGAGAGATAATAAGAATGATGGTGATAAAAAAGAGAAAAAGAATGAACAAGTTGGTGCAGCAGCACAACATGAGCTCCACATTGTCTATGATGAGGAGATGGTGAATGTCACACAGGATGATACTTCTTGGTTTTGTTGACAGTGGTTCTGCTTTACATGTCACATCTTAGAGAGAGTTTTTCTAGTCATATACAACTGGTGATTTTGGGACATTGAAGATGAGGAATGGTTCTTTGTCCATTTTGGTTGCATTGGAAATATTGCATTAATAATGCCAATGGAGCGGTGCTGACGCTTAAAGATGTGAGGCATGCACCATACGTGCACTTAAATCTCATTTCTACGAGCAAGCTTGATGATGAAGGATACCTTAACACTTTTGGTGGCAGTCAATGAAAGCTTACGCGAGGATCCTTGGTTGTTGCTCGTGACAAGAAGTATAGAAACAATCTTTACATCATGAATGCATCCATTTCCAATTATGCTGCACATGTGACTGGAGATGCGAAATCCATTGACTTGTGGTATAGACGATTGGGACACATTAGTGAGAAGGGACTGTAGTGTTTGGTGAGGAAGAATATGTTGACAGATGTCAAGAAAGAGAAGCTGGAGAGATGCACAACTACTTGACTCGGAAGCAGACAAGAGTCTCCTTCAAGAGTCATCCACCTTCTAGGAAGATGCAACTATTGAAGCTTGTTCATACAAATGTTTGTGATCCGTTGAAAGTAAGTACTCTTGACGGTGCACTTTATTTTGTTATATTCATTGATGATTTCTCCAAGAAAGTTTGGGTCTACGCCTTAAAGAGAAAGAAATAAGTTCTTGGTGTTTTCAAAGACTTCCATGCGCTAGTGGAGCGACAATCTGGGAAGAAACTTAAGTGCATCTGCAGTGACAATAATGGTGAGTATATTGATCCATTTGATGAGTATTGCAGATCTCATGGTATTAGGCACCAGAAGGCTCCACACAAGACACCGCAATTGAACAGGATAGCAGAGAGAATGAATAGGATCTTAATGGAGAGAGTCAGATGTCTCCTTTCTGAAGCTAAGTTCCCTAACTCTTTTTGATGTGAAGCACTTTATACTGTTGTTCATGTTATTAATCTATTTCCACATGTACCTTTGGATGGTGATGTTCTCGACATGGCTTGGCATGGAAATAATGTATCCTAAAATCATTTGCGGGTCTTTGGATATCACGCTTTTGTCCATGTCTACAAGGATGAAAGGTCCAAGTTGGACGCAAAGATGAAGCAGTGCATTTTCTTGGAATTTGGCCAAGATGGGTTTGGTTACAGGTTGTATGATCCAGTTGATAAGAAGTTGGTGAGGAGCAGAGATATGATCTTCTCTAAAGATAAAACCATTGAGGACATCCAGAAGGCTGCTAAGGACTCTCCTTCGAGCAGTTATTAGACAGATGATATGGAGCCAGTCCCTTTGCAAAGGGCTCCACAAGTGGTGGCAAATGATGTATATGAGCAAGTGCCAAATGTAGGACACGAGGAGGATGTATCATAGATCTCAACTCCTGACGATGATGATACAGATGACGGTGGTGATGATGGTGGGTAGGATGATGAGAGCTCTTCTTCTTCTTAGGCTCTTCCACCACAGAGACCCGTGAGGGAGAGGAGACCCTCCACCAGATATTCTACACATGAGTACATTTTGTTGACAGATAGTGACGAGCCTGAATGTTATGAAGAAGCCTTGCAAGATGCAAACAAGGAGAAATGAGTAGAAGTTATGGAAGAGGAAATGCAGTCCCTTCATGACAATCATACCTTTGAGCTTGTCAAGTTACCCAAAGGCAAGCAAGCATTGAGAAACAAGTGGGTTTATAGAGTGAAATATAACAAATACTCTACAAACCCAAGGTATAAATCTAGTTGGTTGTGAATGGTTTTAACCAAAGGAAGGGAGTTGACTTTGAGGAGATCTTTTCTTCTGTGGTGAAGATGTCTTCTATCATGGTGGTTCTAAGCTTGAGCTAATCTTGATTTGGAGGCTGAACAGATGGATGTGAAGACAGCTTTCCTCCATGGTGACCTTGAGGAGGAAATCTACATGTTGTAAGCTAACGGCTTTACAGTCAAAGGCAAGGAAGACTATGTTTGCAGACTGAAGAATAGTGTATATGGCTTGAAGCAAGCATCTAAGCAGTGGTACAAGAATTTTGACTCGTTCATGAGGGATCATGGTTACTCCAAGACCACTTCAGAACATTATGTGTTCATGAAGAAATTCCTAGGTAATGATTTCATCATTTTGTTGCTTTATGTTGATGACATGATGATTGTAGGCAATAATGAAGAGAAAATTTCTGACCTGAAGAAGGAGCTGAGCAAGTCCTTTGCTATGAAGAACTTGGGACATGCAAGTCAAATTTTAGGCATAAAGATCAATCGAGACAGAGGAGCAAGGAAACTTCAACTTTCACAAGAGAAGTACATTGAGAAGGTACTTCAAAGATTGTATATGGAGAAGGCAAAGTCAACTAGCACCCCTCTTGGAGCGCATTTCAAGTTAAGTTCTAAAGATAACATATTGAACAATGCAGAGAAGAAAGTTATGGAAAGAGTTCCCTATGCACCAGCCACAGGTAGTCTCATGTATGCCATGGTTTGTACGAGGCCAGATATTGCTCATGCAGTTGGAGTTGTTAGTATATTCATCTAAAATCCAGAAACATCAATGGGAAGCAGTTAAATGGATCTTGAGATATCTTCGAGGTACTAGCAATTACTCTCTTTGCTTTGGAGCAGAGAAGCCTATTCTTCTTGGATACACAGATTCAGACATGGTGGGTGACATCGATGGGAGAAGATACATATCAAGTTACATTATATCCTTTGCCAGTGGTGTAGTTTCTTGGCAGTCTCGTCTCGAGAATTGTGTTGCTTTATCCACTACAGAGACTGAGTTTATTGCTGCTACAGAGACGTGCAAGGAGTTGTTGTGGATGAATAAGTTCATGCAGGTACTTGATTTTCATCAGGATAAGTATGTGCTTTACTGTGACAGTCAGAGTGCCATTCACCTTGGCAAGAATCTACATTCCATGCAAGATCGAAGTCCATCGATGTCAGATATCATCATATACGTGATGTGTTAGAATCAAAGCAGCTTGTACTTGATAAGGTCTACATAGATGATAACGTTGTTGATATGACGACAAAGACTTTATAGCTTGGAAAGTTCGAGAGATGATGCTCCCTCGTAGGTTTGGAGCAGTTCCCACAACGTCGGTGAGGGGAAGATTTGCTGATGTGTTCCCCTCCTTGTGAGAACCTAGTCCATATATATAGGATATTGACAGTTCTATTTGGAAAAGAAAAAATCAATTACTAATTGAAGGAGGAGATCAATTACATTTTAGGATTAGGAGTCATCTTTTCCTAATCCTATTGGAAGTAGCAATTCATGTTTCCTTATTTGTTCATCTCCATGGAGTATAAAAAAGGGTATGTGGTGCATAACAGAATCATCCCAACACAAGCTCTCCTAGCACAAGAAAGAAATAAGAGAGAGAGGAAGAAAAAAGAAGGTTCGTGGTTGCCGCGGAATTTGGAGGGAGTAACTTTTGGAGCAGTTCTTCTTCAGCATTATTCCCTATAGTTTGACGATGGATTTACCATTGGGTGATATTTCTCCTCTCTACTATTCTCCATTATTTGGTAATTTATAGCACCGTATTGAGGATCAGCCTTTTATAAGCCCCTCATGGGAGATTACTTCGAATATAGTGCTTAGTTTTGAGTTGTGATCAATCCCGTGAGTTTTTCCCTCACATTGAGGGTTTTCCACGTTAAAATTTCTCTATGCATTTGTGATTGAAATTTTCTTCCATAATTGTTGTAGATATACCGTGCAGGATCCGCTTATCAACTTTGATACTTTTTCCGTGGTTCAATCTATATAGAGAATCAGTTTCCAACAACATGGACCTTTAACAACGAATATGATAATTACAAGTGCAAAAGATGATTTTATAATATTCATTATTATATCAGAAGATATGACAACGAATATTCAAATTAATTGTGGCCTTAGGTCCAGTTTCTTGTAGTATAGCAACCAAAGGTCATTATTCAATGGGTCGGACTAGTGAACTCCGGGTCGAAATTGATAAAGTCAATCGAACTTGAACCTAGGGATCAGTTACAAAATTCTCACAGAAACTCGAAATATATTTTTTTGAAGAAGTCTTACTAGGAAATCAAACTATATTAAAATCGTAGCTAAGATGAGATGGTCAGGTGAGAGGATATCGATTCCATGTACTCAAGGAAATCTCTTTTCACGTCAGCTTGAGACGGATTGTAGATATTCACAAACTGAGAAGAGCATAGTGTTGAAATCATTATCCTCGATAATGATGCAAGAGAAGATAATAGGATACCAACTGTATAGAATTCTTTACGTTTTATATGTAAGGTTTGAGTGCCAATTGCAGTGATGTAGGGATGGAATGCGCAACCATTGCATCTTTGGCCTTCTTAAATTTCCAACTTCCGTCAAATAGTATGCGATAATAGAACATGTATTTCGAAGCAACCCTGCATACTGATGGCCCTCGTGAACATTAAAATTAGTTTAGGGTACGAGAGAGAAAGACGAGCAGACAACACGACACAAATTGTCATATCATATGTTAAATAAGTTGACGCATGCCCAATCAAGCACAATAAGTAACAGACTTCCAGAGTTCAGCATCAAATCGTAGTTATTTCAGTTTCCCCGAGATTGGCAGGTTTATTAGTCGCAAACATAGAGAGAAAGTTTGGAAAGCATAGAATCGTATAATTCCACAATCTTGCATTCCAACTTTATATGCTTCAGCTCATCCATGTTTCGCTTTCTTCGCTCCTCAATGATGCCTATTTCATCTTCCAACGACTGACAGCTATCCTCCGCGTCCTTCAGTTGCCCTTCAAGTTCCACAAGCTGCTTTTGCAAGTTGTCCAATTTGTTCCGCAGTGAGATTCTCTTCTTCCTTCTTGAAGTCAGTTTTTCATTAGTATCAGTCTTCTTCTTCTTATCTTCTTTACAAACAGCAACATGCTCCTCCATTTCCATACGTACGGATGACAAAGTTCTAGTTGCTCGGTATGCGATATCCACCTGATACGTTGCTGTTATGCTTTCAATCTCCTTTAATGCAGATAGTATATGTTGAACGAGTAAATTCCATTTGTCTACAGGGGCATGAACAGCTACGATGGCCGAAGTAAATATTTTTACGGATTCCATGATTTCATCGAATTTCTCACCCGTTTTCAGCTTTTCATCGAGGCTGGACAAAAATCCTTCTATGATTTGACGCTGGAAGTGATTAGTCTGTCCCGAAGAGCTATAAGCTGAGGATATTCCAATGTCAAATGCTTCCGAGGAGAGGGCTGCACCAGCTTCATCAACAACAAGATTTACTTCGCTCTCGTCACTTGAAGCATTTTCCAAGTGCTCGGAGGTTGCTGCTCCAGCTGATTGAGAATCGTATTCGCGCCCGATGGAATTTTCACCCGAATCATGACTTCCAGCCATCGCACGGACGGAAGATTCGATGCCGGAGTTATTTCGAAATGGTGAATTTTTCACGTAGTCTTCGAAGTTGAGATATCGTACCACTTCTCGCATGGGAGGACGCGATTCTCGGGCTGGCAGAGCACAGAGCAGTCCCATCAAAATCAACCGAGACATCTCCTCCTCGTTGAACTTCCCGTTCAATTTCTTATCAACGCTTTCAAGTAGCATGTTCTTCTCATACAAGTCCCACAAACTATTGTATTTATTACCATGAGAATGCGGCAAAGGCCCGGTTGCTATTTCCAGGAGCACAAGGCCGAAGTTAAAGACATCAGACGCCTTGGAGAATATGTGGGACTCCAGATATTCTAGATCGGTGTACCCAGTTACCCACGTTATTAGACCCGCCTCATAGGTGATGCCTTCCTCTGCAAATTTAGCTCCGTAAAACGAGGTGAGCTTGGCGTTGGAATCAGAATCCAGCATAATGTTAACAGATTGGATGTTCCTGTGCAAGATGCAGTAGTCGTATCCCTCGTGGATGTAGAGAATAGCATATGCCAGATCGAGGGAGATCTTGTACCTCACGTCCCAAGGAAGGATCGCCTCGGAAGAACGCAGTTGCGACTCGAGGGTGCCCTTGGAAGGGAGCTCGTGCACAACCAGATACTCATCGCCTTCGTGACACCAACCAATGCCTTGCACTATATTCCGATGCCGCAAACAGGCGAGGGCTTGAACCTCGGCGAAGAACAGCTCTTTGGCACTTACGACGTCCACGTCTACGAATCTTTCGATGACAACATGCCCGATAGTATCCAGATGTCCCTTGTACCGATGCATGCACTCTCTCTTCCAGAGCAGCATCTTTGGGGCGAAGTCATGCGTGGCTGCCTGGAGTTTCTTCAAGGGGAACCTTTGGAACCTCGTGTGAGGGACATTCCGAAGGCGGATGCGGAACTCTTCTTCAAAGGCTACGTCACAGATAGACGGGCCGGTTTCTTTCCACACTCTCCGCCACATGTTCATGATACCGAGTCTGCCCGTTGCACCGACGCTGGATGCCTTCTTGGAAGACGAGGAGTTGCTCCCACCGTCGCTTTGTTCGTTTGTGCTCCCCAAACTGGAGATGGATCTTCGAAAAGAAAGAAAAATATAAAGGGTCGACGGAACATCTTTGTGGGATGCATACTGTGCAGCAAGACAAACAAGATTAACTAGCTATCAACACACCTTGTGCTTGAACATCTCGACGAGACTTCCTCTATCTCGCCCATGTGAGAGTTCTGACGGTAGCGCCCCATCTGGCGGTGGTTTTCGAGGTTTTCCTCAGTTCCTCCTCGGTCAACGTTGTTAACGGTGGCTCCTGCTTCTACGTTGTCGTGTCTGTCCCGGTGCGCTGCGTCTTCCATCTCTCTCCTCCTTCAATCACTCCCTCAATGTGCAATCTGATTGCGCGATTGTTCTGTGTAAAAGATGGGGAGGATGGCGAGCTCTCTCCACCGTCGTGATTCCCATTACCACAACGGGAGACCCCAGCATGAGTATTTTGTCCATCAATAAGGGATTTTTACTCCACCGTACCTATAAACTTTGTTAATTTGTCTCTAGGCATTGTATACTTTTACATTTATTTGATGATCCTACAAACACAAACATAGTAACTCTACCGGGCCAGTTCATGTGATCCCGTTCATTTAATCGTTATATAACCGGTTCCATTAAAAATTGTCTAAAATCTACCCTTCTTAATGAATTTAAAAACCCATGCTGTTGTTAAATCCGCATCTGCATCCCCTTGATTGAGAAGAATAAATCTGCTGCCCTCAGTCCGCCCTAGCACCTCTAGGGTCGGGGTTCCTCTGTTCTCATTAGGTGGGGTAAATATTTCAGCCACTGTCACCGCAAGGACTGACTGTGCTGCACATGAATCAGAAAGTAATTCCCATAAGACTAGCTTCGAATATGGTTATTCAAATCAGCATCCCCATGCTAAAACCAAGCCACATCCATGCCATTTAGTACCATCTGTCAAGAATTGAATGATATCTCCTATAATCAAAGCCATTGATTTTCTCTCTCATTTTGTTTCTTCCAAGGTCATATTGTTATTTCTAAATCGTATATAGCATATTCCTACAAAGAACATCACTAAAAACCCGCCATCTCATAGCAGCAGAAAGAAAAAAAAAACCCTAAAGAACCAACAAATGGCTAATGATCGAAATTACATGTACGAGAAGATATCCATCCCATGGAGGCTCTTTCCACGGAAGCATAAGCTTCTCAAGAACCCATCCACTAGCAACATCGATGATGGGTGATGGCTATTGGAAGAGCACCACCTTCCTCCATTACCTTCTAGGACAACCACCTGGAAAAGATAGGAGAGAGGATGATATGGAAGGAGAGAGGGAGATGGAAGATTCACCAACGGATTTTCCTGTTGTTAGATTAAGTCAAGTTATAGACTCAAATAAATCAAAATGACAACAAGAGTTGTGATGTAAGATGGAGCATGTTTGCATCGGACGCAAGATAAATTGAAGTATACAGTGGCTAGCAAGTAAGTGGTTAAGTTTATTTACAGGGCCATGGTTTAAAAATACCAATAATCAGATATCACGGGCTGTTTGTTTCCAAGAGCATTTTTTGTGAATTTTTGTATGGAAAATCCGATAGTATAAATTAAATCTAATTATATATGAGGTTAATGGGGCTGCCCCCTAGGGGTAGCCAACATGGCTGCCCTCGCGCCATTTTTGACGCTTTTTTTATTTTTTTTTCAAAAAATGTCACCATGTATATTCATTCCTATATCCCTCCTACATGCCATTCGAATTTCGTCGAAAACAGAGACTCCTACGGCCTCCATCCAGACAGTCATTTTTTAACGGTAACAGGATTTTTTAAATCGATACCATCTCGATGGAGGCCGTAGGAGTCTCTGTTTCTGACGAAATTCGAATGGCATGTAGGAGGGATATAGGGATGAATTTACATGGTTTTATTTTTCAAAAAAAATAAAAAAAACGTCGGAAATAGGGGGCGGGGCAGCCATGTTGCCCCATTAAATCTTATATATATATATATATATATATATATATATATATATATATATATATATATATATATATATATATATTGTTCTGCATACTTACCTAATCCCATCTTTAATCCAAAGTTTGTAGCTATGTTGTCTTAAAGGTTAAAGTCAGCAAGACTTTATTAATTGGTCATTAAGATAAGATAGCTACAAATATAGGATTAAAACAAAATTAGGTAGGAACATAGAACATTATTTTTAGATTCAACCTCTTTAGTTTGATTTTTCACAAATATTTGACAAAAAAGGATGGAAAGCAAGTCCTGGTGTGGGTAAACCCAACAAAGGATCCTCTTCGAATTAGTAGAGTTTGCGCAGAACTGGAAAGACTCCATCTTAATCCACTAGACCCATAGAGTGGCGAAGTCACTAATATTAGCATTAATTACCAAAGTCTTGAGCTGTGTCGGGTATTCTTCCAATGGAGGTTTCTTTCTTTCCATACTTATGATACCAAAATTTACCAGAAATGCCTAAGGTTTCATGGTTGAGGTCACTGTATTTAGTAAACAATGCTCTAATCCAATCCAATATTTTTGTCTACCGAAAAGGTTGAAAATGCCTCATAAGCAATAGTGAAAAACAAGACTCCAACTAGCCTGGAGCTACGAGCTGAAGAGATCACTTAGCAATTATTTTAGAAAGATTTTTTAGCTTAATTAAGTCGTGAATTTTTGTGTTGTAACATTTGTGAATTATTATTTGTAATAATTAGGTCTAATTTCCCTATTTACGGTGGTTCTCATTTGAGTTCGCGTGTTTGTAAACAAAAGCCCCTTTGTCATTCTTTTATTTAGTAGTTGTGTCGAGAGTGATTCTTGACTTGACTAACGAAAATAGGATTAGGTATGTTGCTTCAAATAGATAAAAAATTAGGTCAAATTACCTTTCCCTATTTCCTAACTTAGGACACACAATTTTTTATCTCATAAGATTTACTACTATCTTAGAGATTCATCTAGATGTACTATAAGCTACATTCTATTTAGTACAACTTAATTGATATTATTCACTGCTAATAGAACTCTTACTTAAGGGTGGCTTTTCGACTTGCACAATTTAGATTAGATTATTTAAATTCAGTCTATCATCCACATCGAGAGTGTTGAGAATCATTGTGAGTATCTCTAAACGACTACATGCATCATTAATTTATGCATACATTCTGTTTTCGGATTCCTTCCATTGTTTTATAACTCAAGGTCTAAAGGAAAAGGGATTGAATGTTAGACGATATTTAATGTGGTCACATTAAATCAAGTGATAACCAACATTAAAAATGGGACTGAATTATGCAAGTTGATTATAATTAACTTGGAATAAAAGCAACCTTGTATTCCGGGCAGTAAAACCCTCATTGGATATATGTACTTACCCCAATATAGAGTGGGTGAGGACGGATCCCTAAGGTTAGAGCCCAAATCCCAGGACTTACACCCTAAGTCTCCAGCTCTGCCTCTCGCGATATTTTGGGAGTTGCAAGCGGTTGCCTTTTAAAGGATATGGAACATGTCCAACACCTTCAACCTTAGAAATACAATTTGGTTGTTTGCACTTATAAGTTCCTTTTGCGGTGTGATATTGAACCTGACATCCCACCCACGAAGATCACTCCATTGTTTGAGGGCTTATAAGACTTCAACTGGGTGTAATAGGAGACTCCATATGTGTAATGTTTGTGAAAATTATTTGAACCATCAATTAAAACTGACAAGATAATTTGGTCGAACTCTTAGAGTTGGTGAAAATAATAAGGGTTTTCCTTGTGTTTGATTTATATGAGTTGATTCCACATATTCAAGTGAACTAGAGTACTATATTTATTTTGAATCTATATTTCTTATCATATATCTTGCTCTTTTTTTCGTACTATATTGAAATCGAAGATGGATATTTGGTAGGATTTTTGTTCTGATTTTGCGAACTTGTCATTGAACCATCCAAACATTATGTCTTCCAAGGTCTAACCACCTTCTTCTCTTGGACCTTCCTGGATTAGAAATAACCCTTATTTCAATTCAAGATTTCATGATTCCCTCTTAGGGAATGGTTGCATCCTGACTGATCCCTTTCTCTCTTCTCTTCTCACCGAGGAAGATCATTGCCTTAATGAGGTTGATTTGATTTCAATATCTTCATCACAATCTCACTTGAATCCTCTTTTTGATGAAGATTTAGAAGAAGATGCCTCTAAAAGATAAAATGGGGAGGAAGAAGAGTGTGAAGACCCATGGCAGATGGTCTTAGCTAGGTTAGCGGCCTCAAAGTGGAATGCAGATTTGTTGATAGCCCAGATAGATTTGCTTAATCTAGGGGTGGATGCACCTATGGATGCATGATGAATCCATGATTCATCACCTTTATTCTTTTATTTTAGTCCCTTTTCCTTAGTCAAATACCTGTAAATACCCCTTAATTGCATAAAATTACCATTCTGCATGCATTTGTTAAAATTGCATTTTTAACACTTTTTGTACATAAATAAAAGAATAAAGAAGAAAAGAAAAAGAAAATGATGTATTTATGCAATAAATACAGACTGACCCGAACCCCGAGAGAAGGTCAAGACTTGACCTGATTGACCAGGAATAAAGTAGGGGGAGATAGGGTCTGCTGTCGAAAATCCAAAAATATTTTGTGAATATTTTTCATGTATCATTGTACAAAACTTACATTATTTTATTTGTACATAATTTGACATCAAAGTAATTATTTTTGTAAATAAAACTTGTAAATAAAAATATGTTGTAAATAATAAAAATATTTGTAAATTAAAATGTTGTATATATTGCAAATAATTACACCCAAAAAAGCCGCAAAGTGATAATTGAAACACCAATTCCGGCTCCATACGAGCTCAAATTGAACCAAACTCACTTCCATCATACTCTAAATTAAATTATCTTTCTAATGGATGTGGTTTCATATTTTTTGAAGTTACGGTTAAAAGTCAGTTTTCTGGGGTGTTTTGTGCTGTTTTCCCATATATTTATTGTATATATTTCTTTATATTTTTTTTTATAGAATGTTTATAATTGTAAATATTGTTTTCATTAAAAAATAAAATTTAAAAAAATAAAAAAATAAAAAATTCTTTTATAAAAATTATTTCCTTATTTGTACCTATGTATATTGTATTATATGTGTATAATATATGTTTACAATTAACTTCCTTAAATACAAATTACCAAAAAATTAATTATCTCACATTAATTTATTTTATTTAATTACGAAATTTATTATTTGATTTAGTGGATATATGTTAATTAATTGATTTTATAACATACCATGTATATAAGATTTGATTTTATTCCTTTAATGGCCACCATTAAGGTGGTTAATTCATTTTTGGTAATTACTTTATTTATTTAATTAATTAATTTCCTAATTTCGAAATTAATTAATTATTTATTTTATTTATTTAATTATTATATTTAATTAACAAATAAACACTTTCCTTATTTGTAAATATTTTCCATTTTTTATTTTCGTCTCTTTTTAATGGGCTCCCCCTCCCTCATTTCTTTTTTGATCGATCTTTGGTGGAGAGGAGCCCGATCTCCGAGAGGTTTCTTGTTGTAGAAGGGTTCTTAGCCTCCGAGCCGTCCGGTGACAGTGTATCGGCCCTCGTCGAGGCCATCATAGCATGTCTGAATCCCGAGGTGAGATCCACTTTACTTCCTGTCTTTTCCTAGGTAAATCGTAGGCTTAGAATTTTGCGTAGGTGTAGTGATTAAGTTTTAGATCTTAGAACTAAAAAAATCTCCAACACACATTTTCGCCCGACACCGATTTTCCATCTCATCTTCTCGATCCCTATATTTCTTGTTCTATCTCGCACAAGCCCTCACATCCGACCACGCACGGTGGTCGGATTTTTGGATCTTCCTACCACTTCATCAAGATCCAAGACATTCACCAACTCCACTTTGTTTATAAATAAAAAAAATTGTATCTTGTTTGCTAATATCTGTTTTTGCAGGATACAATAAAAAAAATATTTTTTTCTTTTCCTCTAACCTCTATTTTTGCAGGAAAATAAAAAATTGTAGTTACTTTTCTCTAACATTTGGTTTGCAGGTTCATTTAATAAAAATAAAAAAATAAACAAAAAAACTTCTTTTTATATTTCTGTTTACATTTTCTATTTCAAAAATAAAAAAATTTCTTTATTATCATTTCTGTACATAATAATAAAAACAAAAAAATAAAAAATAAATAAATAAATCTGAAGCCGCAGGGACATCACCCCCACCGCCTACCATCCACGCCATCACGCTCCACCGGCGCCGCCCGTTCCCGCATCCATCACCACCCTGCAAGCAGGCGACCGCGCGCCTCCAGGCGCCGCCCGCGCGCGACCTCCACCAAAGCCGCGGCCCTGCCACGCCGAGCTCCTGCGCCCCCTGCGCCATCTCCGTGCGAGCGCGGCACCTCCTACCAGCCAGACCGCCTCCGTACGTGCGCGGCCGCATGCTTCCCTCCACCCCCCTTTGGGCGGCGGTGCCCCAAGAACCTCCCTTGTGCTTTGTGAAGAACGAAGGGCACTCAAGAACACTAGGGGGCATTAAAAAAAGAATTTGGTAAATTTGCAGATAAGCCCTTCAAAGTTGTTTAAATTTCAGAGACGCTCCCACTGCAGAACTGCACATGCAAGGCATGCTCCTCATTGGGTAATTTGTGCATTTGCTCCAAAAGTTTAGTTCTATTATTATTTTATGCAAGAACTTTGTTTATTTGAAATTTCGACCTTGCATTTCTAGAACCATAATTTGTTAGACCGTTGAATGGAATAGACGTTTATCTTGCTCTAAAAATTTTGTGAAAATTTGTGTTTGCTCCTGCCATGGTGTTTTTCATTGTATAAAAATTTCATTAATGTTTGCCATCATTTGACATACTTAAAAAATCAAAAATTGTGTATTTTTCTCTGCCCGAAATTAAAAAATTCATAAAAAATCGAAAAATTGTTTAAAAATTCAAAAAAAATCATTTAGGTGTATTTTGGTGTGATTTAATTTCTGACCAAATTTGTGTATTTTTCGTTTATAAAACTCCAAAAAAATACAAAAAATGAAAAATTTTAAAAAAATGTATAAAATTCTAGAAAAGTCCAAAAAATGTGATTTCAGTTTCTGATTGTAGATATTCTTTTGTAGTTTATTTTAAAAATAAATTCTAGGAATTTTGAATATTTTAAGTATTTTTAAATTACGAAATACTCCTAATTGTGAATAGTTTGCTCTATTTTGCACTATTTGATTTTTAGAAAATCACAAAAATATCAGAAAAATCCGAAAACAAATTACCAAAAATATTTTAAAATATATAAAATACAAAAAACATTTTCATTATAATTTTCGGAGTATTTTTTACCTTTTTGGAAAAATACAAAAAGAGTGTTGTGTGTGCATTTTTATCCTTTCTGGTTGTTTTTAAAAATTTAAAAAAAAATTCAAAATTCAAAAACCACTAAAAATTCACTTCTGAAAATTGACTGCATAGTTTTTAAATCGTGCTCCTTGTGTTCGACCCTGATCGCTATACCAGGTAAAAAGAATAGCGAAAAGTCTCTTACATTTGCTTTGATTGATTTATCTTTTTCTGAGTGGTTTATTTATATTTTTTCTTGATTCACCGTGCTTGGTGATTTGGGTCACAACGACCATTTTTATTTACATACTTAACCCGATTGTCAGGCATGTCATCAAAATGGCGTCGTTGCTAGGGAGCACGGCTTTGTAGACATTTTTCTATTTTTGTCTCTCTATATAATAATTATTTTCTGACCTTCTCTCTCTGATTTTTGTGCGAGGTACTGCTTGGACGACTTGGAGTTTACTTTTTAGAGGACCCGCACAGGAGGAAGAGCAGGGAGGAGAAGAAGACTGTCATTTTATTTGAGAGAACATTTCAGCATACTTGTAATAATTTAGGACTCTAAACTTTTGAACTGTGGACACTTGGATTATTCATTCGGGGTCTGTTTCGCCGAGCACCGGTGTGCTCAGGGGACCTCATCGCTGTTTTCCGTGTTTTCTTGATTTCACTACAAAAAAAGCGCGATTGGAGTGCACACAATGGGGTGCACTTGGCGAGCACATGTGCTCGTCCACAGCCGAGCGAGCACTTAGGTTGCACATGTGCTCGCCATCCTGATCGCCCTTTTGAATCTGGAGGCGCGGTTATATTTTCGTAGATGGGCAAGCACTTTAATAGCACACGTGCTCGCCCAAATGTGCTCGCCCAGTTGAAAATCGAGGCGCGACGGAATGGGCGCGTGTCAATTTTCCTGGCGAGCACCTAAAGAGCACCTGGCGAGCACATAAGTGTGCTCGCCCGCGCCCGTAAACAGAACGTCGGGCGCCCCCTTTCCTCATTCCTGCGTGAGTTCTCCTCTCATTCCTCTCCTCCGACGACAAGTGCTGAGCCATTACCGCGTCGAAGGAGTTCTGTTTGACCATTCAATCACACACACACCCTTCGTTAGGTATATCTTATCATCCTTTCTCTCCTTTTTGTGTATTTCATTCGTTTTTATACTTGTTTTAAATATTAGGGTTTTGATGTTGTTGATGGTTTTGTTCTTAAACTTAATATCACTAGTTGTTAATTTTGTTGCTTATGCTTCATATAGTTGTTTAATATATAGTTGTTGTTAGATTTGAGTATATATATGTCTAATATAGATGAAATATTATAGGCATGTCAAGTATTTGATTAAATGGCACAACAAGTAAAGTGCTTAAATATTGATGTAGGTGAATGTTGATATAGATGGGATGATAGAAACATTAGTTTCATAACACTAGGTACATAACATTAGGTTCATTGAGAATTGACATAAGACTAGTTTAATAACATTAGAGAATGTTAATATAGAGAAGTGCCATAACACTAGTTTCATAACACTAGGTTCATTGAAAGAGGTGATGGGAGATACAAAGCCTTTGAGAATAAGAACTATATAATGGGTGTTAAATTAGATATTTATTAAAGTTAAAATGATTGATGCGTGATAATTATAACTACAAACAAAAATTTGGATTCTGTGATAATTTTATTATCACATTAAATTTTAGTTATTGTGATTAAGTATATCACATTAACTTATAGTTAGGTTTATGATAAGTCTAAAATACTATACATTAATTATTAGAAAATCGCACAAAATTCTTCACACACAGTGCGTCCTTCCACACCGGGTGGTGTGTGGCCCTGCACAACGGGTGGCGTGTACAACACACTGGAGGATTTGATCACCTGTGTTATATTTTTTTATTTTTTCACAGCACTATTGGACTCACTTTGGGATGTTTATCCCAGACCAATGGTCGTGGATTTTGATGTTTGCAGGTTCGAATTTTTTTTGCAGGTGCCTATTAACTCTTAGTGACCCAAGCACTGTATTAGGCACTAAATAAGGATCACACTTATCCCTATCCCCATCGTTAATCAGCCAAATATACGTAATTGCCCGGTTAATATAAATGAATAAGTATTTTAAGATTATTTTATAGTCTCATTTGTAGCACATACAAATGTATGACGTAAAATGATCTTAAAGTATTACATTTATATTAGCTTTTCTTAGTTCGGAGGTCCCGGACTAAGGGGGTCCGTAAGGATTCAAATTTACTAAAAGGTGATCTGTGTCACAATGTCTTTATTTCTTACGGAAATTCGGTTCATAACTCCTTCCTCTTCTGTATACCAAATCAATCATAGTTATTATTGAAATAATCACTAATATGATTATTTTGATAATTAATTACGATTGATTTATGGGGTATACGGGAGAGGTGCAGGGTTATGCTGTCGAATTTTCGTTAGAAATAAAGATACTTGTGACAACGATCATCTTTTAGTAAATTTGAATCCTTATGGACGGGCTAAAGTGATAACATAATTAATACACTTCTCTTCTCATCTTTTATCTCAATAATGTGATACGTTTAGATATCCTCAATTTCCTAGATTTGACATTTTAGATTATTTAATTCAGGTTCATCAATATGACCAATAGAGAATGGATGTACAACCGTGTAGTAGATGGACGTATAGCAGATGCTTTTCAAAGAGGTGTTCAGGAATTTATACAATTTGCTTACGCACAAGGTTCCCGTATTGTGGATTCAGATGTAACTATCTTGTGTCCGTGTAAGAAATGTCGTCTAATGAGGAAGAGATCAAAAGATGAAACTCAGTTACATCTTTATAGAATGGGTTTCATGGAAGGATATAAGATTTGGTGGAGGCATGGTGAGAATTTTGAGGACAGAATGAATGATGTGGAAGAAGCTGACAATATTAATCCCTTTGCAGATATGGTTATGGATGTTGCGGGTCCAGAATTTAATGATACTTTGTTAGATGATGAGGAACCATATGGAGAGTCTGCAAAATTTTACGAGCTGTTAAAAAAAGCGGAAGAGCCATTGTGGTTGGGTTGCAAGACATATTCAAAACTTTCTGCGGTCTCGGATCTTCTATCAATGAAGATGGAATATAATATAACCGATCGTAATTTTGATGCAATGCTGAGGATTATTAAGAAGATGTTAACAGAAGATGCAGAATTAGCTGATAATTATTACAAAATGAAAAAGATGATGCGGAAGATGGGTTTAGCAGAAGTTAAAATAGACTCATGCATAAATCACCATATTCTATATTACGGTGAACATCAACATTTACAACGGTGTCCTGAATGTAATGAGCCAAGATATCAGACAGCTAGTAAGAGTGGAACCAAAATATCGAGAAAGATTCTATGTTATTTCCCGTTGACTCCGAGATTGAAACGACTATATTATTGTAAAAAAACGGCGAAGTACATGACATGGCACGCGGAACATAAAGTCGATGAATATATGGAGCATCCATCCGAAACTGATTGTTGGAAAGAATTGATGTCAGCTTTTCCTACATTTAATGATAAAAAGAGGAATTGCGTTATAGGTTTATGTACAGATGGGTTTAATCCTCATGGAAGAAGTAGAGATTACTCTTGTTGGCCAGTAATGACAACGCCATATAATCTACCCCCATGGTTATGTAATAAGCGACAGTTTATGTTTCTTTCGTTGTTAGTACCAGGACCTACACATCCGGGAAAGTACATTGATGTTTATTTACGTCCTCTTATCGATGAGTTGAAAATGTTATGGGTCGATGGAGTTGATACATATGATGCTAATAAGAGTCAAACATTTAACATGAAAGTAGCTCTGCTTTGGACGATAAATGACTTCCCAGCATATGGAATGTTATCTGGATGGAGTACGCATGGACGTAAAAGTTGTCCATATTGTATGGATAGTACTAAATCATTCCAGCTTCAACACGGTCAGAAACCATATTTTTTTTATTGTCACAGATGATTTCTTCCAAATAATCATCCATATCGAAGACAGAAACATTCTTTTAAAAGGTATACAATTGATCTTTCAGATCCTCCACCAATTAAGACAGGCGATATGATATTATCATACTTGGAACAATTTGAGAAATCAGCCTTAGAAAATGGAGATAAAACAAAAAACCTTCCTGATTTTGGTGACAGTCATAATTGGATTAAGAAGAGTATATTTTGGGAGTTACCATATTGGAGTAAGCTACTGATACGACACAACTTAGATGTTATGCATATAGAGAAAAATGTGTTCGATAGCATCTTCTACACTGTTATGAATGTAATTGGTCGATCAAAAGATACAGTAAAGTCTCGTCGTGATTTACAACTCATATGTAATCGCCCAGAATTGCATATCAAGGAACATGATAGTGGAAGGGTTGAAGTTCCAAAAGCAAAGTATACCTTAGATAGAAATCAAGTTAAGGTTGTTTGTGAATGGACAAGTAAATTGAAGTTTCCAGACGGATATGCATCAAATTTTTCCAATTTGGTCGATCTGAAGAAGTTTACATTTAAGGGAATGAAGAGTCATGCCTGCCATGTTTTTATGGAAAGATTACTACCGTTAGTGTTCAGAGGATTGTTACCAAAAAATATTGTCGATGCTCTTTCAGATGTAAGCAGATTTTTCCAGGTGTTATGCTCGTCACGCATACACCGCATGGAGATGGATTATCTTCAAAAAAATATTCCTGTGATTATGTGTAACCTGGAGAAGATATTTCGGCCTTCATTTTTTGATTCGATGAAGCATCTGATGATTCATATTCCATGGGAAGCAAAAGTTGGAGGATCGGTAAAATATCATTGGATGTATCCATTTGAAAGGTAATTAAATGTATTATAATGTCATTCCTTATTTACTATTTGGACTAATTGTTTAACCTATTTTCTTATAGGTTTATGTTCTTTCTTAAAAGAAATATCCAAAACAAAAGTAAAGTTGAAGGATCTATAAGTTCACAATATATATATGAGGAAGTCGCAACATTCTGCGCAAGATATCTTCCAGAAGATGTGGAGACTATCCACAATAGATGCAGGAGGAATGAGACAATTTCTTCCGATGAAGAACCTTGCATCAGTATCTTTCGGCCATCCACTCATCTAATAGGCAAAGCAACTGAACATTTCTTATCGAAACAAGAGAAGGATGCTGCAGAGTTGTACGTATTAGACAATTGCGAGGAAATAACACCATATGTTCAGTAAGTATTTGAATTACTTTATGTATATATTCATCACAAGTAATGAATATTTTTCTCTTATAAATTGTAGGGAATTTAGACAGAAAATTATGGAGGAAAATCCTATGTACTCAGATGACGAAGTTTTGAGCACTTATAGAAATCAATTTCCAGCGTGGTTTAAAGACCGCTCAAAACAGTTGGACGGTGGTGATTTCTATTCTCATATTTTAAAATATTTTGGAGAAGGACCTGTTTATAAGGTTCGATCATACAACTCATGTTACAGTAACGGGTATCGTTTTCATACCTTAAATTCTGGTAAATATTTGACAACTCAAAATCATGGAGTGATGGTTCGCGGATCTTGTTATGAGGAAGATCATCTGAATTATTACGGAATTTTAAAGGAGATTATAGAAGTGGAATATAGTATACCAGGCTTGAATAAAGTAGTTCTTTTCTTGTGTGATTGGTATGAACCCAATGGAGGTGTAGTACTTGATAAAAGAAATAACATTGTCGACGTGGTGCAAAGGAAATTTATACGCAGATTTGAACCATTCGTCTTAGCATCTCAAGTGGATCAAGTATGTTATCTCCCACAAATATCAAAGAAGAGAAAGAGCATTGAAACAGTAACTGTTGTGAAGATAAATTCTCGAGGTTATATCTCCAATGATTCCAGTAATCAGGAAGATGACATAGATGAAGCATTTACACCGACAAATGAAAGAATAGACTTAACATAAGAAGTCCCAGTTATCGAATCCATTCGATTGGCTGATAATGAAGTTTTGTGTGTTGACTTACAAGATGATACTGACTCCGGAAATGATTACTCGGAAAACTCAGAAAATGAAGAAATATCCTTTAATCCCACCGAAATAAGTGATGAATATTAGTTGTAAGTTTTATTATACAATTATAATTGAATTAACTAAAATCTTAAATAATAAATATGTAATGCATCATTATTACAGTCATGGAGGTTTTGGACGTGGCGGGGCGCATGGATCACATAGATCCAATCGTCCATCTTCCTCGGACACACCTTCTTCCAGTAGGCAGCCCACCCCGGATGTTGTTCCTGATTCACAGTCCGACGAGGTTCGCCGGGTAATAGCTTACTACGAGTCTCTTGGTTATCCTCCGCCACCCTTTTACGTAGGAGGCTATGGAGAGCCATCTACCTCAGCAGCCCCTACAGGATTCGCAGTCCAGGTTCCCATACTAGCACGGACATCGATGGGTTCTGACTCTCCTTCTTCTGGACGGCCGAGCACATCCGTGCCTTTACCCACTGCAGTTGGACAGACGTCGGCGTCCCACCCTTTGTTGGAGGTTACGGCTGATGGGAGTTAAAAATTTTATAGATTTTATCTTTAAATAATTTTCAAATTTTTATAAATTGTATGGAAGTTAAATTTTCTAGTAAATGCAGGGATTTTTTTAACAGCAACAGGGTGGCAAAGGAGATAACCAACATAATAAAGACACAATTGACTTCCATGCAATTTAGATGGTGTCGCATCCCTGCTGCAGAGCAGGAGAGACTGTTTGACATGTTTCTGGTAAGAAATGTTTCTAAGAAGTGATACAGAATTTTTTGGTCAAGTTTTTTGTATCTTATAAATTGTTATAATTTTTCAGAGTAGGTTTCGCCTTGGCTCTGGTCTGGGAAAGGAGGTTTATCGTAGAGCCTTCATTCGTTTGGCAGAAAAGAGAATGAGCGATACATTTTTCAAGGCAAGGAGAGACTCGCATGCGAAGACGGGATGCGAGGAGATGAATTTTGAGGAGATGAAGAGGTTCCCTCCGTCATGGTGTACGGAGGATAGGTATTATACTTGGCAAATAATTTATATTACACTTTTTAAAATAATCAATTAACATAACATAATCCTTCCAGATGGGTGGATTTCTATGATTCATTCGTTGCGGATGATGAGTTTGGAAGAAGATCTACGGCGGGAAAGACAAACCGCCAAAAACAAAGGATTAAGTCGACCAGTGGCTCTAAAAGCCACAATCGGATTAGAGCGGAGATGGTATTACCATTTAAAATTATTTTTTGGAGATCTACTTTAATATAATGCAATGTTGTAATAGATCTTAAAAAAATTTTCAGGCTGCTAGGTTGGAAAGGGAACCCTCTTTTCAGGAGTGGTGGTCGAGGTCCCACATGAGTGGGAGAGAAGGAGAGTCGCAATGGTCCACTCCTGAAGCAGGATAATTGTTGGTAAGTCTATCAATTTATTTACAATTAAATGATATATTATAACTTATTTATATATATTGTAAACTTTGTATTTCAGGATCGTTATCTGGCACTATCTGCAGAAAAATGGGGTGTCGATCCAACTGGAGAGCAACCACCATTTGATAAAACGATCTGGAAGCAGGTATATATGGATAAATATTATTTTACTATATTCATTTCTAATATATTATTTTATATTAAAAATTGAAAAACTTATAAGGTGTTGGAGGAGAGGGACGTTGTGGCGAATAGGAAGCAGACGCTTGGTGGTCTTCCTCCATATTATGTGGAGGAACATCGTCACTCCTATTCTGCATACTCTCAGTCGTCGTACACGCAACCACATCCGTCCTAATCAACAGTTCCAATGGAGTCGCAGATGGCGATGGTGGTGGAGCAGGTGACGAAGCTCCGAGAGGAGTTCACGGCGTACATGTAAGTATTCTTCCTATAGAATGAGTAATCATTTTAAATTTCTATATCTACAAAATGCATGTAATAGATAAATATCTTCCATATATAATATAGGTCGCAAGGACGTGCATCTCAACCTGAAGAGATTGAATTTGATAACGAAGAGGAGGAGGAGAATGACCCTGAAGAAGAGGCACGCATGTATGCGAGGTTCAAAGAAAAGGAGAAAGAAAAAAAGAAATCAAAGCAGGGTTTAGTGTCCAAATTTTTTAGATCAAAGAAGAAGTAAATATTTGGTGGTTTGGACCTGTATTTTTTTTAAACTTTCAGCACATCTTTTAATTTATATGAACTTTGTTGGCTTTGACTTGTTTGTAATATTTAGATATTAAATTAGATTGTTTATTTCTGAATTCATGTATATTGCGTTCCTTTAAATTCTTAAAGCTAGTTATCTTACTCTACGAACTGCTATAATATATATACCCTTAGGGAGCTACCTGCAGTGGTTTATTGGCAGGGTATACAGGTTCGACGGGGCGTTGAAACCCTCTCCAACCTGTATATTTTTTTCCTGGAAATCACTTTGGGCGAGCACATGTGCTCGCCCGGTGCTCCGTGGGTAATCGCAAATTATAGAGGAGGCGATCACATCGGCGAGCACGTATGTGCCCGCCAGGGAGCGGGCGAGCGCATAGCGTCCCGATGTGCTCGCCCACCAGCCGTGGTGACTCTCACAGAAGCGAACACGCCCTTAACGAGCACATGTGCTCGCCCACCCCTCGGGCGTGCACATGGCGTGCACATAACGAGCTTTTATGTGCACGCCAATCCCGCCTTTTTTGTAGTGTTTAACCGCCATAACTCGCTATTTGATTTCGTGGTTTTAGCCCCTAGACATAGGATTTTCTGGTTGATTGTGATGTAAATTTCTAAGGCCCAACACCTAATAGATTATCTGTTCCTATAGAACGTAATTGGACCTTGATAAAAATTAACTGAAAAAGTTAACTTAATCGTTTGAGAGGTCGCGTACCGCTAGAGGCTGTATACAGCGTTGGCAGGATCCGTTGTGGCGGACACCGATCGGCATCAGAGATCGAACTCAGACCTCTCTCTGTGATTACTTAGCTATATGTTCTTCACGATCTATAGAAGTTGCTTGTCTAAGGCTGATTTCCACGTGCATCATATAGTTAGTTTACATTATGTATTTAAATTATACGCGGATCATATCGCATGTAGAGTGCTGGAGTAAGGTACGTATTTTTCTATATCTGCATGCATCATCGTGTTTGACCGTGCATTGGCTTTTTTGACCTCCTCCCCTTGTTTTTGGACGCAAATCACTTGAAGAGGAAATCAAAAAGCTCGTTAGATGTATATTTTTGAAAAAATCCAAAAAAAAATAGAAAACCAAAAAATTAAAAATTGGGACTGCTAATTGAACTTGATCCTTAAAATTAAATGTAATTGACCACTTCATTGTTTTGGGAGAGCAACCCCCTCATTGTCTGCGCTTTTACTCGCTCGCATACACACTAAGGAGTAGTGCATAAATCATATTCAAGCCTCTTAAGTGTTTGTACAAATTTTGTTGATCACCTAACTCTAAAATCGAAAAGATAAAAGACCAAATCTCATGGTCTTCACTTTGTGTTGAGTTGGTGAACTGGGGATTTGCTTTGTGTTTTGTATGCCTTTGGTGTTAGTCGGTTACAATCATCTTCCTGAATCATTAGCAGTCACCTTTCCTCTCTCCCACCATCTCTCACCCTCTCTCTTCTTTCCCATCTTCTATCTCTCTTTCTACTCTCCCACCCTCCCGCCCTTCATTTCCCTCTCTTCATGATGGGTCGCATTCCATTCCAGCCGGATTTTACGGCTTCTTCATTTCATGTCTATCATTCCCGCCCATTCTCTCGGGAGGTCGGAACCCCGTCCGATTTCACATCTTCTCCCTACCACCTTCATTTTCGGGACATGCTGTGAGTGACACCCGAAGAGTTCAGATTGACAATATATGACACACGGGTGCTCACCTTGTTGAGATGAGAGTACATCCCATAGGCGATCATATGGTGCAGTTTCGAGTGTTAGACGACTTCTATCCTAGGATATTGGATGAGTACACAGATCAGGAAGCCCAGTCCGCTTCTACTTTGAGACCCTTTGTTCTGGATTTAGAGTTAATTGATCTACTGCCCAAATTTTTAGGGGAATTGCACGAGGATAATATTTGCATATCAATGAGTTTGAGGATTTTTGTGGGACACGATCATATTCTAATGTCACTTCTGAGGAAATGATGCTGATTATCTTTCCATTTACACTTCAGAGTAGAGCTAAGAGTTGGCACAGACGATTGGGAAGGAAGATTGCTACATGGGGAGATTTAAGATCATTATTTTTGAAGAAATTTTACCTGTAGAGTAGAGCAGAAATGATGCGGTCGTGTATTCATGATTTTTCAGTTAACCCCCAGAAACCATTGATAGATTCATGGTTGAGGTTACGAGAACTTTTGAGGCGATTTCCGGATCATGGATTTTCGATGACTGACCTTAACCACATCGCCATGAGGGGGAGGACCGCAGAGCAGATTTCATATGTCATTACCTCCTGTGGTGGTTCACACCACTGTCCCAACTTGGATTTCGTTGAGACCATCTTGGATTCACTTTCAGACACTCCATATACATGAGATGATTTATTCGGGATAACACATGAGGGAGAGATGACAACAGTTGAATGTGTGACACACCATGCTGATCTTGATAGCACACACAAATCAGAGGATATGGATACTACTACTTCTCATTTGATGGATGTGTTGCCTATTGTAGCGAGTTCCCAGAGCCGGACATTGGTTGAGGACCATTTGGATTTACAGACAGATTTTGAGCCAGCCCCGCTCTTTCACGTAGAAGATTCTTCGATTCTAGATCTGCTAGGATCCAAAGAGATAGAGGGGGAACCCACATATCAGCCATCCTCTGAATCTTTCCAGTATCCATACGCAGTTGGTTCAGTGTCTTGTCTTCAAAAGATCTTCTTAGACTCAGAGATACATATTGATTCATCTCAACATAGAGAGCTTGATGAGGGACCGATTTTTGATTCGACAGACCTTGCTAGTCCCATATTTGAGCCATGTGTCCTCCCATTTAATGAGGTCGATATATTTTTGGAGGACAGGATATTTGACATCATCGATCCCAAGTTCCCTGATGATTCAACATTACTCCCCGAGGGTTATCAGCGGGAGGATGCCATGGACCATGAGTGCTCGGTTTCACTTTCTAGGAGTGTATCTGATATGTCGGATCACGAGACCGAGTATTTTGATTATTCTGAGCATGAATTTGAGGTTTCTTTCCTCGACGACCCTCACGAGGATGACCTGATCTTTGAAGTATTCGATGATTTCTTTGATTTGTCTACATTATATGCATCGGATATCAACCTTTATAGTGATTCTCCTGACCATGACCTTCCTTATATATTAGAGACTGTGATTGACGTGGAAGATTCCCTGACAGATCCTTTCTTCTCCATGTTCGACTTCTTCGGCTCTAGCCTTTCACTCCATACAGATCTTGAGCCGACGATTTCTTTTGTGCTACCGGGGCTCGACTTCATCTGCCCATATCTTTACCCGGTAGCAGACACCCGCCTGATTTATTACCTGGGTGTTATCATTTGCTCTCTTGACCCTCCCGACTCTGTTGTTGTTCTCCCACCAAGACGACAACAACAGTATGGTATTCACCTGACATATGCCATCTTGAACCTTGATACGACGTTATCCTAACATTTGCGCCCAGCTAGGGGCGTAAACTCTAGCGCTTGTTGAGAGGCACCTCAACACGGATCGACTCACATCTGTATAGACCATCTATCCATATCATACATTCTTTCTGTCTCACACCCCATCTTCATCTCCTGATCATTCCATACTTAGGGTGTACTTTACCCTAAGGGCCTGTTTGGTTGCAGGGTTGGGCAGGGTTGGCCCAACCCTGGTTACTATTCACAAGTGTACTTCCCCCTCACAGATTACTATTCACCCACCCCAACCCAGCCCAACCCAACCCAGTCCAACCCAGCAACCAAACAGGCCCTAAGTATAGGGGGTGTTAGACTTGTGATTATTCTTTTGATTCTTTTTACCTTTGTTTTGCTGCCTATACTTAGGGATATTTTACCCTAAGTATAGGGGAGGTAGATTCTGTACATTCTACTCCTCGGTTTTCCCTTTGTCTACAGTCTTCTATACTTAGGATTACTTGATCCTAAGTATAAGGGGATCGCCGACTTCTATTGATTTTATATTCTTCTATTCGTCGTTGTGGTATACCATTCTTTTCACTTTTCTATACGCAGCATGAGTTATGTCTTTCTTTTTAGCTCTTTGATCACTATGAGGACATAGTTCGAGCTAAGTATAGGGGGGTGTCGTATATATTGTATATATACTTTAGGCATAACTCGTACTTTCATTTTTTTAATATGCCTAAAATACAGTGTAAATACTTAAAAAACTAACTAATAAAAAGATGCAAGATATTTCCTCAAAATTCTTTTCGTATATACTGATTAATAAATCAGGGTAAAATATTTTGAAAATATTTTAAAAGTAGTTTGAAAATCTATTTGAAAAATCTTTTGAAAACTATTTGAAAAATGTTTGAAAAATATTTTCAACCTTTGTAAAAAAATTGTGGTTTGTAAAAATTTTTCTCTTTGTGTGAAATAAAATTATTTTGTAAAAACTATTTGCAAATGTTTGGAAAAATTGTGTGAAAAATTATTATGAAAATCTATATATACAGTTTGAAAAATGTTTGCAAAATAGTTTTCAAATGTGTGTAAATGTTTGTAAAACTGTGTGAAAAATTGTTTTGGACTACAGTTTTCAAAATTATTTGTAAAATTATTTTCAAATAAATTTGAGGAATATATGCATCACAAAAATAAAATTATGAATAAAATATAAAATAAAAAAACAACTCTGTATATACTTGAATTAATTACTCAAGTTGTAAATTATTGCATCTTATTCTTGTGAACTAATCAACTCACTCTTGTGTAAATATGTATCTTTTCCCTTATTAAAAAAAATTCTTGTATATATGTGTATATATTACTAAATTTTTGTATTAAAAAAACTTTTTGCATGTGCATCATCATTTTCAAAAATCCATAAAAATTTCAAAATTTTGAAAATTGTTTCACAAAAAGATTTTGTTTTCTTTTCCTTGCATGTACATATTTTCTTGCATTTGCATGAGCATTTTTCAGGATGATCTTGACATATAAACTAAGTCTGGAATAAATTTGAAGAATGGAGATTAGTTGGACCTTAATACACTTAATTTCAGAGGAACCTTATAAGATTTAGAGTTAAGACTTTTCAGGTCCTAGTGACTTAATTCTTTGAGTCCATAAGACTATGTTCACATGTCATCTTGATAAGTCTAAGTAGAATATGTAACAACACACGCATGATTCTTTCAGACCGTGGCGTACCTTGGACAATGCACTCTACACGTAGCTCTTCATGGATGAGGTAGTGAGGGGGAAGAATCTTTTGGCTTGGGGTAGCATACGAGGGTAGTACATCTAGGCGGAACCTCTCGTCCTCCTCTAGGGAGGGAATTGCATCTCAACCTGGTTTGGTGATGTTGATGTCTAAAGATAGGAGCTGTGGGGTTGCAATAATGCTTCAAAAGAGGGATAGTCTACTGGCTCAAGAGGAAAAACTCCTTATGTACATGCTGCACCTTGTATATATTGACAAAAAAAGAAAAAAAGGAAGAAAAAAATGCAAAATCTCCAAAAGTGGACAGGCCTGATAGAAAAATAAAATGCATGTCGGAGTGTATATACAAGTAAAAAAAAGAATAAGAGCTTCAAAGTCATATATTTGTGAGCTTGCAGTGGGTGACATGGCTACACTGGTCATGCATCCAAGGATAGGTATACACTGGTTACCGTCCATTCTCTTCTCCATCCCCTCTTCTTGAGCTGGTTGTACTTGAACTTAGAAAGGAATATCCTCGCTCCTCGAGGAAAGAGTTGCCAGACCAAGGGATTAGAGTTACCTTGTTGAGATTCTTTGTTACTTCTGAGATGAGGAGCTGTATTCACTTACACGTACAAGTAAGAATTCATAGTCACAAGAATTTGTGTATGTAGACTTGTTATGATCTGACTGTTGAGGAGACCTGAATAGTAGTCTTATGGAACTTAGAAGTTGTTAGGTTTTAAATCCATTTCCCATTAAGGTTCCGACACACTAATAATCCTAATGTCTGACAGAGCTCCATACTACATTTTTATGAAGATAAGTTTAAAAGTCAATGTTGTTCTAACTTCTTTCCTTTTTCTTTTCTTTATTTTCATCTTCACTTATTTTCCAAATAAGTGTTTGCTAAGGGACTAGCAAAGATAAAGTATAGGGGAATGATGAATCCATGATTCATCGCCTTTATTCTTTTATTTTAGCCCCTTTTCCTTAGTCAAATACCTGTAAATACCCCTTAATTGCATAAAATTACCATTCTTCATGCATTTGTTAAAATTGCATTTTTAACACTTTTTGTACATAAATAAAAGAATAAAGAAGAAAAGAAAAATAAAAGGATGTATTTATGAAATAAATACAGACTGACCCAAACCCTGAGAGAAGGTCAAGACTTGACCTGATCGACCAGGAATAAAGTAGGGGGAGATAGGGTCTGCTGTCGAAAATCCAAAAATATTTTGTGAATATTTTTCATGTATATTTGTACAAAACTTACATTATTTCATTTGTACATAATTTGATCTCAAAGTAATTATTTTTGTAAATAAAACTTGTAAATAAAAATGTGTTGTAAATAATAAAAATATTTGTAAATTAAAATGTTGTATATATTGCAAATAATTACACCTAGAAAAAGCCGCAAAGTGATAATTGAAACACCAATTCCGGCTCCATACGAGTCAATTGAACCAAACTCACTTCCATCGTACTCTAAATTAAATTATCTTTCTAATGGCTGTGGTTTCATAATTTTTGGAGTTACGGTTAAAAAGTCGGTTTTCTAGGGTGTTTTGTGCAGTTTTCCGATATATTTATTGTATATATTTATTTATATTTATTTTTTTAGAATGTCTATAATTGTAAATATTATTTTCATTAAAAAATAAAATTTAAAAAAAATTCTTTTATAAAAATTATTTCCTTATATGTAACTATGTATATTGTATTATATGTGTATAATATATGTATACAATTAACATCCTTAAATACAAATCACCAAAAAATTAATTATCTCACATTAATTAATTTATTTTATTTTATTACAAACTTTATTATTTGATTTAGTGGATTTATGTGAATTAATTGATTTTATAACATACCATGCATATAAGATTTGATTTTATTCCTTTAATGGCCACCATTAAGGTGGCTAATTCATTTTTGGTAATTACTTTATTTATTTATTTAATTTAATTCCGAATTTCGAAATTAATTAATTATTTATTTTATTTATTTAATTATTATATTTAATTAACAAATAAACACTTTCCTTATTTGTAAATATTTTCCATTTTTGATTTTCGTCTCTTTTTAATGGGCTCCTCCTCCCTCATTTCTTTTTTGATCGATCTTTGGTGGAGAGGAGCCCGATCTTCGAGTGGTTTCTTGTTGCAGAAGGGTGCTTAGCCTCCGAGCCGTCCAATGACTACGTGTCAGCCCTCGTCGAGGCCATCATAGCATGTTTGAACCCCGAGGTGAGATCCACTTTACTTCCTATATTTTCCTAGGTAAATCGTAGGCTTAGAATTTTGCGTAGGTGTAGTGATTAAGTTTTAGATCTTAGAACTAAAAAATCTCCAACACACATTTTCGCCCGACACTGATTTTCCATCTCATCTTCTCAATCCCTACATTTCTTGTTCTATCTCGCACAACCCCTCACATCCGACCACGCATGGTGGTCGGATTTTTGGATCTTCCTACCACTTCGTCAAGATCCAAGACATTCACCAACTCCACTTTGTTTATAAATAAAAAAATTGTATCTTGTTTACAAATATCTGTTTTTGCAGGATACAAAAAAAATATTTTTTTTCTTTTCCTCTAACCTCTATTTTTGCAGGAAAATAAAAAAAATTATAGTTACTATTCTCTAACGTTTGTTTTGCAAGTTCATTTAATAAAAATAAAAAAAAACAAAAAAACTTCTTTTTATATTTCTGTTTACATTTTCTATTTCAAAAATAAAAAAATTTTCCTTTGTTATCATTTCTGTACATAATAATAAAAACAAATAAATAAAAAATAAACAAAAAAATCTGAAGCCGTAGGGACATCACCCCCCGCTGCCTACCATCCACGCCACCACGCTCCACCGGCGCCGCCCGTTCCCACGTCCATCACCACCCTGCAAGCAGGCGACCGCGTGCCTCCAGTCGCCGCCCGTGCGCGACCTCCACCAAAGTCGCGGCCCCGCCGAGCTCCTGCGCCCCCTGAGCCATCTCCGCATGAGCGTGGCACCTCCTTCCAGCCAGACCGCCTCTGTGTGCGCGCGGCCGCGTGTTTCCCTCCAGCTCCCCTTTGGCGACGACGCCCCAAGAACCTTCCTTGTGCTTTGTGAAGAATGAAGGGCACTCAAGAACCCTAGGGGGCATTATAAAAAGAATTTGGTAAATTTGCAGATAAGCCTTTTAAAGTTGTTTAAATTTCAGATACGCCCCCACTTCAGAACTGCACATGCAAGTCATGATCCTCACTGGGTAATTTGCACATTTGCTCCAGAAGTTTAGTTCTATTATTATTTTATGCAAGAACTTTGTTTATTTGAATTTCGACCTTGCATTTCTAGAACCATAATTTGTTAGACCGTTGAATGGAATAGACGTTTATCTAGCTTTAAAAATTTTGTGAAAATTTGTGTTTGCTCCTGCCATGGTGTTTTTCATTGTATAAAAATTTCATAAATGTTTGTCATCATTTGACATATTTAAAAAATAAAAAACTATGTATTTTTCTCTGCCCGAAATTACAAAATCCATAAAAAATCGAAAAATTGTTTAAAAATTCAAAAAAAAATCGTTTAGGTGTATTTTGATGTGATTTAATTTCTGACCAAATTTTGTGTATTTTTCATTTATAAAACTCCAAAAAAATACGAAAATAAAATATCTTAAAAAGTGTATAAAATTTTAGAAAAATTCAAAAAATATGATTTCAGTTTCTAATTGCAGATAATGTTTTGTAGTTTATTTTAAAAAAAATCCATGAATTTTGAATTTTTAAGTATTTTTAAATTACAAAATACTCCTGATTGTGAATAGTTAGCTCTATTTTGCACTGTTTGATTTTTAGAAAATCACAAAAATATAAAAAAAATCCGAAAAAAATTACCAAAAATATTTTAAAATATATAAAACACAAAAACATTTTCATTATAATTTTCTGAGTATTTTTAATTTTTTTGGAAAAATATAAAAAGAGTGTTGTGTGTGCATTTTCATCCTTTCTGCTTGTTTTTAAAATTTTAAAAAAATTAAAAATTAAAAACCACTAAAAATTCACTTCTGAAAATTGACTGCATATTTTTTAACTCGTGCTCCTTGTGTTCGACCCTTGTCGCTATACCAGGTAAAAAGAATAGAGAAAAGCCGCTTACATTTGCTTTGATTGATTTATCTTTTTCTGAGTGGTTTATTTATATTTTTTCTTGATTGACCGCGCTTGGTGATTTGGGTCACAACAACCATTTTTACTTACATACTTAACGTGATTGTCAGGCGTGTCATCAGAATGGCGCCGTTGCCGGCGAGCACGACTTTGTAGCCATTTTTCTATTTTTATCTCTCTATATAATAATTATTTTCTGACCTTCTCTCTCTAATTTTTGTGTGAGGTACTGCTTGGATGACTTGGAATTTAATTTTTAGAGGACTCGCACAGGTGGAAGAGCATGGACGAGAAGAAGACTGTCATTTTACTTGAGAGAACATTTCTGCATACTTGTAATAATTTAGGACTCTAAACTTTTGAACTGTGGACACTTGGATTATTTATTCGGGGTCTGTTTCTTCGAGCATCGGTGTGCTCGGGGGACCTCATCACTATTTTCCGTATTTTCTTGATTTAACATACATAACTCGCTATTTGATTTCGTGGTTTTAGCCCCTAGACGTAGGATTTTTTGGTTGATTGTGACGTAAATTTCTAAGGCTCAACACCTAATAGATTATCTGTTCCTATAGAACGCAATTGGACCTTGATAAAATTTAACTGAAAAAGTTAACTTAATTGTTTGAGAGGTCGCGTGCCGCTAGAGGCTGTATACAGCGCTGGCAGGATCCGTTGTGGCGGACACCGATCGGCATCAGAGACCGAACTCAGACCTCTCTCTTTCTGATTAGTTAGCTTACTGTTCTTCACGATCAATAGAAGTTGCTTGTCTAAGGCCGATTTCCACATGCATCATATAGTTAGTTTACATTCTGTATTTAAATTATGTGCGGATCATATTGCATGTAGAGTACTGGAGTAAGGTACGTATTTTTCTGTATCTGCATGCATCATCGTGTTTGACCGTGCATTGGCTTTTTCGAACTCCTCCCCCTGTTTTTGGAAGCAAATCACTCAAAGAGGAAATCAAAAAGCTCGTTAGACGTTTATTTTTAAAAAAATCCAAAAAAAAATAGAAAACCAAAAAATAAAAATTGGGACTGCTAATTGAACTTGATCCTTAAAATTAAACGTAATTGACCACTTCATTGTTTTGGGAGAGAAACCCCCTCATTGTCTACGCTTTTACTCGCTCGCGTACACACTAAGGAGTAGTTCCCAAATCCAATTCAAGCCTCCTAAGTGTTTGTACAACTTTTGTTGATCACCTAACTCTAAAATCAAAAAGATAAAAGACCAAATCTCATGGTCTTCACTTTGTGTTGAGTTGGTGAACTGGGGGTTTGCTTTGTGTTTTGTATGTCTTTGGTGTGAGTCGGTTACAATCATCTTCCTGAATCATTAGCAGTCACCTTTCCCCTCTCCCACCATCTCTCACCCTCTCTCTTCTTTCCCATCATCTATCTCTCTTTCTACTCTCCCACCCTCCCGCCCTTCATTTCCCTCTCTTCATGATGGGTCGCATTCCATTCCAGACGAATTTTGCAGCTTCGTCATTTCATGCCTATCATTCCCGCCCATTCTCTCGGGAAGTCGGAACCCCGTCCGATTTCCCATCTTCTCCCTACCCGCCCTCCTATTCGGGACATGCTGTGAGTGACACCCGAAGAGTTAAGATTGACAATATACGACACACGGGTGCTCACCTTGCTGAGATGAGAGTGCATCCCATAGGCGATCATATGGTGCAGTTTCGAGTGTCAGATGACTTCTATCCTAGGACATTGGATGAGTACACAGATCAGGAAGCCCAGTCCGCTTCTACTTTGAGACCCTTTGTTCTAGATTTAGAGTTAATTGATCTACTGCCCAAATTTTTAGGGGAATTGCACAAGGAACCTTGTTTGCATATCAATGAGTTTGAGGATATTTGTGGAACACGATCATATTCTGATATCACTTCCGAGGAAATGATGTTGATTACCTTCCCATTTACACTTCAGAGTAGAGCTAAGCGTTGGCACAGACGATTGGGAAGGAAGATTGCTACATGGGAAGATTTAAGATCGTTATTTTTGAAGAAATTTTACCACCAGAGTAGAGCAGAAATGATGTGGTCATGTATTCATGATTTTTCAGTTAACCCCCAGAAACCATTGATAGATTCATGGTTGAGGTTACGAGAACTTTTGAGGTGATTTCCGGATAATGGATTTTCGATGGCTGACCTTATCCACATCGCCATGAGGGGGAGGACCGCAGAGCAGATTTCATATGTCATTACCTCGTGTGGTGGTTCACACCACTGTCCCGACTTGGATTTAGTTGAGACCATCTTGGATTCACTATCAGACACTCCATATACACGAGATGATTTATTCGGGGACAACACATGAGGGAGAGATGCCAACAGTTGAGTGTGTGACACACCATGCCGATCTTGATAGCACACACAAATCAGAGGATATGGATACTACTACTTCTCATTTGATGGATGTGTTGCCTATTGTAGTGAGTTCCCAGAGCCGGACATTGGTTGAGGACCATTTGGATTTACAGACAGATTTTGAGCTAGTCCCGCTCTTTCACGTAGAAGATTCTTCGATTCTAGATCTGCTAGGATCCCAAGAGATAGAGGGGGAACCCACATATCAGCCATCCTCTGAATCTTTCCAGTATCCATATGCAGTTGGTTCAGTGTCTTGTCTTCAAAAAATCTTCTCACACTCAGAGATACATATTGATTCATCTCAGCATAGGGAGCTTGATGAGGGACCGATTTTTTATTCGACAGACCTTGTTAGTACCATATTTGAGCCATGTGTCCTCCCATTTGATGAGGTCGATATATTTTTGGTGGACAGGATATTTAACAGCATTGATCCCAAGTTCCCTGATGATTCGGCATTACTCCTCGAGGGTTATCTGCGGGAGGATGTCATGGACCATGTGTGCTCGGTTTCACTTTCTGGGAGTGTATCCAATCTGTCGGATCACGAGACCGAGTATTTTGATTATTCTGAGCATGAATTTGAGGTTTCTCTCCTCGACGACCCTCGCGAGGATGACCCGATCTTTGAGGTATTCGACGATTTCACTGATTTGTCTACATTATATGCATCGGATATCAACCTTTATAGTGAGTATCCTGACCATGACCTTCCTTATCTATTCGAGATAGTGATTGACGTGGAAGATTCCCTGACAGATCCTTTCTTCTCCACGTTCGACTTCTTCGGCTCTAGCCTTTCACTCCATACATATCTTGAGTCGACGATTTCTTTTGTGCTACCGGAGCTCGACTTCATCTGCCCATATCTTTACTCGGTAGCAGACGCCTACCTAATTTATTACATGGGTGTTATCATTTACTCTCTTGACCCTCCTGACTCTATTGTTGTTCTCCCACCGAGACAACAACAGTACGGTATTCTCCTGACAGATGTCGTCCTGAACCTCGATACGGCGTTATCCTAACATTTGCGCCTAGCTAGGGGCGTAAACTCTAGCACTTGTTGAGAGGCACCTCAACACGGATCGACTCACATCTGTATAGACCATCTGTCCATATCATACATTCTTTCTGTCTCACACCCCATCTTCATCTCCTGATCATTCAATACTTATGGTGTACTTTACCCTAAGTATTGGGGGGTGTCAGACTTGTGATTATTCTTTTGATTCTTTTTACCTCTGTTTTGTTGCCTATACTTAGTGATATTTTACCCTAAGTATAGGGGAGGTAGATTCTGTACATTCTACTCCTCGGTTTTCCCTTTGTCTACAGTCTTCTATACTTAGGATTACTTGATCCTAAGTATAGGGAAGTCGTCGACTTCTATTGATTTTATATTCTTCCATTCGTCGTTGTAGTATACTATTCTTTTCACTTTTCTATACACAACACGAGTTATGTCTTTCTTTTCAGCTTTTTGATCACTATGAGGACATAGTTCGAGCTAAGTATAGGGGTGTAGTATATATTGTATATATACTTTAGCCATAACTCGTACTTTCATTTTTTTAATATGGCTAAAATACAGTGTAAATACTTTAAAAAAACTAACTAATAAAAAGATGCAAGATATTTCCTCAAAATTCTTTTTGTATATACTGATTAAAAAATCAGGGTAAAATATTTTGAAAATATTTTGAAAGTAGTTTGAAAATCTATTTGAAAAATCTTTTGAAAACTACTTGAAAAATGTTTGAAAAGTATTTTCAACCTTTGTAAAAATATTGTGGTTTGTAAAAATTTTTCTCTTTGTGTGAAATAAAACTATTTTGTAAAAACTATTTACAAATGTTTGGAAAAATTGTGTGAAAAATTATTTTGAAAATCTATATATACTGTTTGAAAAATGTTTGTAAAATAGTTTTCAAATGTGTGTAAATGTTTGTAAATTTGTGTGAAAATTGTTTTGGACTATAGTTTTCAAACTTATTTGCACAATTATTTTCAAATAAATTTGAGGAATATATGCATCACAAAAATAAAAAAATGAATAAAATATAAAATAAAAAACAAATCTGTATATACTTGTATAAATTACTCAAGTTGTAAATTCTTGCATCTTATTCTTGTGAAGTAATCAACTCACTCTTGTGTAAATATGTATCTTTTCCCTTATTAAAAAAATTCTTGTATATACGTGTATATATTACTAACTTTTTGTATTAAAAAAACTTTTGGCATGTGCGTCATCATTTTTCAAAAATCCATAAAAATTTCAAAATTTTAAAAATTGTTTCACAAAAAGATTTTGTTTTCTTTTCCTTACATGTACATATTTTCTTGCATTTGCATGAGCTTTTTTCAGGATGATCTTGACATATAAACTAAGTCTGGAATAAATTTGAAGAATGGAGCTTAGTTGGACCTTAATCCACTTAATTTCAGAGGAACCTTATAAGATTTGGAGTTAAGACTTTTCAGGTCCTAGTGATCTAATTCTTTGAGTCCATAAGACTATGGTCACATGTCATCTTGATAAGTCTAAGTAGAATATTTAACAACACACGCATGATTCTTTCAGACCGTGGCTTACCTTGGACAATGCACTCTACACGTAGCTCTTCATGGATGAGCTAGTAAGGGGGCAGAATCTTTTAGCTTGGGGTAGCATACGAGGGTAATACATCTAGGCGGAACCTCTCATCCTCCTCTAGGGAGGGAAGTGCATCTCAACCTGGTTTGGTCATGTTGATGTCTAAAGACAGGAGCTGTGGGGTTGCAATAATGCTTCAAAAGAGGGATAGTCTACTGGCTCAAGAGGAAAAACTCCTTATGTACTTGATGCACCTTGTATATATTATCAAAAAAAAGAAAAAAAGGAAAATTTGCAAAATCTCCAAAAGTGGACAGGCCTGATAGAAAAATAAAATACCTGCCGGAGTGTATATACAAGTAAAAAAAAGAATAAGAGCTTCAAAGTCATATATTTGTGAGCTTGCAGCGGGTGACATGGCTACACTGGTTGTGCATCCAAGGATAGGTAACTACACTGGTTACCGTCCATTCTCTTCTCCATCCCCTCTTCTTGAGCTGGTTGTATTTGAACTTAGAAGGGAATATCCCCGCTCCTCGAGGAAAGAGTTGCCAGACCGAGGGATTAGAGTTACCTTGTTGAGAGAGGATTTTTCTTTGTTACTTCTGAGATGAGGAGCTATATTCACTTACACGTACAAGTAAGAATTCATAGTCACAAGAATTTGTGTATGTGGACTTGTTCTGATCTGACTGTTGAGGAGATCTGAATAGGAGTCTTATGGAACTTAGAGGCTATTAGGTTTTAAATCCATTTCCCATTAACGTTCCGACACATTAATAATCCAAAGGTCTGACAGAGCTCCATATTACATTTTTATGAAGATAAGTTTAAAAGTCAATGTTGTTCTAACTTCTTTCCTTTTTCTATTCTTTATTTTCATCTTCACTTATTTTTCAAATAAGTGTTTGCTAAGGAACTAGCAAAGGTAAAGTATAGGGGAATGATGAATCCACGATTCATCGCCTTTATTCTTTTATTTTAGCCCCTTTTCCTTAGTCAAATACCTGTAAATACCCCTTAATTGCATAAAATTACCATTCTACATGCATTTTTTAAAAATTGCATTTTAACACTTTTTGTACATAAATAAAAGAATAAAGAAGAAAAGAAAAAGAAAAGAATGTATTTACGCAATAAATACAGACTGACTCGAACCCCGAGAGAAGGTCAAGACTTGACTTGATCGACCAGGAATAAAGTAGGGGGAGATAGGGTCTGCTGTCGAAAATCCAAAAATATTTTGTGAATATTTTCCATGTATATTTGTACAAAACTTACATTATTTTATTTATACATAATTTGACCTCAACGTAATTATTTTTGTAAATAAAATTTGTAAATTAAAATGTATTGTAAATAAAAAATATTTGTAAATTAAAATGTTGTATATATTGCAAATAATTACACCCAGAAAAAGCCGCAAAGTGATAATTGAAACACCAATTCTGACTCCATATGAGCTCAAATTGAACCAAACTCACTTCCATCGTACTCTAAATTAAATTATCTTTCTAATGGATGTGGTTTCATAATTTTTGGAGTTACGGTTAAAATGTCGATTTTCTGGAGTGTTTTGTGCAGTTTTCCCATATATTTATTGTATATATTTATTTATATTTATTTTATAGAATGTCTATAATTGTAAATATTGTTTTCATTAAAAAATAAAATTTAAAAAAATAAAAAAAAATAAAAAATTCTTTTATAAAAATTATTTTCTTATTTGTACCTATGTATATTGTATTATATGTGTATCATATATGTATACAATTAACTTCCTTAAATACAAATTACCAAAAAATTAATTATCTCACATTAATTTATTTTATTTAATTACGAAATTTATTATTTGATTTAGTGGATATATGTGAATTAATTGATTTTATAACATACCATGTATATAAGATTTGATTTTATTCCTTTTATGGCCACCATTAAGGTGGCTAATTCATTTTTGGTAATTACTTCATTTATTTAATTAATTTAATTCCGAATTTCGAAATTAATTAATTAGTTTTTTTATTTAATTATTATATTTAGTTAACAAATAAACTCTTTCCTTATTTGTAAATATTTTCCATTTTTGATTTTCGTCTCTTTTTAATGGGCTCCTCCTCCCTCATTTCTTTTTTGATCGATCTTTGGTGGAGAGGAGCCCGATCTCCGAGTGGTTTCTTGTTGCAGAAGGGTGCTTAGCCTCCGAGCCGTCCGGTGACAGCGTGTCGGCCCTCGTCGAGGCCATCATAGCATGTCCGAACCCTGAGGTGAGATCCACTTTACTTCCTATCTTTTCCTAGGTAAATAGTAGGCTTAGAATTTTGCGTAGGTGTAGTGATTAAGTTTTAGATCTTAGAATTAAAAAATCTCCAACACACATTTTTGCCTGACACCGATTTTTCATCTCATCTCGTGATCTCCTCATTTCACTTTCTACCTCACGCAACCTTCCACCTCCGACCACACACGGTGGTCGGAGACACGGATCTATCTCCCAATCGCGGATCCAAATCCATTCACCCCTCTTATTTTGTGCATAAATAAATAAAAAAATAAAAATATATAATATTTTTCCTATTTATCTCACGATTGTTTTTGTTGGAAAAATAAAAAATTACCTTTTTCTATCTCTAACATTTGTTTTGCAGGTTAAAAAATAATAAAAAATCATTTATCTTTTTCTCTAACAATTTATTTTGCATGAGTTAAATAAAAAAATTAAAAAATTCCTTTCTCTTTTATTTACATTTGCTGTTTTAAAAAACAACAAAAAATATATATACAATTTTTTTCTTGCTTCTTGTAACAGTTTCTGTACATAAAAATAAAAACAAAAAAATAAAAAAATTAAATAAAAAATCTGAAGCAAAGTCCACGGGCGGCCGCCCCCAGCCTCAGCTTCCTCCTCGCCGGGCGGCCCCCTCCGTCCCCACGCGCAACCGTCTGCACGCCGTCGCCCCACCAACTACCACTCGCCCCCGCGCTCGACACCTGTTGCCGAAGCCCTCGCCATCCTCCGTCGCAGGCTGCGCGACCCGAAGCCGCAGCCCCTCCGCCGAGAACCGTCCCCTTCTGAGCGGCGGCGCCCACGCATCGCGGCGCGACCTCGCGACTCCGACCAGCCACCACCTGCGCGACCCCTCGTCGCCCACATCCTCTCCGCTGCCAGCCATACGCTGCCGACGTCCCCTCCAGTGGTAGCCTCCCTGCGTGGCCCCGCCGTCTGCGATCGCCTCGGTGCAGCGCGACCCACCAGCACATCCCCTCCGTCGTGCAGCGCCGCTCCAGACGTTGCGCCCTTCGCTCCAACGCCCCGCGTGACCCCTCACCGCCTGGACTTCTCCTCCATCGACAGTTGTCCCCGCCATGTCCCTCCACGCGCGTGCCCCGCGTAGAGGCCTCCTCCGGCAGGCAGCGGTCTCGATGCTGCCGTCGTGCCCTCCGCGTGTGAACCGTCCGAGCCCCCCCCCCCTTTGGGCGGCGCCGCCCCAAGAATCTCCCTTGTGCTTTGTGAAGAACGAAGGGCACTCAAGAACCTTAGGGGGCATTAAAAAAAGAATTTGGTAAATTTGAAGATAAGCCCTTCAAAGTTCTTTAAATTTCAGAGACGCCCCCACTTCAGAACTGCACATGCAAGGCATGCTCCTCACTGTGTAATTTGCGCATTTGCTACAGAAGTTTTGTTCTATTATTATTTTTTGCAAGAACTTTGATTATTTGAAATTTCGACCTTGCATTTCTAGAACCATAATTTGTTAGACCCTTGAATATAATAGACGTTTAACTTACTTTAAAAATTTTGTGAAAATTAGTGTTTGCTCCTGCCATGGTCTTTTTCATTGTAAAAAAAATTCATTAATGTTTGCCATCATTTGACATATTTAAAAAATCAAAATCTGTGTATTTTTCTTTGCCCGAAATTACAAAATCCATAAAAATCGAAAAATTGTTTAAAAATTCAAAAAAATTGTTTAGGTGTATTTTGGTGTGATTTAATTTCTGACCAAATTTGGTGTATTTTTCGTTTATAAAACTCCAAAAAAATATGAAAAATGAAAAATCTTAAAAAAAATGTATAAAATTCTAGAAAAATCCAAAAATGTGATTTCAGTTTCTGATTGCAGATATTGTTTTGTAGTTTATTTCAAAAAAAATGCCAGGAATTTCGAATATTTTAAGTATTTTTAAGTTACAAAATACTCCTGATTGTGGATAGTTTGCTCTATTTTTCACTGTTTGATTTTTAGAAAATCACAAAAATATCAGAAAAATCCGAAAAAGTTACCAAAAATATTTTAAAATATATAAAACACAAAACATTTTCATTATAGTTTTCTGAGTATTTTTGACCTTTTTTGGAAAAATATAAAAGAGTGTTGTGTGTGCATTTTCATCCTTTCTGCTTGTTTTTAAAATTTTAAAAAAAAAAATCGAAATTCGAAAACCACTAAAAATTCACTTCTGAAAATTGACTGCATAGTTTTTAAATCGTGCTCCTTGTGTTCGACCCTGGTCGCTATACCATGTAAAAAGAATAGCGAAAAGCCACTTACATTTGCTTTGATTGATTTATCTTTTTCTAAGTGGTTTATTTATATTTTTTCTTGATTGACCGCGCTTGGTGATTTGGGTCACAACGACCATTGTTTAATTTACATACTTAACCCGAGTCTTAGGCGTGTCATCAATGCAGCTTTATAATCCTGGACAGTATCAGATGATAAATTGGTTGAGTCCAGTTGAACCTGAAGTTGAATATGAATTAAAGCCGCAATTCTTGAATTTGTTCGAGCTTCAACGGGAATGCACATGAGGAACCATACACATTCCTTAGATACTTTGAGTTATTTTGTACTAACCTTAGACATACTAGGGTTAGCTAGGACTACGTTAGACTCAAATATCTACCTTTTGCCTTGAAAGATAAGGTAGACTATTGGGAGAAGAACTTGGGGGTAGTTGTAACTACCTATACTCAATTCAAGAACCTTTTCCTGAAGAAGTTCTAGACTGTGAGAAGAACAAACATGATGTGATCTCGAGCCATGAGTTTCTCCCAATTACGGAATGAACCTTTCTGTGATACATGAGATATATTCAAGGATTTTTTGCAGAAGTGTCCTTGTCATGGACTAGAGCCTACCATCCTTGTTTAATCAGTGTTCATCATTCTTAACCCTGAGGTGCAGGGTTTATTCAGTGCTGTTTGTGAAGGTATCTATGCTTCACGTGGTGTGGACACTGTCTGGAAGGTGTTCGAGAGAATGGTCGAGACAAGTAGAGCACAGACTGCTGGCAGAGCTCATACAGAGACCCCCAACACATTCTCATCTAGAGGGGGAAGAAGGCAATTGATCTCTCTAAGGATATGATTCCAAGCATGGGAACCATAACAGATAAATTGATAGTTGTTGAGATGATCAACAAGAGGATGGATGAGTTGGACAATTGTTGAAACACGATTTTTAATTTTTTTTATTTAAGAAGAATGTATATATCTCAAGTGTGTCGTCGTAACCCAAAAATTGTCTCAAACAGAAAATATTTTTTTATTCTAGGAAAAAAATAAAACAAATGCTATTATTTAAAATGTATAGCTAATCAGGATCAAAATCAGGGGGCTACAATATCCGAGGGTTATTTATTTATTACTATTTAAAAAGAATTTTCTTTCCTTTTCTTTTTATTGTTTTTATATCTTTTAACATTTTTTAAATTTTTATGGATTTTAATATTTTTATATTTTATGATTTCTGATTTTAAAATTAATTTTAAATTTTTTAGTTTTTATATTTTTTAATTTTAAAAGAACATAATTTCTAATTACATATAAAAAATAAATAAAGGATCTTTGTATTTTTTAAATGTAGTAAAAATAGTCAAAATGCATAATCAATTTCTTTTGTGTTTTCTCTAATTTTCTACTTTTTTGTGATTTTTGTATATTTTTTAGATTTTTTAAGAATAAAAATAATGAAGAGTGAACGATGCAAAATTAAGCTAAGGTTCTTGGGGTCTTAAAATATAAATTAAAAGAAAATAGATTGGAAATCAACTCAAAATAGAAGAGAAATTTTCAAGATTTGAAACAAGCTTAATTATGAATGTTCTAATTTTTGTGTGAACTTATATAAATGTTTTGAGTTTTTTTTATTTTTTTTAAATTTGTAGGGTTTTTTGGAAGTGGGAGCAGAAATGAATACAAAATTATCCAACTCTTTTCTTGTCCACTTATTGTTTTTATGGGTTTTTAATTTTATTTATTTTATCTATATATTTTTTATAATTTTTATATTTTGATTTTTTTATTTTATATTTTTATTCTTTTTTATATTTTCTTTTTTTTATAAATACAATATAGCCTATATAAGGTTTTATTTAAGAAATACACAAAATTATATTTATAAAGGCTATTAAATATATATATATAATTTGCAAAATAAAATGTTTGGGTTTTAAATATTTTTTTAATGTTTTTGTATTTTTCTCAGAATTTTTTCTAATTTTTATGTATTTTTAAAGTCAAAAATATTCTGAATGTGGGATTAAAACATAATCTGAATTTAATTTGGGTTTTAAAAATAATACTCCCAAAATTACTCAAATTAATTTTAATATGTAAAAAATAATATATAGATAATTTTTTAACAAAAAACATATTTTTGAGATTTTTGTTGAATTTCTATATTTTTTTTGGATTTGGAGCTTTCTGATATTTTAATTTTCTTTAACTATTTTTAGGGATTTTTTATTTCTGGACTCAATAAATATCAAAATACATCATATATAATTTTTTGGAATTTTTCAAAAAGTTTTTATATTTTTTGGTAATTTTAAAATTAGACAGGGTTTATTTAAGCTCTTTTTAAATTTTAGTAATTGGGTTAAATGCTCAAAATGCAAAAGGGACACATGGTGTGAAAATGCACTACATGGGGCATCTAACCCTATTTTTATGGAATTTTTGGAGCTAAATAGCTATTTTTAATAATTAGGTAAAGGTCATAAAAATAAAAAGGCCTGGCAGGGGCATAACTGTAAATAAAATAAAAGACAAGGAGCTCTGTGCAATTTTGCCAACATGAAACATCCTTTATTTAATATTCTGGTGTTATTTTACAATTTCCAAAATGGCCAGGGACATACATGTAAAATACCCATTTTGTCACCTCACGTGGGACGATATGTGAGGTGACGTGGATTGGACCCAATAGCAAATACACATAACTACAGGGGTTGATATGCAAAATACCCACTTATTTTATAACGTTAACTTTTATTTACAGGACTAAAAAGTAAAATACAAAAAACATTAACTAAGATGTGAAATTTACCCCTTCTTAAGCGCTGGTGAACGACGGATCTTCTTTCACGGCGATGCTCCGGCAAGTGGTGAGAGTTGAGCATCGATTTGCAGAACCCAAGGGGTCCCGATTGGTCTGGAATGGTCAGAAGATGGAGAACACGAGAGGGAGTGGAATGAGGGCGAAGTGGCGGTCGGGAAACATACAAGGCACAGTGGAAGAGTTCGCTGGAGCTCTGAATCGCCTAAGTTAAGCTAAATCTAACACCTAACAATCTAACTAATTGCATAAATAGACTACTAGAATTACATTGTTTTCGAGTATAAAATAAAAAATGTTTATTATTTTATATTGTATTTTATTGTGCTTTTTATTTATTTTTTGGCTTTATTTTTTAGTAGTTAATTTTTAATAGGGTATTTATAGGTATATTCATCTATGTTTTGTGCATTTTTTTTTATTTTGTGTATTTTATTTTATTATTTTATTATTTTATTTTATATATTTACAAGTTATTTTTGTGAGTATAAATATATTTTTATTTTATTTTTATGATGTTATTTGTACATTTAAATAAATATGTAAGTATATTGTGTAGGTATATTCAAAGGTAGTTTACCTATGTTTTAGGTATTCTATTTTATTTAAATGTATTTTAATGGGTTTGATTTTAGTTTTATATTTTTAGTAGAGTATATATAATATTTACAACATTATAAAAATACAAAAGAATAAGGAATAAAAGAATATATTTCCCCTTTATTTATATACATGTATACATAGGTATTTTGTCAATGTATTTTATAGACTTATTTTATTTGAGGTTTTCTTTTTGGTTTTCTTCTAATTTCAACATGTACATGTATTATTTATATTATTAACAAAATTTTAAATATATCAATTTGTAAAAATAATGAATAATGAATATAATGAATAATTTAAATGGTAAACTGTACAATAGGGGTCAAAAACCTAACTTCCATAGATAAACTCTAAAAACTGTGAAACCACCTTCATTAAGTAGCTCTTGAAAAGTTATATACAATTAGAGTGATTTTGTTATGTTTTGAGTTTTTATTTAAAAGATATGGGTTTGTGAGGTTTGGTTTCTCGCTTTTTATTCTGGGTATAAAATGTACATTGTATATTATTTTTGTACAAACTCAATTTTGTGTTTTTATTTATATTATTATCTACAACATTTATGTATAAAGTTTCTTTATTTAATAAATAAATAATAAAGAATAAAATAGGTGTCAAAAATGCTTAATTAATGAATGAATAAATAAATGAGGTATTTATTCTTTTTTTGGCCCTTATCTCCCCCTACTTTATTCCTTGTCGACCAATTCCATTCTAGACTTGGTCTCGGGGTTAGGGTCATAAAATATTTGCAATATTTTATTCCTTTTTCTTTTCTTCTCTTTATTCTATAATTTTGACATTAAAAATCTTATTTTATATACAAATAATACAATAAATAATGGGTGCTAATATGTGCAAATTGAGGCTATTTACATGCATTAGCTAGAGTTTTTAAGACCAAAATGATAGAATAAAGGTGATGAAATGGAGATTCATCACCCCCCTATACTTGCCTTTGCTAGTCCGTAGCAAATACTTATGCAATAAGTACAAAAAGAATAAAGAATAAGAAGAAAAGAAAAAGCAAAATAAAGAATAAATAATAAATGGAATTGATCTAAATAATTAAACTCACCTGTACAAAATCAAAGTTTGGAGCTCAAGTTAGACCTAGTGTGAGAATGTGTGTGGAACCTGGTTGGAAACCAAATTTGAAGCACAACAGCCTTCGAGATTCACAGAACTAGGTTCAAACCGCCTCAATAGCCAGGTCAGAACTAGCCCACATCATACGCAAACCCTTATGGCTATGAAGCTGACTTGTACTGTGTAAGTGATAGTGGCTCTCCCCAACTGAAATGACAAAGAGTTTGACTTCTCCAGAATGACAACCCAATGATTCCCTAATCCAGCCCTCAGCCCTCGAGGAGCGGGGTATTCCCTTTTAAGTTCAAGTGGCATCCAACTCTAGAGGAGGAGGTGGAGAAAAGAATGGATGTTAGCCAGTGTAGCTACCTATCCTAGGATGCAAGACCAGTGTAGTCAAGTCATCCAGCTGTAGGCTCACATGGTATAACTTTGATGCTCAAGCTTGCTTATTTTCTGTACAACATATATACATACTCTGGCAGGAATTTTATTTTTATTTTCAAGCATGTTCACTTTTTTGGAGTTTTTTTCAAACATACTATTCACAGCAGCATTTACATAAGGAGTTTTTCCTCTTGAGCTAGAAGACTATCCCTCTTTTGAAGCTTTATTCCAACCCACACTCTCCTGTCTTTAGACTTCATTGAAACTGGACCAGGTTGGGGTGCACTTACCTCCCTAGACGAGGATGAATGTTTCCACCCGTGTGCGTCTCAGACTGGCAAATCCAACCCCCTCATCACTCCAACTGAGTTTAGCTAAGTGAATGGTGCAAGTGTCCAAATGAGGTCACGGCCGACAAGAGTCATGCATGTGTCTCGAAAAGCTCTATTTATTCAATTGAGGTGACTTGAACCCAGCCATAAGTCTCAAAGAATTAAGTCCTATTGGACTTGAAGTACCTTAAACCTAGTTCCCATAAGGTTCGGTGTAGTTAGGTGTAGTAAGGTCCAACCAAGCTCCAATCTTCGACTTTATTGGACTAGTTCAATCATCAAGATCACTCAAAAAGAATGTGAATGATATCCAAATGCTATACACAATGAATGATGCAATTTTTCACAAAGAATTTAAAAATCAAAGAATCTTTTACACAAGAATTGTTGCAAATAAAAAGAATTTAAGCACACAAAGTATAAAATATTTACATCTATTTACACGGGCATGCTTCTTTATTTACAATAGTTATGAATTTTTAAAGAATTAACAGGTTTTAACAAAGTTATTATAGATACACATATACAATTTATAAAGAATTTTATTTTGATTTATATATACATTTTACTCCTATTTTAATGTTATTGTCATTTCTCAAAATTATTTGAAAATAATTTTCAAAACTATAGTACAAAATAATTTTTATGAATATTTACAGACATTTGAAAGCCATTTTGCAAAGATTTTTCACACAGTATATACATTTTTCAAAGTATTTTTACAAACATATTAAAAATCATTTGCAAATAGGTATTCAAATCTTTTTTTCACACAAAGAAAAGAATTTTCCAATCAAAATATTTTTACAAAGATTAAAAATATTTCACAAAACGTTTTCCAAATGATTCACATCATTTTTCAAATCATTTTGCAAAAATATTTTTAACCTGGTTTATTAATCAGTAACCCGGTTTATTAATCTTGCAAAAATATTTTTAATCATATAGCACTTATCTCTATAGACGAAGTACCCGTCGAGGAAGCAGTAATGACTTTCCCCATCTAGCATCTCTATAATATGATCAATAAAAGGCAGCGGGAAATGATCCTTCTTGGTGGCGTGATTCAATCGTCTGTAGTCCACACCGACCCTCCAAGAAGTGGGTACCAGGGTAGCTTTCTCCTCTCCAGATTCACTCACAACTGTAGTGATGCCCGTCTTCTTGGGCACCACATGTAATGGACTAACCCACTTGGAGTCAGAGATGGGGTAGATAAAATCGGCACTCCACCATTTCGAGATTTCCTTCATGACAACCTCTCGAAGGTTCGGGTTTAGCCGTCGCTGGAACTCACGCGATGGCCTAGCGTCCTCTTTGAGATAGATATGGTGGGAGCACAAGATCGGACTTATCCCCTGGAGATCAGCTACACTCCACCCTATCGCCTTGTGGTTCTTTTCAAGAACCTCCATCAAACGAGATTCTTGCTCTCCAGTCAAATCTGCTGAGATAATGATTAGGTGCATCTCATGCTCACCCACAAGGAATCTATACTTCAGTAACTGCGGCAAGGGCTTCAGCTCTGGGAAACTGGGAGCTGGCAAATCTGGCCTCTGAAAAGTTTAAGTGAAGGCAACCAAATCTGCATGGGACAACTCTCGCTGATCATGGAAATATGGTGTAGACTGCTCTGCTGGTGTATCGACACTCTGTATCGGATCAGTCTCCACCCTATCTCCTAGCTCTGTAGGAGTCAGACACTATATCAACTCATCAAACTCAGCCCAATCTATGTCTGACTCCAAGGGATCTGAATCTGAATCACAAAAAATATCAACTGCCTCGCTATCCTGAACATGGTCTGCAGCCTCGAATGTGTCCTCTGCCAAGAGTGTGCTCTCCAAGCTCTCCTCTGCATGAATCTGGAAATCTGTGGCATTTGAATGTGAGAGGATGGCTCGAAATGGGATCAGTCCAAGCGGCTTCATTATCTGTAATCACAAAATCGCACTCCTAGTGGACGTCTCGCTCTGCCTCTGTCATCTGCTATGAATCACAGAGCTGCTCGGAGCAGGCTCAATCTCACACTTTAGTCTCATCGATCATCTCTATTTGTATACTCTCGCCCTCGACGCAAAAGTACACCTTCCCACTATCATGATCAGACACCGCCTTGGCAGCGGCCAAGAATGGATGTCCTAAAATGATGGGGGTATTGATCACAGACTTAGGGATCTCCATCTCCAACACAACGAAGTCCACAGGGAATTTCAGGCACTGAATTGTGAAGACCACATCCTTCAACAACCCCTTTGACCTATTGACAGATCTATCAGCAAATTGAAGGATTGTCCTACTCTATCGAAGAGGGTCAAACTCGAATTGGTCGAGTAAGGCTGCCGGAAGTAAGTTGATGGAAGAGATGTTGTCTAATAGAGTCCAATCGAACCTCGGCTCATGGATGTAACATCTGACATAGGGAGCTCCTGCATTTGGCCTCTTGGCTAGCAGATGGTTCTGAATGGCAAAGCAGTGGCACGAGTGAGCACATGGATCTCTGCATGGTGGTTCCTCTTCTTCCTGTGAATGATAGTCTTGTCTCTAAGGTTCCTCTAGAAGAGAGGGATGTGCTCAAGGGCCTTCTGTAGAATCAGCTGAATCTGGAATCTGTCTATCATTTGTTGGCTGAACTCTAACTGATGGGATTTTTTGGGTTTTCTTTTTTATTCCCCTTAGCCAAGCGGAGTGCTTGAGGGAAGGGGATGGCTGGGCCCTCCTCAGATAGAGGGCTAGGAATGGGTCCCAGCTGCTGAGATGAAACAGAATCCATACAAATATCTCCAGGCACCGCAGATGGACTCGAAAATAAAGAACCCTTTCCTCTATTTTTTTATTTTTCTAAATAGTCCCAAGATACAGAAATAGAAGGAAATGCAACAGGAATAGAATGGGTGGCCTCAGTACCACCCTCGGCATCTGGACTTGCGGCATCAGCACCACTCTCTGGCTCAGCATCAGAATATCTGGTGGCATCAACACCACCTCCTGAATCTGGTGAAGCGACGGCCTCAGTACCGTCGGTTGGGTCTACATCCTTGGTGGCATCAGCACCACTGTCATCAACGTCATCATGAGTAGCATCAGCACTGCCCTCCTCCTCATCTGGTGCTCCTGAGTCGTCATGGTATCATCTCTCAAACGAGGCACCGCCGGCTGGCATCCTACCGCTCCTAAGTGTAACAAAGTCAGCACCAGATGTATAAGAAGTAATATCACCCAATGAGTCACTAGGAGTGGTAACCTCTGTAAACTGTACCTGCTCAGACTTCCTCTTCAGGTAGTTCGGATTCGGCTCGATCTGAGATGGTATGGCGGCCCTTGACGATCTCCCTCATCTCCTGATGGAACTCGTCCATCTCCCGCCTAAAGGTAGCCTGCTGCTCGGAAATAAGGCGGGCTAAGTCATTAAGTAATGGGTTCTCATAGGTTGGCCCATGAGAACCGAACGGATTGCCTCTCTAGAAGTGAGGATGATGCTGGGAAGGATGAGGGGGATACTGCTGAATATAGTGTTGAGGCTGTTGTAGTTGCCTCCATGGTTATCCCTGCTGGTAGGGACGAGGACCCTGCTGGTAGTGTGGTTGTGGCTGTGACTGGTGTGAGAACTGGGGATGCTGCTACTGCTGGCTATACTGCCCACCCTGAATGGGAGGTTGTTGTTGGGATGAGGCACCTCCGGTTGACCATCGGAATCCGGGATAGTCTCGGCGGATCACAGGTTAAGGTTGGTCGTACTAAATCCTGATGACTTCCATCAACGGCTCCTGTTCGTAAGGGGGTGGGGGTGATGAATCTCCATTTCATCACCTTTATTCTATCATTTTGGCCTCAAAAACCCCAGCAAATGCATGTAAAGAGCATCAAATTGTACATGATAGCATTCATCATTCATTGTATTAATTATACATTAAATAATGTGTTTAATGCCAAAATTATAGAATAAAGAGAAGAAAAGAAAAAGGAATAAAATATTGAAGATATTTTATGACCCAAACCCCGAGACCAAGGCCAGCATGGAATTGGTCGACAAGGAATAAAGTAGGGGGAGATAAGGGCCCGTGTACAATAAATACCTCATTTATTCATGCATTTATTTATGCAATTTTGACACCTATTTTGTACATAATTATTTATTCATCAAATAAAGAAACTTTATTCATGAAAGTTGTAGATAATAATGTAAATAAAAATACAAAATTGAGTTTGTGTAAAAATAATACTCAGTGTACATTTTATACACAGAATAAAAAGCCAAAATCTCAACTTCACAAACCCATATCTTGCAAATAAAAACTCCAAATCACCCAAACTCACCTTTAATTGTATATAGCTTTCTAAGAACTATTTAATAAAATTGGTTTCATAATTTTTGGAGTCCATCTGCAAAAGTTAGGTTTTTGGCCCCCATTGGGCAGCCTGCCTGATTAAAATGTTCAATATATTCCTGGTCTATTATTCTTGTCAAATTATATTTTTAGAATTTTGTGAATAATGTATATAATACATGTACATACTAAAATTAGACTAAAACTAAAAAGGATTAATAAAATAAAATAAGCATATGCAAGTTAGTATGCAAAATACCTATGACCAAGAATGTATATAAATAAAAGGGGAAAACATTCTTTAATTTTTCTCTTCTTTTATATTTTTATAATAATGTAAATAATACATATAACCTATTAAAAATGCAAATCCAAAATAAAAATCAAGAAAATACATTAAATAAATTAAGTACACAAAATACATAGGTAAAAGACCAAGAAGAATACCTACACATACATATACCTATTTATTTAAAAATGAAAATAAACTAATAAAAATTAAATAAAAATACCTTTATACTCACAAAAATAAATTATAAATTTATAAAATAAGCCAATAAAATAATAAAATAAAATAAACAAATAAAAAATTAAAAGATACAAAATACATGTAAATACACACATATACACTTTATTAAAATAAAACTATAAGAAAACACTTCAAAAAAATCAATAAAAATCGTAAATAAATACTACATGAAATAATATACATTTTTTATTTTTTAAGAAAATTCTAATAAAATCATTTACTGGGTTAAATAAATCAATTTCTAATAAAATTTTCTATTTTGGCGTCTAGCGGCCGACGTGGACCAATGGGGCGCCGGCCCTTGTTGATCGCCCGGTCAACTATCCCATCCGGGACATGGCGCCTCTGAACTGTCAACTCCCCAGATTTCTTCCCTTTTTTACGGCCATCCCGTCCATCGATCGAGCTCGCTTCCTTCACAAGAATTGATCTCAGATCATCACTGATACCCACCGATGGTTACAAATGACAAAGGAGAGGAAATTTCCACTCGGGTACCAACATCCTGGCGGGTGTGTGTTGACTACCGCCGTCTCAATGTAGCGACTAAGAAGGACCACTTTCCCTTGCCATTAATTGATCAAGTTCTGGAAAGATTAGCAGGCAAGGAGTTCTTCTGCTTTCTGGATGGGTATTCCGGGTACAACCAAGTGGCGATCGCTCCTGAGGATCAAGAGAATACTACCTTCACTTGCCCGTTCGGCACCTACGCCTTCAAGAGAATGCCCTTTGGTTTGTGCAATGCACCTGCAACCTTCCAAAGATGCATGTTAGTAGTCTTCGCCGAGATAGTAGGCAGTTTTCTCGAGGTGTTCATGGACAACTTCTCTGTCTATGGTGATAGTTTCGATTCTTGTCTTGAGCACCTAGACAGAGTGCTTCAAAAATGCCGGGAAGTCAATTTAGTGCTTTCATGGGAAAAAAGCCACTTTATGGTCACAGAAGGTATTGTGCTGGGCCACGTCGTTTCCAAACGTGGCATGGAAGTCGACCCGGCCAAGGTGGATGTCATTTCAAATCTCCAGCCACCTCAGTCAGTGAAGAATGTGAGGTCATTCTTGGGGCATGTGGGATTCTATAGGTGATTCATCAAGGATTTCAGCCGCATTGCCCGACCTCTGACAGAACTTTTGTGCAAGGAGACTGAGTTCATTGTTGATCAGCTGGTTCTCCTTGCTTTCAATCAGTTGAAGGAGCTTATCACTCAGGCTCCAATCTTACAGCCGCCCGACTGGACTCTTCCCTTTGAGATAATGACCGATGCGTCAGACTTTGCAGTCGGGGCTGTTCTTGGGCAAAGGAAAAATAGAGCGCCCTACGCCATTCACTATGCCAGCAGAACATTAGACGAAGCACAAAGAAATTATACAGTGACAGAGAAAGAATTGCTGGCTGTGGTTTTCGCCCTAGAGAAGTTCAGATCTTATTTGTTGGGATCAAAAGTCACAATCTTTATAGACCACTCTGCTATCCGGTATCTATAGCAGAAGAAGGATGCCAAACCAAGACTGATTCGTTGGATCCTTCTCCTCCAGGAATTCGATTTGGAAATCAAGGACAAACCTGGAGTTCAAAATGTGGTAGCAGACCATCTCTCCAGAATAGAGCAGCATGAGTCTCCTCTGAACAGTGCACCCATCACAGAAACCTTCCCAGATGAAGCCATCTTAGCAGTGGATTCTCTTCCTTGGTATGCAGATATAGTCAACTACCTCGCCTCTGGGGTAGCACCGGCGGATTGGACGAAAAACCAGAAGAACAAATTCATGTCGACCATCTTATTCTACCAATGGGAGGATCCTCTTTTATTCAGGGAAGGAGCGGATTGCATTTGGCGCAGGTGCATCCCTCAGACGGAGCAATCTAGTGTCCTCGAGCATTGTCACTCGCTCGAATCTGGTGGACACCACTCTGGAGATCGGACGGCAGCCAAAGTACTTCAGGGTGGCTTCTGGTGGCCCACTTTATTCAAGGATGCAGCTGAATTTGTCAAGCGATGTACTGGTTGTCAGAGAATGAAAGGTACACTTACTGCCAAAGATTCAATGCCCCTGAAAATCATTCAGATAGCAGATGTTTTCGATGCATGGGGCATTGACTTCATGGGACCGTTCCCTAACAGTCAAGGTTTTGAGCACATCCTTCTTGCCGTCGATTACGTGAGTCGTTGGGTTGAGTCTATCCCTGCTCGAGCCGCCTACAGCCTAACAGTCTGTCAGTTCCTGAAGGAGAACATCATTTTGCGGTTCGGGATACCGAAAATTCTAATATCAGACGGGGGTAGCCACTCATTAACAAAGAGGTCAAGAAGTTAATGAAGGAGTACGGCATCGATCATCGTGTCGCATCTCCTTATCATCCTCAGACCAATGGCATGGCGGAGTTATCAAACAGAGAAATCAAGACTATACTGCAGAAACTTGTTAGGCCAAACAGAAAAGACTGGTCTCAACTCTTGGACTCAGTCCTATGGGCTTACTGAACCGCCTACAAGTCTCCCTTGGGCATGTCGCCCTATCGTCTTGTATATGGAAAATTGTGCCATCTGCCCGTGGAATTAATTCACAAGTCTCTTTGGGCAATCAACAGTTGCAATTTGGACTCACGCAAAAGTGGTCAGAAGAGAAAAGACGATCTGAACAAGCTCTTGGAATTCTGAGACTATGCATACGATAACACCTTGATGTACAAGGAGAAGGTGAAACGCTAGCATGACCGGCACATCAGACGAAAGACTTTCGATGTTGGACAGAAAGTGTGGTTATTTGATGCAAAGTTGTGGATATTCCCGGGTAAATTAAAGAGTAAGTGGACAGGGCCATTTCGAGTTTGTGAAGTGTGTGACAATGGAAGTATTGCAATATCAGAATTGTCCCATGACGCACAACCCTTCGTCGTAACGGCCAACTCCTGAAGCCTTACTTAGAACCAGATGCATTCTTGGCCGTTGTTGACTCTATCCAGCTCGTGCAACATGATGACATCTCCACAACTGCTGCAGCATCAGAAGATTCAGACGATGTACTCCAACCACTGTTTATCTGATTTTCTTCTTTTCTTCTTTTCTTCTTTTCCTTTTCTATTTTCTTTTTCTATCTAAAAGGTGCCACCCTTGTAGACAGTTTTCTATACTTAGGACGTACTTTGTCCTAAGTATAGGGGGGATGTGCACCTAGAGTTTTTCATTTTAGTCCGATCCTCTCCATTGTCTCCTCTTCTTGTCTATAATTAGGAGTATCTTACCCTAAGTATAGGGGGAGACAATCTGAGTACGATCTGTGTATTCCCACCCTTGACCCTCCCTGCTTTTTGTACAGTCTGCTATACTTAGGATTACTTGATCGTAAGTATAGGGGGGACGGTCAACTTCTCATTCATTCATTTCATTCATATAGAGTCTTTAGATCTGTCTATACTCAGTACGAGTTATGTCTTTGCTTTTCCTTTTGACCTATGAGGACATAGCTCAAGCTAAGTATAGGGGGGTCGTATATACCATGTATATACTATAAGTCATAACTCATACTGAAAAATAAAACATCAATTCAATCTAAAAAGCAATAAGTAACTCTATAATAATAAAAGATGATTGTGAGCTCCTCAGGCTCTTTGTACTTATACTGATTATTAAGTCAGGAAAAATGTTTTGTGAAAGAAAAGTTTTCTTTGAAAAACCTTGTGAAAAGTGCTTGAAAATAGTGTGTACAAGTATTCAACCTTTGAGAAAATTAGTTTTGTGTGTAAAATTTATTTTCTTTGATTGAAATCAAAATGTGTGAAAATCAATGTGCAAATGATTATAAAAACTTGATTGTCAAAATTGTTTTGAAAAATCTATCTACGCTATGTAAAACCTTTGTAAAATCATTTTCAAATACGTGTACATGTTTGCAAAATTATTTTGGACTAAAGTTTTCAAAACTCGTGTGAAAATGATTCTTGAAGAAGTCTGAGGAGTCTGCACGAAAATCTCTCATACAAAAATAAGAATAATCCCGAATAAAGCTTATAAGAGCCAAAACCATATTGTACATCAAATACAGTTTTCTTCTTTTGTATATACTGATTAATAAATCAGAATAGATACCTATACAATATGATTTGAAAACTAGTGTGGCCTGTTTTGAAAAATTTGTTGTGAAATGTTTTCAACTTGTGTGAAACTGTTTGGATTGCAAAACTTTTCTTTGTGTGAAAGAAAGGATTTAAAAAACCTATGTGCAAATGTTTGAAAAATATGTGCCAAACTATTGAGAAAAATGTACATATAGTGTGAAAAAAATCTTTGCAAAAATAGTTTTCAAATGTGTGTAAATGATTGCAAAAATTATCGTGTACTATATCTGCAAAATTATTTTCAAAGCTAGAGCTGAAGAATAAGAGCATTACTACAAAGACTTGTAAATCAAAAATAAAATGCATAAAATTCTTTCTGTACAAGCTGATTAAAGTACGCCATTAAAACCTGTAAAGTCTTTGAAAATCCATACCTTTTGTAAATAAAGCGGTCCGCCCGTGTAAATAATTGTATGTACCTTTTTATGTGTCAAGTTTTTAGTTGCAAAAATTTCTTTGTATAAAAAGATTCTTTGATTCTTTTAAATTCTTTGTGAAAAATTGCATCATTCATTGTGCATAGCATAAGCATATCATTCATATTCTTTTTGAGTGAGCTTGATGATTGAATCAGTCCAATAAAGTCTCAAATTGGAGCTTGGTTAGACCTTACCGCACCAAACTGCACTGGAGCCTTTCGGGAACTAGGTTTAAGGTACATCAGGTCTATGCAGGCTTAATTCTTTGAGAAATCAGGGCTGGGTTCAAGTCACCTCAACTGACTAACTAGAACTTTTCGAGACACACGCATGACTCTTGCCGACCGTGACCTAACTTGGACACTTGCACCTTTCACCTGGCTCGACTCAGTTGGAGTGGTGAGGGGGTTGGATTTTCCAGTCTGAGACGCACACGGGTGGAAACATTCGTCCTCGTCTAGGGAGGGAAGTGCACCCCAGCCTGGTCCAATAGCAATGAGGTCTAAAGACAGGAGATTGTGGGTTGCGATAAAGCTTCAAAAGAGGGATAGTCTACTGACTCAAGAGGAAAAACTCCTTATGTAAATGATGTTGTGCATAGTATTGTGAAAAAAAATGGTCAGGCCTGTACAAAAAAATAAAATGCCTGCAAAGTATGTACATATGTTGTAAAGCCAATAAGCAAGCTTGAGTTCCAAAGTCAAATATGTGAGCCTACAGCTGGATGACTTGAGTACACTGGTCTTGCATCCCAGGATAGGTAGCTACACTGGCTATCGTCCATTCTTCTCTTCACCCCCTCCTCTTGAGCTGGTTGCCACTTGAACTTAGAAGGGAATACCCTGCTACTCGAGGAAAGAGCTGTTGGATTGGGGAATCATTGGGTTGTCATTCTGGAGAAGTCAGTTCCTTTATCATTTCAGTTGGGGAGAGCCACTATCACTTACACTGTACAAGTCAGCTTCATAGTTATAAGGGTTTGCGTATGATGTAGACCAGTTCTGACCAGGCTATTGAGGTGGGTTGAACCGAGTTCTGTGACTATCAAAGGCTGTTGTATTTTAAAGCTGGTTCCCGACTAGGTTCCACAAACATTTACACCCAAGGTTTGACAGGAGCTCCAAGTTCTGATTTTACGAAGACATGCATTGCACTGAAAGCACCCTTAATCACTCTATCCTTCTTTAATTCTCCTTTTTCTTTTCTTTATTCTTTTTGTACTTATTGCATAAGTGTTTTCTAGGGACTAGCAAAGGCAAGTATAGGGGGTGATGAATCACCATTTCATCACCTTTATTCTATCATTTTGGCCTCAAAAACCCCAGCAAATGCATGTAAAGAGCATCAAATTGTACATGATAGCATTCATCATTCATTGTATTAATTATACATTAAATAATGTGTTTAATGCCAAAATTATAGAATAAAGAGAAGAAAAGAAAAAGGAATAAAATATTGAAGATATTTTATGACCCAAACCCCGAGACCAAGGTCAGCATGGAATTGGTCGACAAGGAATAAAGTAGGGGGAGATAAGGGCCCGTGTACAATAAATACCTCATTTATTCATGCATTTATTTATGCAATTTTGACACCTATTTTGTACATAATTATTTATTCATCAAATAAAGAAACTTTGTTCATGAAAGTTGTAGATAATAATGTAAATAAAAATACAAAATTGAGTTTGTATAAAAATAATACTCAGTGTACATTTTATACACAGAATAAAAAGCCAAAATCTCAACTTCACAAACCCATATCTTACAAATAAAAACTCCAAATCACCCAAACTCACCTTTAATTGTATATAGCTTTCCAAGAACTATTTAATAAAATTGGTTTCATAATTTTTGGAGTCCATCTGCAAAAGTTAGGTTTATGGCCCCCATTGGGCAGCCTGCCTGATTAAAATATTCAATATATTCCTGGTCTATTATTCTTGCCAAATTATATTTTTAGAATTTTGTGAATAATGTATATAATACATGTACATACTAAAATTAGACTAAAACTAAAAATTAATAAAATAAAATAAGCCTATGCAAGTTAGTAGGCAAAATACCTATGACCAAGAATGTATATAAATAAAAGGGGAAAACACTCTTTAATTTTTCTCTTCTTTTATATTTTTATAATAATGTAAATAATACATATAACCTATTAAAAATGCAAATCCAAAATAAAAATCAAGAAAATACATTAAATAAATTAAGTACACAAAATACATAGGTAAAAGACCAAGAAGAATACCTACACATACATATACCTATTTATTTAAAAATGAAAATAAACTAATAAAAATTAAATGAAAATACCTTTATACTCACAAAAATAAATTATAAATTTATAAAATAAGCCAATAAAATAATAAAATAAAATAAACAAATAAAAAATTAAAAGATATAAAATACATGTAAATACACACATATACACTTTATTAAAATAAAACTATAATAAAACACTTCAAAAAATTCAATAAAAATCGTAAATAAATACTACATGAAATAATATACATTTTTTATTTTTTAAGAAAATTCTAATAAAATCATTTACTAGGTTAAATAAATCAATTTCTAATAAAATTTCCTATTTTGGCGTCTAGCGGCCGACGTGGACCAATGGGGCGCCGGCCCTTGTTGACCGCCCGGTCAACTGTCCCATCCGGGACCTGGCGCCTCTGAACTGTCAACTCCCCGGATTTCTTCCCTTTTTTACGGCCATCTCGTCCATCGATCGAGCTCGCTTCCTTCACAAGAATTGATCTCTGATCATCACTAATACCCGCCGATAACTTGGATCAATTTGATATTCATTGGATCAAGCAATAATCGTCGGTCAATAAGGCTCCAGGCCATTGTCTATAAATAAGAAGCTCCGCCCCTTTCCTCAAATTTGGCCAATTTCATCCATCCAAAATGCCTTGATTTCGATCCTGGGACGTTCCTCGTGACAGGGGGAGTGCGCCAGCACCTCGAATCGGCCGGAGGAGGGACAATTTTGACGCGGCGGAGCTCCGGCGTCCGTCCTGCTCCCTGGTGGCCCTCAGGTATAAAAGCTGCTCCTTTATCGCTTTTTAGTTAGGTTTTAATGTTAGTTTTTAATTCCCGTTGTCAGTTTAGTCTTTAGTTAATCATCGTAGCTTAAAATCAAAAATTCGAAGTTCGCCGAAGCTCCGCTCCGGCGACTTCTCCACCGTGCCTTGACTATGGTCCGACCGCCTTTCGCATCCCACTTCATTCCCCATCGAATTCTCCATCGATCTATCGCCTTTGTTCAACCGAGGACCCCTGGTCTTCGCGAATCGGGGCTCCACCTCCGCCTTTCGCTGGAGCCCCTCCGCCTCACTCCATCTTGCTGCAGAGCTTCAAAACCCGGGGTCGAGGAGGTAGCCCTCGCTCCCCCGATTCTTCCTATGCAGGTCAAACGAAGAAAGAAGCCCATCTGGGCTCAAATCGAACCAGGAAGAGGGTCCTGGAGGTCATGTTCTTCACCGACCTCGTCCGAGCACCTCGGACCTCCAGGAGCCTTGAGAAGACCGTCGGCCGACGCAGGAGACCTCCAGCTACGTTCAGACCACCTCAGACGCACGGGAGACGCCCGGAGGAGCCTAAGCTTCACGATCGAAGCTCGCCGGGGGCGAGCTTCTTCCCTGTTATTCTAGACATCTCCAGTGCCGTCGGATCAGGAGGCGAGGCCCAGGTCGAATGGGAGTCGTCCGAAGAAGACATGCACTGACCGTCCGATCCGCGAGGAGCATCTAATCCGGACCCTTCATCGACAAACCGGTATCCGTCGTCGGATGAGCGACGCGTGGATAAGTGGCGCGCCCATCGCCGTCCATTTGCGCGCCTTAGGGGGTAAATTTCAAACATAGCCCCCCGCCTTTTTGTATTTATAGTTTAATGCCAAAAATAAAATGCCACGTTGTATATAAATTATATTAATTGCAGTACGCCCCCTGGAGTGTTTATATTTACAGTTTGGTCCCTCCGCGCCTCACGTGCAGTCCCCACGTGAGGCGCGTGATTTTTGCACTTAAACCAAGTCGGGTTTTATTAATTGTAAAAAGGCCCCGAAAATAAAATTAGATGTTTATTTTTGCTGTGATTTTTGCACTGAGGAACCTGAGTTTATTTTTAATTGCAAAAATGCCCCTGCTAGGCCATTTATTTTTGCATGCTTTGTCCATTTATTTTGTGCCTGATATTAACTTGAAAAATCTTGCAAAAATGGATATAAGCTCTTGTTAGTGTACCCTTGCACGCCATATTTTTGGATTTTAATTTTGTTGCATTTTCGCATTTATTAAAAATCAAAAACATGCCTTTTATTTACTGTCTAACTTACAAAATACCAAAAAAATATTAAAAGACCTTGAAAATTCTAAAAAAATTCCCTAGTGTGTATTTTGACCTATTTTAGTGTCAATCCAAAAATCCCTAAAAATCTCAAAAGGAAAACCTTAAAAATTCAAAAATACACAAAAACTTCAAAAAATGTATAAATTCAAAGAAAAATAAAAAAAATATAAACTCAGCTCCTATTTCTTCTATATTTTATTATCTTTATTTGAAAAATAGTGTGGAGAAAGTTTGTGGTTGTTTTCTATTTTTGATTCCTATTTTACTTACAGCCAGCACCTATTTCACTGTTTTCCTTTATTTCAGCATTTAAAAATACCAAAAACAATTTGAAAAATACCCAAAAATCACCAAAAAATAAAAAATTATGAAAATCCCAAAAAAAGGTTTTATTTCTATATTTTTGAATGTTTTTGTATATTTTTATAAATATTTTATCACTCCTCTATCCCCTTTGTATATATAATCCTCTATTAAATATATATATATATACATATGTATAAATGTCTAAAATTCTAAAATAAAAAAATTAATTATATATATACATATATATCTAATGTATGTATTATATGCTATATAGATACCCTCTAGGGATATATTTATAACTTTCTATATTTATATTCTCTAAATTATATATATATTACATATTACTATTAAAAAAATAATAAATAAAAAAATATATATACAAAAAAAATAATTAAAAATTAATTAAAAACCCACAAAAAATAGAATTCACACATGGATGACTCTGTTGTACATACACATCATAGGCTATTGCATTTTGTATTGCTCTCTGTGGTTCGACCTCTACATACTTAGTCACTGTACATCTTGTGGTAGAGTAATAAAGATTAATTCACACTTCTTTTTGGACTTAATTTCTTCATTCTTTTATTGTGGGTTAATTGCTGATCAACGTGTGTATTCTGCGAGCGGTCGCCTCAGCGACACCTTATACATATTATTCATGGTGACCCTCGTGTGAATTTACCTAGTTATCAGATGGCGTCGTTGCCGGGGAGCAATGAGCATAGCCTAATTTATTTTGTCATTCTTGTGTAAAAAATTTTTGATTCTTCATTGATTTTGTGAGCAGCCATTTTATTGTCATTAATCACCATGCTCTATTGATTGATTCATTTATTGTGATTATTTTATATCTGCTCTATTTGATTTGTTGAGCTATTCTAATTCAATCTTTTTGTGACTTTGATGCGAGGGCCCGCCACGTGAGGATGGCTTCTTAGGAGGCCAAGGCAGTCGAGCTTGGAGGAGGGTGGTCTTCACCTCATGACCACTTGGAGAGAGCATCAAGGAAGCAAGGAGCTGGGGATTAGATAGGTGTAGAATATTTAGGATTATTTTTGTAATTTATGGTGAGAGAGAGATAATTTTGGCATGTAATTAAACAGGACTACTCTTCACAATGAGGTCCAGTGCCCGGGTGATTGTTCACCTGGGGGCCTCATCGCGGCTTTTCGAGTTTTCATCGCTTTCTTTTCTTTGTTTTCCTGAAGTTTTGAGCTTTCCGCCTTTATTTTACTTTGTTTTGTGTGCTTGGAGCCCCTAGATTTAGGTTGCTTGACTCGGTAGCTAGGTCCAAACATTAATAAGAATGCATGTTCCTATAGTCTACTTCGTATGGATCTAGTCAAATTTAAACAAGCCGTTCATTTGTCTCTTAGCCCTCTGTGCCGTAGCGAGCCCTGCAAAGCGCTTTCTCCTAAACTCAAGTGTGTTGAGCAGAGGAGGGGTGAGCCAAGACCGGACCTTCTTGGGCTAGAGATGAATGAGCGACTTATGGTTCTTCACGCTAATAGCAGCTAATGTTTAGGGCGATTTTGTGCCTTGCATACCGACATGTAGATAGGTTTAAAAATTTTGTTTTGCATACTGCATGGAGAGAGCTGGGATGCACTGTAAGTCTTCTAACTCAGCATGCATCGTTCGGTTCAATGGTGAGATTTCCATCATGGAACCACTTGCACGGCTTTTCCGCTATCTCCCTCTGATTTTGAGCACCTAGGACTTAAATGGAAATCTACAAAAACATTAGGCGATGGTATGAAAACAGACTCAAAAAAGTGAAAACCCAAAAATTAAAACAAGGGGACTGCTAAATAAACTTTGACCTTAATTAAAATCTGTAATGGACTATCATTGTACCGGGTTCATAAAGACCTCATTGTTTTCAGGTACCTTGGAGGGGGACCAAAACCCTACTCCCTTGAGCGAGTGCGACCCCCTAAGGATTAAAGCCAAAAACCCAGTCTATAACTGCCTTGTGTATCGCCTGGATTTCCGAAGTAATGGCGCTTCTATCGTACGTAGGCGAGTAGGGCTTGGTCACCAATGATGACTCTCTGTTGTGTAGAGCATTGACCCTGTCCGAAGTATTGAGCATAGGCCACGCCTTCACGGGGGTGTCTGTCTCATTGTCCTGCGTCCGAGTAGGTTCTTGCACGCTCGCGGGTGATTCCGTTGCGAGCGAGAACCGAAGTATTGGTTTCGCCTATTGGCTTCCTCTCTCTATTTCTTTGGCTGAGTAGGGATCCAGGAAGGGTTACAAGGACTCCAAAAAGTACAGACTACATGTTACACAGGAGGAGGACAAGTACGGGATACTCTTCTGGCAGTACTCTCTCTCCTATAGGGTAGCGTACTAAGGACTTGTTATAAGATATGCCTAAAATCACAACTCTAAAAATGAAAAGATAATAAATAGCCGAACTTTCACGGCTTCACATGGCGTGAGTTGGTGAACCCGATTTTGTATTGTGTTTGTATGGATCTAGATTAAGGTTCAAAGATCAAGTCCCGTGCCCTTGCGCACATTTTGTTGTTTCTCCCTTTGACCACCCCGCTCAACCGAGCCTCTCTACTATTTTACACTCCTTTTATTCCTCGTTGACCATCGTATCTTTCATCCAACATCCGATCTTCTCTTGTACTTCGCGAAGTTGATCCATGGATGGTTTCCGTCGGGACCATGCCGACACCCACATCGATTCCATGGACTCAACTTCGCCAATAAGTTCGAGGGGATTCCCGAGAACCCGATCCGGACTTTGCTGATCGATCTCCAGACTCCTCGTTTTCTACCTTTCTCTTGGCCACCCAATAAACTGGGATCACTTTTGTCCCGCTTTCGTCGTTGTGAATGGAAGTCGATTACAGTCTACATCCTTTTCCGTTCACAACATGCTCGGGTTGACCTGAATTCCAGCTTCATCAAGGCAGCTGAACACAATTGCAAGTGATCTGATTCGGACTATCTCATTATGCAGATAGAAGACAGAGCAAGCCCTGGAGACTACTCTGGAGTTTATTTCGTCCGACTCAGACCCTGACATGGCTCCAGGAGGAAAGGGCAAGGGTCAGCAGCCACCCCAACCAGAGGGACAGGTGCCAGATCAGAATCAAGTCAATGCACAGCTACTGGCATCTATCCAAGCCATCCAGCAGCAGCTGACCGAGCAGGCCCTCACAGAGACAGCCTTCCAGGACATGTTGAATGATATGATGAACCGGGATGATGGAGGAGGAGGCAGAGGCAAAGGAGGCAGGGGAGGAGGAGGTGGAGGTGGAGGTGGTGGTGCAGACGATGATCTAAAATTTCCCCCACCACCAAAGCCAACCCTTAAAGAAACATACAATCTGGGAGACGGCCAGATGACCGAGTGGATACTCATTCCACCGGTAATTGCTCACTTTGAGCTGAAGCCCCAGTTTATTGCTCTTCTCCCTGCATTCCATGGGAACACTAGCGAGGAGCCGTACATTCACCTGCAGCAATTCTCTCGCATTTGTTGTCCTACGCACTATCCCAATGTCCCTCTGGACATTGTCAAGATGATGGCATTCCCATTCAGCTTACAGGACAAGGCCCTTTATTCGGTCAACCATCTGGGGAAGGTCATGATGACCTGGGAGGAGTTGAAGTCCGCATTTCTGCACAAATATTACCCTCTAGGTCGGCTCAATCAGATGCGAGCCCGTATCAGTAATTTCTCCCAAGGACCCCATGAGTCAATACATGAAGCATGGGAGAGATTCACTGACCTACAGGAGAAGTGTCCCCATCACGATATTCCGAAGACCAGCTTGGTCCAGCACTTTTTCGGGGGACTGAACATTGAAAGCCAAAGGCTCGTGGACGCAGCATGTGGGGGTTCAGATTTCAATAAGGATGAAGACGTAGTTTGGCAGATATTTGAAGAAATGGCCGAAGGAGAGGCCGTCCTCTCTTCATCCAAGGCATATCAAAAGAAGCCCCAGATCCTTCAAAAACAAGTGCACATGGCAGCGTCCAAGGAAGCAGAGAGAAATGAAAGCTCCAACCTCAGTATCATCGGGGGCCATCTCTCGAAAGTTGATATCACCGAAAAGCGATCACAAGATCTGGAGAAACTCGCTGTGATCGAGAAGAGGACCCATAATTTATAAAAGCTTGATCAGATCAATAAGTACCTTGAACTGTTGGTGGGCACCATCAACTCTCTTCAGTCGGCTACACCATCGGAAGCTCCAGCTGAGAAGAAGGACGAGCAGCAACCGCAGCATCAGCCTCAGCCGAGCCAGCAGCCACCGGCAGTCCAGCACGTGTACTACGTGCAGGCGCCCGACCAGGGCCAGCCGCAGCAGCAGATGGTCGTGCACCAGCCAGAGTTCCTTTCCGGATCTGATCCAGTCTTCCCACCACCACCCCTGATTCAGGAAGTGAACGGGGTATGGGCTAATGATGCACAGCCGACCCGTCCTCAGGGACAACCCCAGGGTCAGCAATTTGCCAATCGGCAATACCACCAACCTCAGGGTGGTCGTTTTGGACAATCCTCTCAGCCTCACCAACAGTACCAGCAGCCTCTCCAGTTTGCACATCAATGGAGGCAGACTTTTCCATACCAGCAGCAGCCGCAGTACCGCCACCCACAGCCGTATCACCAGTACGCGGCTGCCCCCTCTCAGCAATACCAGCAGTATCCTCCTCCCTCATACCAACAACTTCAACTTCCTGCACCACCTCAGAACCACCAGCAACAACCTCCACACCCATCCAACCAACAGCAGCGTGGTCTGCACGCTGAACCATCAGAAGTACCCCCTGCGAACCCCACCATGGATTGTCTGGCCCAATTTGACAAAGGGCTTGCGGATATGACCAAGCGGCTTGATGACCTGACCGCCACCCGAACTACCATTCCGACGTAGGTCGAAGCCAACCCCAATAATTTCAAAAAGAATGAGCATGTAGATTGTGATGTCCTGTCCGAGTCTGATAACGTTATTACTATTTATTCTAATGTTGTTACTCTCAGGAGCGGTAGGGCCTTGCCTCCGCCTGCTAGCAAAAGTGGGGTGAATAAAGAAACAGGTGGATCGTCATCTTCCGCATCAGCCGTGCCAGCTCCAGGGGCGGGTGAGGAGGAAGAAGAAGGAAAAGCCAGTCCAGCCGTCGTGCATTTTCAGCAGCAGCCTCAGCAGAAAATACAAAAAAAATCAGCGAAACCGAAAACACCAAAAAGAAGCTTGTAGCCGAAGCGAAGCCACACCAGCATTGGAGGAGCCATCAGCAGCAGTTGATCCCTCGCCAGCCGATGGAGCGGACGCTACCCTTTTTGATCGCCCTGCAGCACCAGCATGTTCAGAAACAGTTTGTACTCCTTTTTGTAGTCCGGATGTACAACATTCTGTGGGCGATGATTTTGATGTAAATAAGAACTCTGATTTTCCTGCTAGTGATGTACATATTCCTTTTCCTCATGCAATACAAAAATCCAAAAAAATTGCAAAACGAAAAAGGCATTGTTTGATCCAGGTGTTGTGGAAATATTAGATAAGTTGACTGTTGAGATTCCCTTGTTGAAAGCCGTGGAATACATGCCAGCTGTGAAGAAAGGACTGAAAGAGGCATGTACTAACAGGTATCGCTCAGCGCAAGAAAACAAACGCCGAGATGTAGAAAAACACGTTCTCTCCATGACCACTGTTGCAGCCATTAGCAATCTCCCACAGAAAAAGCAAGACACAGGAGCACCTCTGATCAGTTGTGAGATTTTTGATCAGGTCTTCGAGCGCACTCTCCTTGACAGTGGATCTTCCATCAACCTTCTGCCCTCATCCATAATGCAAGAATTTGGGCTGGGACGGCTCAAGCAGACACGCATGATCCTTCAGTTCGCTGACCGATCCGTCAAGCGGCCCCGAGGTCTTTTGGAAGATGTTGTTGTTAAAGTGTAGGGAGATGCAATTTCCAGCTGACTTTGTAGTCCTTGATATGGACTCGCCTGCACCCCTGCTCCAGACCCCTATCATCCTTGGCAGACCATTCCTTCGTACTTTAGGTTCCGTGGTTGATTACGAGTCTGGCAAGATTACTTTCAGCTCGAACACCCATCAGATCACGATAAACATGAACAGAGAGCCGAATGCCACAACTTATGAGAGCCAGGCAGCATCCGAAGCAGACTGTGATTTTATTGCAGAGAACAGAGGATCATGCTTGTCATTGGACGATCCATGGACCCGAGAAATTCTCACTCTTGAGGAGGACTCGGAAAGCGCAGTCAGCGTATGCTCCGACGATTCATGGGAGACAGATTCTCAGATGCAGGCGCATCTCTTCGAGCAGTCACTCCAGACCGAACACGATTAGCTTAGCGCAGACCCGTTCAGCACATCACCAGGATCTCAACAACATGATGAGGATGGTGGCAGCTTCAAGGAAGTACATCCCACCACCAGCATAGTCTCTGAAGTGACAGATAAAGTGGACAGGTCAAAACCAGAACTCAAGCCACTTCCTGCAGGCCTGAAGTATGCTTTCCTTGCGGGTGAAGAACAAATGTATCCAGTCATCATCAGCAGCAGGCTGAATTCGGATCAGGAATCTCGTCTTCTCGAGGTTCTAGAAAAGAACCGCAAGGCACTTGGTTGGAGCGTATCAGATCTCCGAGGGATAAACCCAGACTTGTGTTCACACCATATCTATCTAGAAGAAGATGCCAAGCCGTCCCGTGAATTCCAATGAATGCTGAACCCTAACCTTCAGGACGTCCTCATGAAGGAGATAACAAAATGGTGTGACGCAGTCTTCATCTATCTTATCTCCGACTCAAAATGGGTAAGCCCATTGCATGTAGTTCCAAAGAGATCCGGGCTTACCGTGGTTACAAATGACAAAGGAGAGGAAATTTCCACTCGGGTACCAACATCCTGGCGGGTGTGTGTTGACTACCGCCGTCTCAATGCAGTGACTAAGAAGGACCACTTTCCCTTTCCATTCATTGATCAAGTTCTGGAAAGATTAGCAGGCAAGGAGTTCTTTTGCTTTCTGGATGGGTATTCCGGGTACAACCAAGTGGCAATCGCCCCTGAGGATCAAGAGAAGACTACCTTCACTTGCCCGTTCGGCACCTACGCCTTCAAGAGAATGCCCTTTGGTTTGTGCAATGCACCTGCAACCTTCCAAAGATGCATGTTAGTAGTCTTCGCCGAGATGGTAGGCAGTTTTCTTGAGGTGTTCATGGACGACTTCTCTGTCTATGGTGATAGTTTCGATTCTTGTCTTGAGCACCTAGACAGAGTGCTTCAAAAATGCTGGGAAGTCAATTTAGTGCTTTCATGGGAAAAAAGCCACTTTATGGTCACAGAAGGTATTGTGCTGGGCCACGTCGTTTCCAAACGTGGCATGGAAGTCGACCCGGCAAAGGTGGATGTCATTTCAAATCTCCAGCCACCTTAGTCAGTGAAGAATGTGAGGTCATTCTTGGGGCATGTGGGATTCTATAGGCGATTCATCAAGGATTTCAGCTGCATTGCCCGACCTCTGACAGAACTTTTGTGCAAGGAGACTGAGTTCATTGTTGATCAGCTGGTTCTCCTTGCTTTCAATCAGTTGAAGGAGCTTATCACTCAGGCTCCAATCTTACAGCCGTCCGACTGGACTCTTCCCTTTGAGATAATGACCGATGCGTCAGACTTTGCAGTCGGGGCTGTTCTTGGGCAAAGGAAAAATAGAGCGCCCTACGCCATTCACTATGCCAGCAGAACATTAGACGAAGCACAAAGAAATTATACAGTGACAGAGAAAGAATTGCTGGCTGTGGTGTTCACCCTAGAGAAGTTCAGATCTTATTTGTTGGGATCAAAAGTCACAATCTTTACAGACCACTCTGCTATCCGGTATCTACAGCAGAAGAAGGATGCCAAACCAAGACTGATTCGTTGGATCCTTCTCCTCCAGGAATTCGATTTGGAAATCAAGGACAAACCTGGAGTTCAAAATGTGGTAGCAGACCATCTCTCCAGAATAGAGCAGCATGAGTCTCCTCTGAATAGTGCACCCATCACAGAAACCTTCCCAGATGAAGCCATCTTAGCAGTGGATTCTCTTCCTTGGTATGCAGATATAGTCAACTACCTCGCCTCTGGGGTAGCACCGGCGGATTGGACGAAAAACCAGAAGAACAAATTCATGTCGACCATCTTATTCTACCAATGGGAGGATCCTCTTTTATTCAGGGAAGGAGCGGATTGCATTTGGCGCAGGTGCATCCCTCAGACGGAGCAATCTAGTGTCCTCGAGCATTGTCACTCGCTCGAATCTGGTGGACACCACTCTGGAGATCGGACGGCAGCCAAAAAACTTCAGTGTGGCTTCTGGTGTCCCACTTTATTCAAGGATGCAGCTGAATTTGTCAAGCGATGTACTGGTTGTCAGAGAATGAAAGGTACACTTATTGCCAAAGATTCAATGCCCCTGAAAATCATTCAGATAGCAGATGTTTTCGATGCATAGGGCATTGACTTCATGGGACCGTTCCCTAACAGTCAAGGTTTTGAGCACATCCTTCTTGCCGTCGATTACGTGAGTCGTTGGGTTGAGGCTATCCCTGCTCGAGCCGCCGACAGCCGAATAGTCTGTCAGTTCCTGAAGGAGAACATCATTTCGCGATTCGGTATACCGAAAATTCTAATATCAGACGGGGGTAGCCACTCATTAACAAAGAGGTCAAGAAGTTAATGAAGGAGTACGGCATCGATCATCGTGTCGCATCTCCTTATCATCCTCAGACCAATGGCATGGCGGAGTTATCAAACAGAGAAATCAAGACTATACTGCAGAAACTTGTTAGGCCAAACAGAAAAGACTGGTCTCAACTCTTGGACTCAGTCCTATGGGCTTACTGAACCGCCTACAAGTCTCCCTTGGGCATGTCGCCCTATCGTCTTGTATATGGAAAATTGTGCCATCTGCCCGTGGAATTTATTCACAAGTCTCTTTGGGCAATCAACAGTTGCAATTTGGACTCACGCAAAAGTGGTCAGAAGAGAAAAGACGATCTGAACAAGCTCTTGGAATTCCGAGACTATGCATACGATAACACCTTGATGTACAAGGAGAAGGAGAAACGCTGGCATGACCGGCACATCAGACGAAAGACTTTCGATGTTGGACAGAAAGTGTGGTTATTTGATGCAAAGTTGCGGATATTCCCGGGTAAATTAAAGAGTAAGTGGACAGGGCCATTTCGAGTTTGTGAAGTGTGTGACAATGGAAGTATTGCAATATCAGAATTGTCCCATGACGCACAACCCTTCGTCGTAAACGGCCAACTCCTGAAGCCTTACTTAGAACCAGATGCATTCTTGGCCGTTGTTGACTCTATCCAGCTCGTGCAACATGATGACATCTTCACAACTGCTGCAGCATCAGAAGATTCAGACGATGTACTCCAACCACTGTTTATCTGATTTTCTTCTTTTCTTCTTTTCCTCTTTTCTTCTTTTCCTTTTCTATTTTCTTTTTCTATCTAAAAGGTGCCACCCTTATAGACAGTTTTCTATACTTAGGACGTACTTTGTCCTAAGTATAGGGGGGATGTGCACCTAGAGATTTTCATTTCAGTCCGATCCTCTCCATTGTCTCCTCTTCTTGTCTATACTTAGGAGTATCTTACCCTAAGTATAGGGGGAGACAATCTGAGTACGATCTGTGTATTCCCACCCTTGACCCTCCCTGCTTTTTGTACAGTCTGCTATACTTAGGATTACTTGATCGTAAGTATAGGGGGACGGTCAACTTCTCATTCATTCATTTCATTCATATAGAGTCTTTAGATCTGTCTATACTCAGTACGAGTTATGTATTTGCTTTTCCTTTCGACCTTATGAGGACATAGCTCAAGCTAAGTATAGGGGGGTTGTATATACCATGTATATACTATAAGCCATAACTCATACTGAAAAATAAAACATCAATTCAATCTAAAAAGCAATAAGTAACTCTATAATAATAAAAGATGATTGTGAGCTCCTCAGGCTCTTTGTACTTATACTGATTATTAAGTCAGGAAAAATGTTTTGTGAAAGAAAAGTTTTCTTTGAAAAACCTTGTGAAAAGTGCTTGAAAATAGTGTGTACAAGTATTCAACCTTTGAGAAAATTAGTTTTGTGTGTAAAATTTATTTTCTTTGAGTGAAATCAAAATGTGTGAAAATCAATGTGCAAATGATTATAAAAACTTGATTGTCAACATTGTTTTGAAAAATCTATATACATTGTGTAAAACCTTTGTAAAATCATTTTCAAATACGTGTACATGTTTGCAAAATTATTTTGGACTAAAGTTTTCAAAACTCGTGTGAAAATGATTTTTGAAGAAGTCTGAGGAGTCTGCACGAAAATCTCTCATACAAAAATAAGAATAATCCCGAATAAAGCTTATAAGAGCCAAAACCATATTGTACATCAAATACAGTTTTCTTCTTTTTGTATATACTGATTAATAAATCATGATAGATACCTATACAATATGATTTGAAAACTAGTGTGACCTATTTTGAAAAATTTGCTGTGAAATGTTTTCAACTTGTGTGAAACTGTTTGGATTGCAAAACTTTTCTTTGTGTGAAAGAAAGGATTTAAAAAACCTATGTGCAAATGTTTGAAAAATATGTGTCAAAACTATTGAGAAAATGTACATATAGTGTGAAAAAAAAATCTTTGCAAAAATAGTTTTCAAATGTTTGTAAATGATTGCAAAAATTATCGTGTACTATAGTCTGCAAAATTATTTTCAAAGCTAGAGCTGAAGAATAAGAGCATTACTAAAAAGACTTGTAAATCAAAAATAAAATGCATAAAATTCTTTCTGTACAAGCTGATTAAAGTACGCCATTAAAACCTGTAAAGTCTTTGAAAATCCAAACCTTTTGTAAATAAAGCGGTCCGCCCGTGTAAATAATTGTATGTACCTTTTTATGTGTCAAGTTTTTAGTTGCAAAAATTTCTTTGTATAAAAAGATTCTTTGATTCTTTTAAATTCTTTGTGAAAAATTGCACCATTCATTGTGCATAGCATAAGCATATCATTCATATTCTTTTTGAGGGAGCTTGATTGAATCAGTCTAATAAAGTCTCAAATTGGAGCTTGGTTAGACCTTACCGCACCTAACTGCACTGGAGCCTTTCGGGAACTAGGTTTAAGGTACATCAGGTCTATGCAGACTTAATTCTTTGAGAAATCAGGGCTGGGTTCAAGTCACCTCAACTGACTAACTAGAACTTTTCGAGACACATGCATGACTCTTGTCGACCGTGACCTAACTTGGACACTTGCACCTTTCACCTGGCTCGACTCAGTTGGAGTGGTGAGGGGGTTGGATTTGCCAGTCTGAGATGCACACGGGTGGAAACATTCGTCCTCGTCTAGGGAGGGAAGTGCACCCCAACCTGGTCCAATAGCAATGAGGTCTAAAGACAGGAGATTGTGGGTTGCGATAAAGCTTCAAAAGAGGGACAGTCTACTGACTCAAGAGGAAAAACTCCTTATGTAAATGATGTTGTGCATAGTATTGTGAAAAAAAATGGTCAGGCCTGTACAAAAAAATAAAATGCCTGCAAAGTATGTACATATGTTGTAAAGCCAATAAGCAAGCTTGAGTTCCAAAGTCAAATATGTGAGCCTGCAGCTGGATGACTTGACTACACTGGTCTTGCATCCCAGGATAGGTAGCTACACTGGCTACCGTCCATTCTTCTCTTCACCCCCTTCTCTTGAGCTGGTTGCCACTTGAACTTAGAAGGGAATACCCTGCTCCTCGAGGAAAGAGCTGTTGGATTAGGGAATCATTGGGTTGTCATTCTGGAGAAGTCAGTTCCTTTATCATTTCAGTTGGGGAGAGCCACTATCACTTACACTGTACAAGTCAGCTTCATAGTTATAAGGGTTTGCGTATGATGTAGACCAGTTCTGACCAGGCTATTGAGGTGGGTTGAACCGAGTTCTGTGACTATCAAAGGCTGTTGTATTTTAAAGTTGGTTCCCGACTAGGTTCCACACACATTTACACCCAAGGTTTGACAGGAGTTTCAAGTTCTGATTTTACAAAGACATGCATTGCACTGAAAGCACCCTTAATCACTCTATCCTTCTTTAATTCTCCTTTTTCTTTTCTTTATTCTTTTTGTACTTATTGCAAAAGTGTTTGCTAGGGACTAGCAAAGGCAAGTATAAGGGGGTGATGAATCTCCATTTCATCACCTTTATTCTATCATTTTGGCCTCAAAAACCCCAGCAAATGCATGTAAAGAGCATCAAATTGTACATGATAGCATTCATCATTCATTGTATTAATTATACATTAAATAATATGTTTAATGCCAAAAATATAGAATAAAGAGAAGAAAAGAAAAAGGAATAAAATATTGAAGATATTTTATGACCCAAACCCCGAGACCAAGGCCAGCATGGAATTGGTCGACAAGGAATAAAGTAGGGGGAGATAAGGGCCAGTGTACAATAAATACCTCATTTATTCATGCATTTATTTATGCAATTTTGACATCTATTTTGTACATAATTATTTATTCATCAAATAAAGAAACTTTGTTCATGAAAGTTGTAGATAATAATGTAAATAAAAATACAAAATTGAGTTTGTGTAAAAATAATACTCGGTGTACATTTTATACACAGAATAAAAAGCCAAAATCTCAACTTAAAAATTGGTTTCATAATTTTTGGAGTCCATCTGCAAAAGTTAGGTTTTTAGCCCCCATTGGGCAGCCTGCCAGATTAAAATATTCAATATATTCCTGGTCTATTATTCCTGTCAAATTATATTTTTAGAATTTTGTGAATAATGTATATAATACATGTACATACTAAAATTAGACTAAAACTAAAAAGGATTAATAAAATAAAATAAGCCTATGCAAGTTAGTAGGCAAAATACCTATGACCAAGAATGTATATAAATAAAAGGGGAAAACATTCTTTAATTTTTCTCTTCTTTTATATTTTTATAATAATGTAAATAATACATATAACCTATTAAAAATGCAAATCCAAAATAAAAATCAAGAAAATACATTAAATAAATTAAGTACACAAAATACATAGGTAAAAGACCAAGAAGAATACCTACACATACATATACCTATTTATTTAAAAATGAAAATAAACTCATAAAAATTAAATAAAAATACCTTTATACTCACAAAAATAAATTATAAATTTATAAAATAAGCCAATAAAATAATAAAATAAAATAAACAAATAATAAATTAAAAGATACAAAATACATGTAAATACACACATATACACTTTATTAAAATAAAACTATAATAAAACACTTCAAAAAATTCAATAAAAATCGTAAATAAATACTACATGAAATAATATACATTTTTTATTTTTTAAGAAAATTATAATAAAATCATATACTAGGTTAAATAAATCAATTTCTAATAAAATTTCCTATTTTGGCGTCTAGCGGCCGACGTGGACCAATGGGGCGCCGGCCCTTGTTGACCGCCCGGTCAACTTTCCCATCCGGGATCTGGCGCCTCTGAACTGTCAACTCCCCGAATTTCTTCCCTTTTTTTCGGCCATCCCGTCCATCGATCGAGCTCGCTTCCTTCACAAGAATTGATCTCTGATCATCACTGATACCCGCCGATAACTTGGATCAATTTGATATTCATTGGATCAAGCAATAATCGCCGGTCAATAAATCTCCAGGCCATTGTCTATAAATAAGAAGCTCCGCCCCTTTCCTCAAATTTGGCCAATTTCATCCATCCAAAACACCTTGATTTCGATCCCGGGACGTTCCTCGTGACAGGGGGAGTGCGCCAGCACCTCGAATCGGCCGGAGGAGGGACAATCTTGACGCAGCGGAGCTCCGGCGTCCTTCCTGCTCCCTGGTAGCCCCCAGGTATAAGAGCTGCTCCTTTATCGCTTTTTAGTTAGGTTTTCATGTTAGTTTTTAATTCCCGTTGTTAGTTTAGTCTTTAGTTAATCATCGTAGCTTAAAATCAAAAATTCGACCGGCGACTTCTCCACCGTGCCTCGACTGTGGTCCGATCGCCTTTCGCATCCCACTTCATTCCCCATCGAATTCTCCATCGATCTATCACCTTTGTTCAACCGAGGACCCCTGGTCTTCGCGAATCGGGGCTCCACCTCCGCCTTTCGCCGGAGCCCCTCCGCCTCACTCCATCTTGCTGCAGAGCTTCAAAACCCGGGGTCGAGGAGGTAGCCCTCGCTCCCCCGATTCTTCCTATGCAGGTCAAACTAAGAAAGAAGCCCATCTGGGCTCGAATCGAACCAGGAAGAGGGTCCTGGAGGTCTTGTTCTTCACCGACCTCGTCTGAGCACCTCGGACCTCCAGGAGCCTTGAGAAGACCGACGGCCGACGCAGGAGGCCTCCAGCTATGTTCAGACCACCTCAGACGCATGGGAGATGCCCGGAGGAGCCCAAGCTTCACGATCGAAGCTCACCGGGGGCGAGCTTCTTCCCTGTTCTTCCAGACATCTCCAGCGCCGTCGGATCAGGAGGCGAGGCCCAGGTCGAATGGGAGCCGTCCGATGAAGACATGCACTGACCGTCCGATCCGCGAGGAGCATCTAATCCGGACCCTTCATCGACGAACCAGTATCCGCCGTCGGATGAGCGACGCGTGGATAAGTGGCGCGCCCATCACCATTCATTTGCGCGCCTTAGGGGGTAAATTTCAAACATAGCCCCTCGCCTTTTTGTATTTATAGTTTAATGCCAAAAATAAAATGCCACGTTGTATATAAATTGTATTAATTGCAGTACGCCCCCTGGAGTGTTTATATTTGTAGTTTGGTCCCTCGGCGCCTCACATGCAGTCCCCACGTGAGGCGCGTGATTTTTGCACTTAAACCCTGCCGGGTTTTATTAATCGTAAAATGGCACCGAAAATAAAATTAGATGTTTATTTTTGCTGTGATTTTTGCACTGAGGACCCTGAGTTTATTTTTAATTGCAAAAATGCCCCTGCCAGGCCATTTATTTTTGCATGCTTTGTCCATTTATTTTGTGCCTGATATTAACTTGAAAAATCTTGCAAAAATGGATATAAGCTCCTGTTAGTGTACCCTTGCACGCCATATTTTTGGATTTTAATTTTGTTGCATTTTCGCATTTATTAAAAATCAAAAACATGCCTTTTATTTACTGTCTAACTTACAAAATACCAAAAAATATTAAAAGACCTCGAAAAATTCTAAAAAAATTCCCTAGTGTGTATTTTGACCTATTTTAGTGTCAGTCCAAAAATCCCTAAAAATCTCAAAAGGAAAACCTTAAAAATTCAAAAATACACAAAAACTTCAAAAAATGTATAAATTCAAAGAAAAATCAGAAAAATATAAACTCAGCTCCTATTTCTTCTATATTTTATTATCTTTATTTGAAAAATAGTGTGGAGAAATTTTGTGGCTGTTTGCTATTTTTTATTCCTATTTTACTTACAGCCAGCACCTATTTCACTATTTTCCTTTATTTCAGCATTAAAATTAACCAAAAACAATTTGAAAAATACCCAAAAATCACCAAAAAATAAAAAATTATGAAAATCCCAAAAAAAGGTTTTATTTCTATATTTTTGAGAGTTTTTATATATTTTTATAAATATTTTATCACTCCTCTCTCCCCTTTGTATATATAATCCTTTATTAAAAAAATATATATCTATATATATACATATGTATAAATGTCTAAAATTCTAAAATAAAAAAATTAATTATATATATACATATATATCTAATGTATGTATTATATGTTATATAGCTACCCTCTAGGGATATATTTATAACTCTCTATATTTATATTCTCTAAATTGTATATATATTACATATTACTATTAAATGAATAATAAATAAAAAATATAAATACAAAAAAAATAATTAAAAATTAATTAAAAACCCACAAAAATAGAATTCACACATGGATGACTCTGTGGTACATACACATCATAGGCTATTGCATTTTGTATTGCTCTCTGTGGTTCGACCTCTACATACTTAGTCATTGTACATCTTGTGGTAGAGTAATAAAGATTAATTCACATTTCTTTTTGGACATAATTTCTTCATTCTTTTATTGTGGGTTAATTGATGATCAACGTGGGTATTCTACGAGCGGTCGCCTCAACGACACCTTATACATATTATTCATGGTGACCCTCGTGTGAATTTACCTAGTTATCAGGGGGTAAGACTATCAGGGGCTGATTCGGCTGGTATTTTACCATCTAAGTGTCCTGAGATGATGTTAGCTGGACGTACTGCTACTGTGGCTGCTAGAACAGCTCCGCCTGAATATGGTGAACCTGTCTGTAGTGGGCGGAGGGTTGGGTTGAGCTGCTACTGTTGGGGTCAGCTTGTGATCTAAGACGTGGTTGAGAAGCAATCTGTGCCTCTTGGAGACACATGATCTTGGTCTTCAAGTCACCCAGCATCTGTGCCATCTGATCGATATGCGACATACCATGGCACTGCTTTATCTCAATGGTGTCGATGCAGTCCAGCTTCTTGCTGATGATACCCATATCAGCGGTCGACGACTATGCATGTGTTGCGGCTACTGAAGATGTAAAAGGACCTGCATCGACCCGTGCTATCCTCTGATAGGACACAGCCTGTGGTGTAGGCTTTCCCTCAGTGTAAAGGCGGGTCTAGGACATGACTGTATAGTTCTCTGCCATCTCCTCGTAGATGGCACAAACCTTATCCTCATCCTTGGTGAAATATGAACCCCCACAAGATGCATTCACAAGCCCCTGCAGCTCCGGTGTCAGCCCATAAAAGAAACTCTGCACGAGGTTGGGCTTGTATATGTCGGGATGTGGACACACATGCCTCATGAAACTACTCGTTGGGAGGCATCGAGAAGTTGTTGATGAGGGATCATACTGCATTCGTCTGGCTGAGTGGATAGTACTTATTCAAGTACTCGTTCCGGAGCTATTCATATGATGTCACGTATCTCTCTAAATGCTTTAGCCAATAGGTTGCTCTATCAACGAGGGAGAATGTAAAGGCCATCATCTTGATGGTATCCTCATCCATGAATCTTTTGTGGGTCGTGCTGCAGATCATCTCGAACTCTTGGAAATGGAGGTACGGCTCCTCGGTGGTTAGCCCGTGAAATCTGGGCAGTAACTGGATAGTATGAGGAGGGAGCTTGAAATCTCCTAGAATGGCACAAACCGGCTCCTCCTCCTAGCTGTGGAATATCTCCACCACCAGCTCTGTTAGGCTCTCCTCTGTCCGCTCGCATCTGAGCCATCTCCATACACATGTCGGCCATGAAAGCCCCTTGATCTCTAATCTGTCGATGCATGGTCTCCAGGGAGGCTAACAGGATGTTGTTGATGGCACCCTGATCAAGAATGTACGTGTGAGTCTGGTTGGGTCCATCAGTGCACTCCTCGTTGCTGGTCATGGTCTCTGCAAAGGCAAAAGACCCGAACTCAGGTGCCGTCAAATGAATATAGATCTGTTGCGGTCTCTGCTCGGGCACCTCAGGACTAGTAGAAGGGTGGTCGAGGGGGAACACGGCGGTATCAAACTCGGGTTCGGAGAGCGGGTTTTGGCTCTCGCAAACCAACCTAGATGAATGGGACGGAGTGCTCGAAAGCAGCGCAACCAAAGGCTACCTAAGGGACCTCCGCTCATCATTGTGATGTCGAGAGTAAGGCGGATGAGATCTGGAAAACACACAAGATCAAGAAAAACAAACCCCCAATTCCCCTACTCAACGCTGAGCTGATGACCGTAAAGGTTTGGTCTTTTATATTGTCAATTTTATTAGGTGATAAATCCGTCTGTCAGAGCGATTAAGCGAGCTGGTAGGAATCTGATGCTCCCAGGAGACTGGCCCGATCCCAAGGCTAGATCTTTCCCAGCCAGTACAAGTTGCGGACCGCTTACCGGCTACCCGATCAACTCGCTCTGTTAAGGATATCGCGGCCTGCTTTACCAGAAATCGGAGGGATCCTCACTGGAGAACGGCTAACCCGAAATCAGTAGTCTGAAAAGAGGTCATATATGGCTCTAGCCTAGTGTGCGGGTCACTCTCTCGCTCATCCAAACTAAACAAGGAGGGGATTGCTCTCCAAAGAAAAATTCTTTTGGTGAAGTGTCTTTTATGGTCAAGTGTGTTTAGCAGTCCCAATTTTATGTTTTTTCTTTTTTTAGATATTTTTCAATAACAAACAATGCCTAATGAATTTTCCGATTCTCCTGATTATTTTAAGTCCAAAAATAGGGGGAGAAGTCGAAAAAGCCGATGTACGGTCGAACACTATGATGCATACAAAGTCAGAAATGTGTACCTGACGCCAACACTCTACATGCATGGTGATTCATGCATAAAATAAAGACAGAAATAAAACTATCAATATTATGCAAGAAGAAATCAATCTTAGATGGAAAATTTCTACACGCGAAGAACAATAGCTAAAAAGGACAACAAAAGAGGCCGGAGTCTGGTCTCTAATGTCGATCGGTGTCTGATGACCGTCAAAACCCTTGCGATCCGAGTAAGGATATAAACCAGGGTCGTTGTGACCCGAATCGCAAAGCTAGGTCAATCAAGAAAAGAGGACCACCAAATAAAGAAAATCAAACACAAAGCTCAAATAGCGGTCTCGCTATTTTATTTAACCTGGTATAGTGACCAGGGTCGAACTCAAGGAGCACGGATTGGCTCGAGGCCTACGAAGTAGTCTAAAATTCAAAAATAAAAGAAAACAAATATTTTTGGTGGATTTTATGGGTTTTTAGATTTTTTTTGTTATTTTTAATTTTGAAGAAAATATAAAACAAAGGCAAAAAGGCACACTCAAGGAATTATTAAACAAACAAAAATAAGTCAGAAAATCAAAATAAAAATATTTTTGGATTTTAGGATTTTTCAAGTGTTTTTGGTAATTTTTCTCAGATTTTTATAATTTTTAATGAATTTTCTAAAAATAAAATAAGGCTAAAAATCAAAGCTACTGTGCAGCCAGATTTGAAATGTTATTTAAAAATATAAAAATAGCCTTTAAAAATCTAGAAATAATTTTTATGAAAACTACAAATAAAACCCTAATTAAAGAAAAAGAAATTATATTTTTTCGATTTTTTTCTGAATTTTTAATGATTTTTATAGACTTTTTAGGGTTTTTAGATTTTTAGGTGTTTTATATGTCAAAATGCCGCAAAAATTGCATAGAAATAAAAAGGCAACAAAACAAACACAAATTATTTTTTTTAGAATTTTTAGAAGCTTTTTAATATTTTTATTTGATTTTTCAAGTTAGACAGTAGAGAAAATAGGGTTTTTCAATTTTGAAAATATAAAATGGCAATAAAAATGTCCCAAAAAATTAGTGAAATTTTTACACAGTGGCAAGGGACACATGTCCAAATTTCACGATTTTTGGAGTTGATTTGATATTTTATTTAGCCAATCAAAGACAGACACCTCCCGAGGACCTAAGTGCAAATAGTGAAAAGTTTTCAAGCCAATTAATAACATGCGCAAGAAATTCGAGACTGAAATTGCAAAAAGCTCAAAATAACATGTGGAGGGCACATGGTTCACACACATAGGGGTATGGATGTCATTAAATTAATAAAGAATCAATTCATAACAGCAAGAAAATCCAAGGAAAAACATGCAATTAACCCACAAGTCACGTATCGATGCGCGTCCTCCACATACAAGAGGAATAAGTTGCAAATAAAATAAACACATGGTCCTACGTGCAAATTGTCCAAACTAAAATAACTTCGAAAAAATATTTATAGGATCATAAAAGAAATGCAAAACTAAAGGGGGCCTAAGATAAATTACCCTTATTATTAAGGATCCAACAGCTGAAGGAGGTCTTCGTGAGATCCAACGGTGGAGAGCGGACGACACCCCTTTGACGATCGATGCTCCGGATGAGATCCTCAGATGGATCGGACGGCTAGGAACTTCCCGCAGATGGATGGCTGAGATCAGAACAGGCGGATAAGCTCGATCAGACAGCGGAGGAGCTCCTTGGAAGAATAGGTCGTCGGAGAACTTCATCCGACCAATGCTTGCAGTGGGGGTGTCCTCCGAGGCTGCTAGGATATGGAAATCAAAGCTTGAGGTTGTCCGCAGCGGATGGGATGCTCCGATGAGGCCAGGAGGTCCTAGAGGACCCCGGCGACGTCAAGGAACCTGGAGCTTTGTGCTTTAGTTGTCGGGCCTCCAGATGAGGCTCAATTGCCTTCAATCCTGCACAGAATGAACACTGGGTCGAGGGCAAAATTCCTCGACCCGGTTACGGTGGAAGTGGGTGGATGTAGGAGGCGGGACGAGGCTCTCCGGCGAGTGATGGCGGAGGAGAGTCGAGGTCCTGTTCCGGGGCGAATCAGGATGGATGAAGGAGCGAAGAAGGTGGGGAGAAGTCTCGCGAAGGTGATAGGGTCGTCGGATGGGCAAATGGGTGATCAAAGCGCAGGGAAATGGCCGGCGAAGGATTCTGACCGGAAAATGAAGATTCAAAAATCTAAGCTAACTAACGACCATCTACGCTACCAGATGGGGGAATCCGTCTATGCTAAAGGTGCTGGACCTCCTGGTGTCCTCGCCTCGATGGAGCGACGTCTCCATAGGCTTGAGCTCGTCGGTGGCGGAGCACATCAAAGTGGGTCGTCGGATATGGGGCTAGAGCTCCTCGTTCCTCGCTGCAACAATCCCTCAACCTCGTAGTCACTCAAGGAGAAGGAATGGAGGTCCCTGGAGCCGAAGGCAATGGCCGGAGATGCATGAAAATGGTGGCTCCAGGTGAACTTATACTCAAGGAGGTCCGACAAAGGTGGGGATCGAGCGCGCATTCCAAGGATCAGACCCCTAAGAAGGATGACGGGTGTGAATCACGGATCTGCCCTCGACAATCGGAGCCTTGCGTTTGAGAAGATGGAGGTCGGATTGATTCGGGAATATTTGGAGAAATCGGGTTAAAATTGAGTCCGAGTGAGAAGTGGTTCGGGGGGGCAGTTGATCGGGGGTCAACGTTCCCTCGTGGACCAATTAGAATTCAGCATCCAGAAATTATTTATAAATTAATTTAAAAATAGAAAATGATTTTATTTATAAATATTTATAAAATAAAAAATGTTTATTATTTTTCAAATTAGTTTATAGTGATTTTTATTTATTTTATGAAAAATAAATTAATGTATATACATAATATAATATTATATACAGGTATAATACCTATGTATTTTATATTTTTTATTTTTATATTTATTTTTTGACAATTACCTCAATTTTATATTTTTTTATTTACAACATAAAATTTTTGATATAAAATAATTTTTATTTTATTTTTATTGTATATTTACAAGGGTGAAATAAATAGATCTATTATTGGTATATACATGGTATACATACAATATACAGAGAGAAATTATTCCTTTTATTTTTAATTTATTTTTCTAATTTTTATTTTATTTTTTGGAATACATAAAAAATATGGGAAACACATTTTTTATGAAAATAAAATATATACATAAGAGGAAGTTTTACACAAGGTTGAGTTGCCCTATCTCTCTCTATTTATTTTATTTGGCGATCAGGCCCATAGTGGACCCTCTCTTGGGTTCAGGTCACTCAATATTTATTCCAAATATTTCTCTCTTTTTCTTTATTTCTTTATTCTTTTATTTTTTCACAAAAACATGCTAATTATTGATAATTACACAAGCATGCCTATTTGGTAATTTATTCTATTTACAGCTATCTACATGGTGTTTTGCAAAGATTTTTAGCTAAAATAAAAGAATAAAGAGTGATGAATGAGGATTCATCACCCCCCCCTATACTTTACTTTTGCTAGTCCCTTAGCAAACATTTATTTGAAAAAGAAGTGAAAAAGAGAAAGAAAAAGAAAAGGAAGGGAAAGAAAGACGAATCAATGCTGATTATTAAACTTTCCTTCATTAAATTGAAGTATGGAGCTCAGTTAGATCTTTGGATTATTAATTTCTCGGAATCTTATTTGGACTTAGGTTTAAAACCTAACAGCCTCTAAGTTCCACTAATCTATAGTCAAGACTCCTCAACAATCCAGATCAGAACAAGTCTACATACACAAACTCTGATGACCGTGAATCTTTCCTTGTACTGAGTAAGTGATATAGCTCTCCACCTCAGAAGTAGCAAAGTGACAACCCTCCCCAACAAGGTAACTCTAATACCCTAGTCTAGAAACTCTTTCCTCGAGGAGCGGGGTATTCCCTTCTAAGTTCAAGTTCAACCGACTCAAGAAGAGGAGGAAGAAGAGAATGGATCATGGCCAGTGTAGCCATGTATCCTTGGGAGCTCAACCAGTGTAGCTAAGTCTCCCTGCTGCAAGCTTCATGAGATGGGCATGGATAACATAAGCTTTGCTTTATTGTACTATATACACTCTGGTGGGATTAGCATTTTCTCTCAGACCCACCACTTTTTTGGAGTTATTCTTTTCTTTTTGCATTTTTTTTATGTGCATATTTACAACATATCTACATGGTGCAGCATATATACATAAGGAGTTTTTCCTCTTGAGCCAGTAGACTATCCCTCTTTTGAAGCATTATTGCAACCTACAACTCTTGTCGTTAGACCTCACGGATACCAAATCAAGTTAAGACGCACTTCCTTCACTATAAGAAGAAGAGAGGTTCCGCCTAGAAGTACTACCCTCATATGCTACCCCAAGTCAAAGAAGACTGCCTCCTCACCACCTCATCCGTAGAGAGCTCGGTGTAAAGTGCTGGTCCAAGTAAAGCCATTGTCTGTAAGAGTCATGTGTGTGTTGTTAAGTGCTCTACTTAGGCTCATCGAGATAATATATGATCATAGCCTAGTGGACTCAAAGAATTAAGTCACCATGGACCTGAAAGGTCTCAATCCTAAGCCCTATAAGGTTCCTCTTAGAATTAGGAGGATTAAGATCTTAACCAAGCTCCATTTTTCAATTTAATTCCAGACTAGTTTAAATGTCAACTATGATTCGAAAAAACTGTATAAATATTTACAAACATGCAATTTTTATAAAATATTGAAAATGTGCAAATTTTTTGAAAAATGTTTGGAAACATGGATGTATGCATGAATGCAAGTTTTGCAAAATATTTACACACATTTACACAAGATTTTTGCAAACTTTTTGTTTTTCAAAACATTTTACAAAAATTTTGTACTATATACATAATTTCGATATCAGAATATTTACAAACTATTTACACAAAGATTTTTACAAACAATTTTACAAAAATAATTTTGTACAACTAGCTATGTATGTGCAATAAAAAATTTTATTTACAAGAAAAAAATTTAATTTTTATAGATTTTTAAGGGTTTTTAGCCATTTTTATTTATTAACACACTCACACAAAGTACGAGTTATGGCTAAAGTATATATGAAATATATACGACACTCCCTATACTTAGCTCGAACGATGTCCTCAGAGTGAATCAAGAGCAATGAAGAAGACATAACTCGTGCTTAGTACAGAGAAGTGAAAAGAAAGGCTATATACAAAGATGAATGAAAGAATAGAATTGGAAAGAGAATCTCAGGGGTTTCCCCCTATACTTAGGATCAAGTAATCCTAAGTATAGCAGGCTGTACACAAAGGGAAATCCGAGTGAAGAATGTACAGGGTCTACCTCCCTGATGAATACTCATTCATCACTCTTTATTCTTATATTTTAGCTACAAAAACCTTTGCAAATGCATGTAGATATGTGTAAATACAAATAATTACCAAAAGCATGCATTGTGTAAAAACTAATAATTAGCATGTTTTTGTGCAAAAATAAAAGAATAAAGATTAAAAAGAAAAAGAGGGAAATATTTAAAATAAATATTGAGCAACCCAACCCAAGGGAGGGCTCAGCATGGGCCTGACCGCATAAAAGCCAAAGTAGAGGGAGATAGGGGCTCATGTGTGTAAATATACCTGTAAATATAATAAAAATATTTTCCTCCAAAAATAGAATAAAAGTGGTTTGTATAGATTGTATATATATGTAAATATAAAAATCAAAACAAAAATAGAAAAACTAAAAAAAACAAAAACATCCAAAAAGAATATTGTAAATATACCATGTACATAGATATATATACCTATTTATTTCACCCTTGTATATAAATAATAAAAATAAAACAAAAATATCTTTTTATTCCTAATTTTATGATATAAATAAATAAAATATAAAAACGGAATAAAAATGTATAAAAATAACAAATTAAAAATCAAAAATCAAAACCCTATATTGTATATATACCTATATATAGCCCTACTATGTAAATACCCTATTTTTATTTTGAAAAATTAATTAAAAATCACAAAAAATAGAAAAAATTAAAACAAATATTTTTCATGTTTTAAGTTTTTAATAATTCGGCCATTTGTTATTTTTAATTGAATTTTTAAATATTTTTGACGTGGCTGATTCTCATTGGTCCACGGGGATGTTGACCGCCTGGTCAACTCCCCCATGTGGACCACTTCCCACGGGTTTTAGACGCCCGACCCGACTTCTCCTTATTTTGGCATCCAAACCCGACCACCTCGCACCTAAACTCAGGGTCCTAATTACACTCCAATCATCCGGGTACCTCGCCCGACATTGTGCCTAGGGATTCGTGCTCCATCGAGCCGGACCCGAGCCATTCTTCCCGGACCTTCCACCATATAAAAGCCGAGCTCCGCCTCCAATTTCCCTATCTTTGGCTCCCCACCTTTCATTCCCGTGACCTCCACTGCCTTCCCTGAGGTGACAGCTCTCTGTTGGTGGTGTCGAAGAGGGGAGAAGGTGCCTGGACCTCTGATCTGGCGAGCTTGCGCCGCCGTGCTCCGCCTGAAGCAGGAGCTCGAGCCTTGGGCCACGACGACCCGCGAGGCAATGACCCAGAGCAAGCCCAGCTCATCCACAGTCGACTCGTCCACCCAGGTAGCTCTAGTTTTCCTTCCTTTTCTTTAATTTCTAATTTCGCCCAAATCTCGTCGTCGCCGTTCATTGTCGATTCCGACCACCTCCACCTTCGCCTCGATCATCGGACCATTCCATCTCGTTCGCCTTCTCCCCACGCACGTTCTCCGCCCTCTCACTCAACCCAGCTCGCATAGGAGCTGGGGTTTCGAGCTCCACGGTCTACACCTCGCCGGAGCTCGACCGCCCCGCCTCACCGATCACCGTCACCCCCTCTCACAGGGTCGAGGCACTTTGCCCTCGACCCGCGAGTCTTCTGGTGCCCTTTTCCATGTACAAAGAGGACTGTCTGAGGTCCTCTAACTCGAGCCCATGAGCTTCCCCTCTACCGGAGTCGACCGAGCTCCTCAGAGCTCCGTTGCTCCATCGGAGACCGCCATTCGACGCGGAAGGCCAGCACGCACTTCTCCGATCATCAGAGCCCCGCGAGGAGGACGCCAGAGCACATACGGCTCCGGCGAAAGTCGTTGGCCTCCAGTTCGTCCACCATCCTTCCCTGTCGTCCGATCAACCCCAGGCTCTAGTTTAGATCCTGACCGTCCATCTGAGGAGCTTCCAGCACCGTCCGATCTTTGGAAGAGCGATCTGGATCGGTCGATCATCGAGGTTTAGCCACAGCAACTCTCGTCCGTTCGATCTCCCACGTGGCGACGCCTTGGCCGTTCGATCAGCCCAAGGATTCCAGCGTTGGGGGCCACCCCGTTCTCAGCCGTCGATCAGCACACGTGGCGCCCATCTGACGGCCTACTTAATAAAGGGTAAATATTCCCTTAGGCCCTTAGCTTTAGTTGAGTTTAGTTTTAGTCCTGTAAATATTTTTATCATTTTATTTACATTAGGTAAATTGTATTTTGGACCTTGTCTTTTCTGCTATTTGCATGTATACCCATGCCTGTAGTGTGTCACGTGCATCGACACGTGTTTGTCTGGGATATTTGCATTGATAGCCTTGTAGTTCTGGATTGTTATTGAATGAATGAAAACTTTTCATTAATTGCATTTATATCCCTGTGCGTGTTGAATTTGTGCATGTGCGTTATATTTTTGGGTATTTTACAGTAAGGCCCTCAGACTTTTGGTACATGTTACCAATTAGTCCGAGAACTTTACTTTTATTGCAATTAGGTCCCTGTGTGCCCAAGACACGCGCCCCGCGCGTGACTTCTTGGAATTTTTGCACCGGACCCCCTGGAAATTCTGGTATTTACGTGCAGGTCCCTGTGCACTATACCTAGGTTTTGATTTTGAATAAAATATCAAACTTACTCCAAATTCAATGAAAATTGGAAACATGACTCCTGCCATGTTGTAAAATTTTGGCTCCTGCCATGTTGTAAAATTTTCTAGAATTTTTTGAGACATTTTTTATTTTATTTGATATTTTTAAAAATTCAAAAACAAGCTTTTTCTTTACTGTCTGAATTAAAAATTCACAAAAAAATATTAAAATATATATAAAAATTACAAAAAAATTAGGTATTGTCTATTTTGCTTTGTTTGATTTTCTGACCAATTTTGGTCATTTTTCATTATATAAAACTCATAAAAATTGAAAAACAACTAAAAAGCTATAAAATTCTAATAATTAATTAAAAAATTTAAAAATAATAATTCTGGTGCCTTAATTTTCCTTAGGCTTTCTAGTTTATAGGAAAATTACCTCCAGGAGCTAATAAGGCCCTTTTGCATTTTAAATTGGCCTTTTACTCCTGACTGGACAGTACTTCCATTTCCCTACCTTGTTTGATTTTTAGAAAATTAAATAAAAATCAGAAAAATACCAAAAATTACCCAAAACAGTAAAAAACATAAAATACATAAACATTTTTATTTGAATTTTTGGTTGATTTTTGGTTGCTTTAATAATTGCTTGAAGTTGGTTGTTTTACTTGTTTCTTTATTTTCTTAATTAATTAAAAATTCAAAAAAATTAAAAACAATTAAAAATCCACCAAAAACACTTGTCTTGTATTTTATTCTTTTTTTGACTACTTCGTAGGCCGCAAGGCCATCACGTGCTCCCTAAGTCCGACCCTGGTCGCTATACTAGGCTAATCTAATAGCCAGGACCGCTATCGCATTTATTTGAGTTTTATCTGATTTTGGTGGTCTGCTACACATTTTCTTGATCAACGGAGAGGCTCTTGAGCGACTGAGGTCGCAACGACCTTTGTTATTTCTTCATCCTTAGTTGTTCGGGTTTTTCGTGTCCTCAGAATGGCGCCGTTGCCGGGGAGCACGGCTTAGTAGTTTTTCATTTTTCATTTTTCATTTTCTTTTTATTTTCTTTTTCGCGGCTTTCCGCGGCTCTTTCTGAGTCCGTGGCTTTTCGCGGCTTTTCATTTTTTTATTATTTTTGTTTTATTTTCTTTTATTTTATTTTCTTCTCTTTTTGTTTTTGATTGATTTTGCTTGTTTATTTCCTTTGTCATTTCTGCACATATACCCCTGTTTTATTTCTTGTTCATATTTGATTATTATTCTTGGTTTGACACTTGTCTTCTTTCTTGCGAGGGCCCGAGGACCGAGGCGGCAGCTTTCGAGAAGCCGGCGTAACCGCGGGACTTGGAGGCGGCTCCCTTCTACACGGAGCCGCAGGAGAGCGTGAGAGAGAGGCTGAGTGGGAGAGGATTAGAGTAGAGTAGTTAGACTTTATTTCAGTTTGATTAACTGTAATAATACAGGGACAGACTGTGGGCTTGGACTTGGATTTTGTAGCGGGTCTGTTTTGCCAGCACCGGTGTGCTCGGGGGACCCTTAGAATTTTTGCGGCTTTTTGCGGTTTTGTTTTTTGCTGGCTTTTACGATTTTGCGCGGTTTCTCTTGAGCCCCTAGATTTAGGATTTTCTGTTTGACTGTGTCGTAATTAGTAGGATCCAAACACTTAATTATCTGCCTGCACCTATAGTTTGTTAATTGGATCTACTAATAAATCATTAATAAAAATAACAGACTCACTCCCTTCGAGCCTACGTGCTGTAGCCTGCCCTGCCAAGCGCTGCTCTTAAACCCGATGTGTCGGGAGGAGGAGGGGTAGACCGAGACCGGACCCTTTGGCTTGAAGGACCTGTGACCAGTTAGACAGTTCTGTCGAGTAGAAATTGTCTGCTTAGGACTCGGTTTTCACCGTTGCACCATATAGGTAGTTTCTTTCTTGTCTTTCAATTGTACGCGGATCACTTTGCATGTAGAGTGCTGGAGACAGGTACGTATTTCTATCTTTGCATGCATCATTGATTTCTTCGTGCATCGGCTTTTTCGTCTTCTCCCCCTGTTTTTGACTTAATAATCAGGAGAACCGAAAAATTCATTAGGCCTTTTGTTTTTATTGAAAAAGATTAAAAAGAAAAACAATAAAATTTGGACTGCTTAAGCTATTGACCCTAAAAGACACTTGACCTAAAAATATGTCTTGGGGAGAGCAACCCCCTCATTGTTTGGTTTGATTGTGCGAGAGAGTGACCCGAACACTAGGTAGAGCCCTCTGGTACCTTCCTCGGCTGATTACCGACTTATTCGTGCGGGACAGTCGGTTGGGGATAGTATCGGGTATCCCAGCAGGTCACGTAATCGCTCTGATATTTTTTTTGTTCACCAAAATAAAATTGACAAGATAATTCGACCGAGCCTTTACGGTCTTCAACTCGCATTGCGTTGGTGAACTGAGGGGTTTATTTTCTGATCATAGTTTCTCCAGATCCCATCCACCTTACTCGCTACATCACGATGATGGGTAGACGATCTCTTAGGCAGCCTCTGGCTGCACCGCTTTCGGGCGCGTCTACCCGTTCATCTAGGTTGGCTCGCGAGAGCCGAGACCAGCTCTCCGAGCCCGAGTATGATTCAGTCCTGTTTCCCCTCGAACCCCTTTCTTTCGGTTCCGAGAGACCAGTGCCAGAGGAGAGATTAGCAGATTTATTGGAACCTGAGTTCGGATCATTTGATTTTGCAGACACCATGGTCGGCAGTTCCGACGATCGCAGTCGAGGTCCACAACCTGAGCACTTTGTGTTGGAGCAGGGTGCGATCAACTCCACCCTGATCGCCTCCCTAGAGACAGTTCAACAGCAGTTGAGGGATCAGGGAGCATTCATGCTAGATATGAGGAGAGAGATGGAGCAGATGAGAGTAGAGAGAGAGCAGCGGAGAGACGGGCCAAGGATCCCGGATGATGCAGATGCAGCAGCCGCAGCAGCAGCCGCAGCGGCAGCAGCAGCCGGAGCCGCGGCAGGAGGACCACCGAGACCGATGCGGGAGTTGCACAACCCCGGATCGACACTAATGCATCATTGGGTCGTGCTACCAGCGATCGTGGGGGACTTCAAGTTCCCCCCGAACACCTTGCAGCTTCTCCCCCGTTTCCACAGGATCGCCACTGAGGAGCCCCATCTCCACCTCCAGGAGTTCCTCATGATTTACAGCACTGTCCACGACCGGCAGGTGGACCAAGACACGATTCGGATGATTGCCTTCCCCTTTTCCTTGGCAGATAGAGCAGCCACATGGCTGAAGCATTTGGGGAAGTTTGTATACACTTGGGAGCAGCTCCGCACCGAGTACTTACACAAGTACTATCCACTCGGGCAGACCAATGCCACGAGAGCCCTTATCAGCAACTTCTCCATGCTCCCCAACGAGCAGTTCCATGAGGCATGGGAGAGGTTCCGAGAGCTGACTGATCGATGCCCGCACCACGACATTTCCAAGCCCAACCTCGTGCAGAGCTTTTTCAGCGGGCTGACACCAGAGCTCCAGGGCTTGGTGAATGCTTCTTGTGGCGGGTCTTACTTCACCAAGGATCATGACCAGGTCTGGGCCGTCTACGAGGAGATTGCCGAGAACTACATGGTGATGTCCCAGACCCGGTTGTATACTCAGGGCAGACCCCAGCAGCCAGGACTCGTGCAATACCAGAGGATAGCACGGGTCGACGCCGGTCCTTCCAGTTCGTCCGCAGTAGCAGCAGCACAGGCAGAGTCTTCAGCTGCGGACATGGGCATCATTAGCGACAAGTTGGATCGGATGGAGCTGATTGAGAAGAAGCACTGCCAGGGCATCACTCAGATGGAGCAGATGGCACAGACTCTGAGCGACATGAAGACCCAGCTCATGTGTCTCCAGGAGGCACAGACGGCTTCCCAGCCCCGTCTTCAGTCGCGAGGCGATCACGGCAGCAGCAGCAGCTCGTCCCAGTGCTCCAGCTCACACCAGCAGCCTAGACAATTTCACCTTGTACAGGTGGAGCCGTACCAGCAGCCGCAGCCCACCTACCAGTCACCACCATCTCCAGACTTGCAGATGGTGGTATACCAGCTGGATCAGCCTCTGGCAGTACTCCCGCCAGCCCAGTACGATGCAGAGCCGTTGATGGATGTCAACGGGATTTGGTATGACCACCCTCAGCCTGGTATCCGACGAGACCATCCCGGATTCAGGTGGGGGACCGGAGGTACCCAGCCCCAACAACAGCCGTCAGGACAGGGAGGCCAGTACAGCCATCAGAGAGAGCACCAGCCGCAGCAGCAGCCCCCAGTGTACCCACCACAGCAGCAGCACCAGTCGTCCTATGGTCCTCGTCCCTATCAGCCGGGACAGTCTTGGAGGCGAGATCAGCCTCACCAGCAGCAGCATCCACCACACCCATACCCCTCTCAGCAACAGCACCAGTTCCAGTAGCCTCATTACCAGAGAGGCTACCCGTCGGGCTCCCACGAGAGCACCGCTTTGGATGGCATAGCCCGCCTCCTCACGGATCAGCAGGCTACTTTCAGACAGGAGATGAACGAGTTCCGCCAGGAGATGCGGGACATGGTGAGAGGGAAGGCCGCCATCCCTGCCCAGATCGAGCTGAACCCCAACAGCCTGAAGCGGAAATCTGAGCAGGTAGCCTACACTGAGTATGCCACTCCTAGTGATCCATTTGATGATATGTCTGCAGAACTTTTTGATGTTGATTTTGTCGCACTTAGGAGCGGTAGGATGCCAGCAGGCGGCACCTCGTCTGGGCGACACCACGAGGACACACCCAGAGCGCCAGATGAGGAGGAGGAGAGCGGTACTGAGGCCGCTAGAGATGATGACGGTGGTACTGATGCCACCAAGGATGTTGACTCCACAGGCGGTGCTGAGGCCGCCATTTTATCAGGTGGTACTGAGGCCACTCCTGATGCCGAGCCAGAGCGCGGTACTGAGGCTGCAAGTCTTCTTGTTCTAGTTGATCCAGCCGATGATGGTGCTGAGGCCACCCACACTTTTGTTGAGAGATATGTTGTTTTTCCCACTTCTGATGTATCTCGGAACCATGTTGTGAATAAAGGAAAAGGTTTGTTTTTTTCTGGTCCCACTGTGGTGCGTGATGTATGTGTGGATCCGGCCATCGAGCCGTCTAGACCTTTTCCTAGTCCTTCAACTGAGAAGGACCCAGTGATCCCCTTCCCTAGAGCCCTTCAGATGGGGAAGGGGAAGAAAACAGAAAATCCAAAAAAGAGAGAGCAGGAGGAGTTTAGCCAGCAGATGATAGACCGATTTCACATACAGCTGACTCTTCAGGAGGCTTTGCAGCACATCCCCCTTCTTCATCGTTCATTGAGAGACAGGACCACAGTCAGGAGGAAGAGGAGGAACCACCATTCAGAGATCCATGTGCTGACGAAAGCCATGTGTTTCGCGATCCAGAACCATCTGCCGGCCAAGAGGACAGATTCAAGAGCCCCTTATGTCAGATGTCACATTAGAGAGCAGAGGTTCGATCGGACTCTATTAGATAGCGGATCGTCTATCAACCTCCTTCCGGTAGCCCTTCTCGACCGTTTCGAGTTGGGTACTGATGAATCTCCATTTCATCACCTTTATTCTATCATTTTGGCCTCAAAAACCCCAGCAAATGCATGTAAATAGCATCAAATTGTACATAATAGCATTCATGATTCCTTGTATTAATTATACATTAAATACTGTGTCTAATGCCAAAATTATAGAATAAAGAAAAGAAAAGAAAAAGGAATAAAATATTGGAGATATTTTATGACCCAAACCCCGAGACCAAGGCCAGCATGGTATTGGTCGACCAGGAATAAAGTAGGGGGAGATAAGGGCCAGTGTACAATAAATACCTCATTTATTCATGCATCTATTTATGCATTTTTGACACCTATTTTATACATAATTATTTAATCATCAAATAAAGAAACTTTGTACATGAAATTTGTAGATAATAATGTAAATAAAATTCCAAAATTGAGTTTGTGTAAAAATAATACTCACTGTATATTTTATGTACAGAATAAAAAGCCAAAATCTCAACTTCACAGACCCATATCTTGCAAATAAAAACTCCAAATCACCCAAACTCACCTTTAATTGTATATAGCATTCCAAGAACTATTTTATAAAATTGGTTTCATAATTTTTGGAGCCCATATGCAGAAGTTAGGTTTTTGGCCCTCTTTGTATATAGGATTGATTAAAATATTCTTTTTATCCAATATTCATTATTCTTATAAATTCATATTTTTAGAATTTTGTAACTAATGTATATAATGCATACATATATTAAAAGTAAAAGAAAACCAAAAACAATTTGTAAAATAAAATAAGTCTACAAAATACATAGGCAAAATACCTATGCTATATATCTATACATAAATAAAAAGGATTTTATTCCTTGGTTCTTTTATTCTTTTATATTTCTATAATAATGTATACATTATACACAACTCATTAAAAATGTAAATCCAAAATAAAAATCAAGAAAATATATTAAATTAATTAAGAATACAAAACACATAGGTAAAACACCTATAAGGATACCTACATACACCTATACATATTTATTTAAAAATGTGAATAAACTCCAAAAAATTAAATAAAAATACCTTTATACTCACAAAAATAAATTATAAATTTATAAAATAAGCCAATAAAATAATAAAAGAAAATAACCAAATTAAAAATAAAATACCCAAAAATACATGTAAATACATACATATACACATTATTAAATTAAAACCATAATAAAACACCTCGAAAAATTCAATAAAAATCGTAAATAAATACTAGAGGAAATAATACACATTTTTTATTTTATAAGAAAAAATTAATAAAATCGTTTGATGTGTCAAATAAATCAATCTCTAATCAGATCCTCTATTTTGGCATCTAGCGGCCGACGTGGACCAATCAGCAGCCGGCCTTCGTTGACCCCCTGGTCAACTGTCCCATCCAAGCCACTGCGCCTCTGGACTGTCCATTCCCCCGATTTCATGCATTTTTCCCGGGCACACCATCCATCAATCGAAGATGCTTCCTTCACAAGAATTGCTCTCTAATCTTCCATGATGCCCGCCAAAATCTTAGATCGATTAGATACTCATTGGATCAGCCAATAATCGCAGGTTAATGAGGCCCCTCGCCAATGTTTATAAATAAGTAGCTCCGCCTCCTTCCTCGAATTTGGGCCATTTTCATTCCGATCTCAAGCCTTTATTCTAGTCCTAGGATATTCCTCGTGACAGGGGGGTGCTGGTGCCTCGAATCGGCCGGAGGGAGGAGAGTTTTGTCGCGGCGGAGCTCCGGCGTCCGCCCTGCTCCCTGGAGGCCCCCAGGTATAAGAGTTGTCTCTTTCTACGCTTTTTAGTTAGCTTTTAATTCTAGTTTTCCATTCCAGTCATTAGATTAGGTTTTAGTTAATTCCCGTAGCTTAAAAATCAAAATTCGAAGTTCGCCGGAGCTCCGCTCCGGCGACTTCTTCACCGTATACCCGACTGTTTCCGACCGCCGTGAGCACCCCATCTCGATCCCCATCGCTTTCTCCATCATCCCATCACCTTTGTCCAACCCAGGACCTTCGGTCTTGGCAAATCGGGGCTCCACCTCCGCCGTTCGCCGGAGCTCCTCCGCCCATCTTCATTTTGCATCGCAGCTTCAAAACCCCGGGTCGAGGAGATAGCTCTCTCGCCCGCAGTTCTTCCTGTGCAGGTACAACGAGGAGTAGAGCCCATATGGGCTTGCATTGAACCAGGAAGAGGTTCCTGGAGGTCCCCTTCTTCACCGACCTCGACCGAGCTACTCGGACCTCCAGGAGCCATGAGAGGACCATCAGATGACGCGGAAGCTTCCCAGCTACGTCCAGAGTGCTTCAGATGCGCGGGAGGTGCCCGGAGGAACCCGTGCCGCTCGATCAAAGCTCGCCGGAGGTGAGCTTCTTCCCCATTCTTCCAGACGCCTCCAGCACCGTTGGATCGGGAGGCGAGGCCCAGATCGAAGGACAACCGTTCGATGAAGCCACGCGTGCACCGTCAGATCAGCCAGATCGTCTAATCCAAGCCCTTCATCGACGAACCGGTATCCGCCATCAGATGGATGACACGTGGATAAGTGGCGCCTCCAGCGCCGTAGGATGAAGCGCCTTTAGGGGTAAATTTCACATCTCACCCCCCCTTTTTGTATTTAGAGTTTAATCCCAAAAATAAAAGTTTTAGTTGTAAATAAGTTGTAAAAATTGCAGAACACCCCCTTATGTTTGGTTATTTACTTTTTAGTCCCTCTGCGCCTCACGTGCAGACCCCACATGAGGCGCGTGAAATTTGCATTTAAACTTCGCCGGGTTTCTGTAATTACAAAATGGTCCTGAAAATAAAAGTTCACGTGTATTTTTATTGTGATTTTTGCATGTATGCCCCTAAGAGATATTTTAATTGCAAAAATACCCATGCTAGGCCATTTAATTTTTGAATGCTTTGTCTATTTATTTTATGCTTCATATTTATTCGAAAACTTTGCAAAAATAGACTTAAGCTCCTGATTGGTTGTTCTTGCAAGCTATATTTTTAATTTTTAATTTTGTTACAGCTTTGCATTTATTAAAAATCAAAAACATGTCTTTTATTCACTGTCTAACTTATAAAATCCCAAAAAATATGAAAATGCCTCGAAAAATTCTAAAAGAAATCCCTAAAAATCTCAAAAAGAAAACCTTAAAATTCAAAAATACCCAAAAACTTCAAAAAAATGTATAAAATCAAAGAAAAATCAAAAAAATATGAACTCAGTCCCTATTTATGCTATATTCTATTATCTTTATTAGAAAAATAGTGTGGAAAAATTTTGAGGCTGTTTGTTATTTTTAATACCTATTTTTCTTACAGCCAGACTCTATTCCACTGTTTGCTCTTATTTTGCTATTTAAAAATACTAAAAATGTTTGGAAAAATGCCCAAAAACCAAAAAAACAGTAAAAAATCATGAAATCCCCAAAAAGACTTTATTCCTAAATTTTTGACTATTTTTTAGTATTTTTATTAATATTATAGTGCCCATTTATGTATATATATGTATTTCCTAAAGAAAAAAAGAAAAGAAAAAATATATATATCTAACTATTTATATATATTTATATATCTATTTATTAACCCTAATATATATATAACAAAAAAATATATTTTATCATACTTATATATACATATATATATTGTGTATATCACAAGCTATATACTAACCCTCTAGGGGTATACATAATTTATATATTATATTATATATGTATATATATATATATATCACCTAATTATATTATTAAAAAAAGAAAGAAAAAAATAAATAAATAATAATAAAAAATTTCTAAAATTCAAAAACCCACTTCACACAAGGATGACTCTGAGATACATGCAGGCTATGGTATTTTGTATTGCTCTCTGTGGTTCGACCTCTACATGCTTGTCGTTGTACATTTTATGGTAGAGTAAATAAAGATTGATTCACATTTCCTTTTGAGCCTGATTGTTTTATTCTTTGGTTGTGGGTTAATGGCTGATTAACACCGGTCTTCTATGAGTGGTCGCCTCAGCGACAACACTTTTATATTTTTCATGGTGACCCTCGTGGAAAACCTCTGTTATCAGGTACTCTTAGACAGAGCAGGACAGTCCTTCAGCTTACTGATCGATCTGTCAAGAGGCCGAAGGGGTTGTTGCGAGATGTTGTCGTCACTATTCAGGGCCTGCAATTCCCCGTGGACTTCGTAGTGTTGGACATGGAGATTTCTGATTCAGTGACCGATATCCCCATCATTCTCGGTCGTCCGTTCTTGGCCACAGCCAAGGCGGTGACTGACCATGATAGCGGGAAGGTATACTTTTGCGTCGAGGGCGAAAGTGTACAAATAGAGATGGTCGAGGACAGCCGAGACAGAGAGAGATCATGCTCAGAGACCACTTCAGATACAGAGCAGCTGACAGATGCCGGGCTAGACATCCACCAGGACTGTGACTTTGTGATCACAGACGATGAGGCAGTTTGGGCAGACCCAGCAGCACAGGCCATCCTCTCATTTTCAGACACCGCTGATGCAGAGATGATAGTAGAGGAGAGCTTGGAGAGCACATTCCTGGTTCATGATACTTCAGAGGCAGCAGAGCTAGTTCTCGACCGCGACACTGAGTTTTGTGATGATGGTGGTACTAAGGCCACCTTGTGTGATGAGGGTGGTATTGATGCCACCTTGTGTGATGCAGATCCCTCGGATTCAGAGTCTGATTGGGCAGATTGCGAGGATTACATGCCATACCTGAGTTCCACTGAGCCTACACCTGAGGAGGAGGTAGATGCCGAGCAGAGCAGAGACAGTCCATCAGAGCAGCCTTCTTCAGATCCAGTTTGCGAGAGTTCGTTCTCATTCTCCCGGGTAGATTTGGCAGCATACACGCGGCTTCTTTCGAAGCCAGATTTACCAGCACCCAGTTGTCCAGAGCTGAAGCCGCTCCCTACTTCGCTGAAGTATTGATTCCTTGCGGGTGAGCTTGAGATGTACCCAGTCATCATCTCCACCGATCTGACTGGAGAGCAAGAATCCCGTTTGATGGGGATTCTTGAAAAGAACCGCAAGGCAATCGGATGGAGTGTAGCAGATCTCCAGGGTATTAGTCCGGTCATGTGCTCCCACCATATCTATCTCGAGGAGGGGGCGAAGCCGTCGCGTGAGTTCCAGCGGCGGCTGAACCCCAATCTAAGAGAGGTTGTCATGAAGGAAATCTCGAAATGGTGGAGCGTCGATTTTATCTATCCCATTTCCGACTCCAAGTGGGTCAGTCCCTTGCATGTGGTGCCCAAGAAGACGGGCATCACGACTGTGATCAGTGAGTCGAGAGAGGAGATTGCTACACGAGTACGCACTTCTTGGCGGGTCTGCGTTGACTACAGGAGACTCAACCAGGCCACCAAGAAGGATCATTTCCCCCTGCCCTTTATAGACCAGATCATTGAGAGACTGGCAGGGAAGAGCCACTATTGTTTCCTGGATGGGTACTCGGGCTACAACCAGGTGGCCATCGCTCCTGAGGACTAGGAGAAGACCACCTTTACCTATCCTTTCGGCACATACGCCTTCTGACGCATGTCATTTGGGGCTATGCAATGCCCCTGCGACCTTTCAGAGATACATGTTGTCGATATTTTCGGACATGGTAGGGGAGTGTTTGGAGGTCTTCATGGATGATTTCTCGTTCTACGGCGACGGATTCGACTCCTGTCTTGACTGCCTAGACCGAGTACTCCAGTGACGTATAGAGGTTCACTTGGTGCTATCTTGGGAGAAGAGTCACTTCATGGTGACTCAAGGGACGGTGCTTGGCCAAATCATCTCCAACAGGGGCATGGAGGTTGATCCGGCCAAGGTTGATGTCATTAGAAAACTCGCACCGCCGTCCAATTTGAGGCAGTTACGGTCATTCCTGGGGTACGTCGGTTTCTACCGACGATTCATTCATGATTTCAGCAGGATTGCCCGGCCGTTGACTGACCTACTGACGAAAGACACCGAGTTCCTTGTCGATGACAAGTGTCTTTCGTCCTTTGAGACTCTCAAGCAGAGTGTTATTGAGGCTCAAGTTCTCCAGCCGCCTGATTGGTCTCTCCCATTTGAGATCATGACGGATGCCTCCGATTTTGCCGTGGGGGCCGTGCTGGGATAGAGGAGGGATGGAGTCCCCTTTGCTATCCACTGCGCTAGCCGCACATTGGATTCCGCGCAGCGGAATTATACAGTCACAGAGAAGGAGATGCTAGCCGTAGTGTTCGCCCTAGATAAGTTCAGATCTTACATCATTGGATCTAGAGTGACCTTGTATACTGATCACACCGCCATCCGATACCTCATGGCAAAGAAGGATGCCAAGGCCAGACTGACTAGATGGATCCTTCTACTCTAGGAGTTCGACATTGAGATCAAGGATAAGCCTGGAGTCAAGAATGTGGTGGCGGATCATCTCTCCCATTTAGAGCAGCCTGAGGAGTCTGAGCATATTGATCCCATTTGTGAGACCTTCTCAGATGAGGCGATCCTTGCTATCGCCTCACTCCCGTGGTACGCCGATATTGTGAACTTTCTCGTTGCTGGGAAAGTCCCACAAGATTGGCCCATGCAGAGGCTTGAGACCTTCCTCGCGAAGGCCAAGTCCTACCACTGGGAGGATCCCATCCTTTTACCACGAAGGAGGGGATAGCGTCTGGCGTAGGTGCATTCCTCAGGAGGAGCACCATAGCGTCCTCACTTACTGCCACAAGCTTGAGGCAGGAGGACATCATTCTGGGAGGAGAACGGCACAGAAAGTGCTCCAATCCGGCTTGTGGTGGCCTACCCTCTTCAAGGACTCTGATGAGTTCATGAAGAGGTGTACTGACTGTCAGAGGATGGGCACTTGTGGACAGCGTGATATGATGCCGATGCAGCCCATTCACTTCTGTGAGGTTTTTGACGCATGGGGCATCGATTTCATGGGTCCATTCCCTAAGAGTCAGGGATTTGAGTACATTCTGTTGGCCGTAGATTATGTTAGTCATTGGGTTGAGGCTATCCCCGCCCGAGCCGCTGATGCGAGGACAGTTTGCATATTTGTGAGGAAGCACATCATCACGCGGTTCGGGGTACCTCGAGTATTGATTTCAGATGGGGGTCTCATTTCATCAACGACTAGGTGAAGGCCCTTGCTAGCGAGTTCGGCATAGACCATCGAGTTGCCACACCTTACCATCCACAGACGAATGGTCTAGCCGAGGTGTCGAATAGGGAGATCAAAACTATATTGCAGAAAGTCGTCCGTCCATACCGAAAGGATTGGTCACAGCTTTTGGACTCGGTCTTGTGGGTATATAGGATGTCTTTCAAGACACCATTGGGTACATCTCCCTTTCGCCTCGTATATGGCAAGTCGTGCCATTTACCTGTTGAGCTGAGACACAGGTCACTTTGGGCAGTCACTGAGATACTTATGGATCCAGATGGTGTAGGAGACCAAAGGAGGGCAGAGTTAGCAGCCTTGGAGGAGCTTAAAGATACCGCCTTCTCAAACAGCCAATAGTTAAGGAGAGAGTGAAGGAGTGGCATGATTCTCATATCAGCCACAAGTATTTTGAGCCTGGACAGAGAGTATGGCTGTTTGATGCGAGGCTTCGCCTATTTCCAGGGAAGCTACAGAGCAAGTGGAAGGGACCCTACTTGGTGAGAAAGGTATACGACAACGGTAGCATTGATATATCCGAGTTGTCTTCTGAGAGTATCTTTCGAGTGAATGGCCAGCGGCTCAAGCCATTTCTAGATCATGAGTCGCGGGTCGTTGATGTTGCCCCTATTCATTTTGCGTGAGATGTGGTCTTTTGACTCACATCTATTGCATCTCACGCCTGATTTTCACTGATCCTCCGACCTGTATAGATCCAGATGTCCATATCATCACATTCTTTAGTCCCACATCCCTTTCTTCATCGTTTGATTATGCTATACTTAGGGTGTACTTTACCCTAAGTATAGGGGGGATGTAGGACCTTTGAGTTTCCTTTTGATTCTTTCTACCCCTGTTTTGCTGCCTATACTTAGGGATATTTTACCCTAAGTATAGGGGGGGTAGACCCTGTACATTCTCCACTCAGTTTTCCCTTTGTGTACAGCCTACTATACTTAGGATTACTTGATCCTAAGTATAGGGGGAAAAGCCGAGAGTCTCTTGATATTCCATTCATTCATTCGTCTTTGTATATAGCCTTCCTTTTCACTTCCCTATACTAAGCACGAGTTATGTCTTCTTCATCTCTCTTGACTCTGAGGACATCGTTCGAGCTAAGTATAGGGGGTGTGTATATATTTCATATATTCTTTAGCCATAACTTGTACTTTGTGTGAGTGTGTCAATAAATAAAAATGGCTAAAAACCCTAAAAATCACAAAAATTAAAAAAAATTTCATGTAAATAAACATTCTTTTATTGCACATATATAGCTAGTGTGCAAATTATTTTTGTAAAAATGATTTCAAAAATCTTTTGTGTAAAGCTTGTGTAAATATTTTTGTATCAAAATTATGTATATAGTACAAAATTTTTCCAAAATGTTTTGAAAATCAAAAGTTTGCAAAAATCTTGTGTAAATGTGTGTAAATACTTTTGCAAAACTTGCACTTCATGCATTCATCCATACATGATTTCAAAACATTTTTCAAAAATTTTGCATGTTTGTAAAAATTTGTGTAAATAGCATCTTTGTACATATGTATATAGTTTTTCCGGATCATAGTTGACACTTAAACTAGCCTAGAATTAAATTGGGAAATGGAGCTTGATTAAGATCTTAATCCACCTAATTTATAAGAGGAACCTTATAGGGCTTAGGATTAAGGCTTTTCAGGTCCATGGTGACTTAATTCTTTAAGTCCACTAAGCTATGATCACATGTCATCTCAATGAGCCTAAGTAGAGCACTTAACAACAACACATGACTCATAGGGACAATGGCTTTACTTGGACACCAGCACTTAGCACCGAGCTCTCTACGGATGAGGTGGTGAGGAGGCAGTCTTCCTTGACTTGGGGTAGCATATGAGGGTAGTACTTCTAGGCGGAACCTCTCTTCTTCCTTTAGTGAAGGAAGTGCGTCTCAACTTGGTCTGGTTGCCATGAGGTCTAACGACGGGAGTTGTGGGTTGCAATAAAGCTTCAAAAGAGGGATAGTCTACTGGCTCAAGAGGAAAAACTCCTTGTATATATGCTGCACATGTATATGTTGTATAGATGCACTTGAAAAAAATGCAAAAAGAAAATAACTCCAAAAAGTGGTGGGTCTGATAGAAAATGATAATCCCATCGGAGTATGTATATAGAGTGCAATAAGCAAAGCTTGAGATTCATGTACCACCTTATGTAGCTTGCAGCAGGGAGACTTGGCTACACTGGTCAAGCTCCCAAGGATACATGACTACACTGGCCATGGTCCATTCTCTTCTTCCTCCTCTTCTTGAGCCGGTTGAACTTGAACTTAGAAGGGAATACTCCGCTCCTCGAGGAAAGAGTGGCCAGATTGGGGTCATAGGGTTACCTTGTTGGGGAGGGTTGTCAAGTTGCCATTTCTGAGGTGGAGAGCTTATGCCTCACATTCACAGGACAAGGAAAGATTCATGGTCTTCAGGGTTTGTGAGTGATGACTTGTTCTGATCTGGATTATTGAGGAGTCTTGATTAGAGATTAGTGGAACTTAGAGGCTGTTGAGTTTTAAGCCTAAGTCCAAATAAGGTTCCGACACATTAATAATCCAAAGATCTGATTGAGCTCCATAATTCAATTTAATGAAGGCTAGTTTAATAATCAACCTTGATCCATGTACATTCTTCTCTTTTTCTTTTTCTTTCTTCTTTTTCACTTCTTTTTCAAATAAGTGTTTGCTAAGGGACTAGCAAAGTTAAGTATAGGAGGGTGATGAATACTAATATGAAACTGCCTACTTAATAAAGGGTAAATATTCCCTTAGGCCCTTAGCTTTAGTTGAGTTTAGTTTTAGTCCTGTAAATATTTTTAGCATTTTATTTACCTTAGGTAAATTACATTTTGGACCTTGTCTTTTCTGCTATTTGCATGTATACCCCTGCCTGTAGTGTGTCACGTGCATCGACACGTGTTTGTCTGGGATATTTGCATTGATAGCCTTGTAGTTCTGGGTTGTTATTGAATGAATGAAAACTTTTCATTAATTACATTTATACCCCTGTACATGTTGAATTTGTGCATGTGCGTTATATTTTTGGGTATTTTACAGTAAGGCCCTCAGATTTTTGGTACATGTTACCAATTAGTCCGAGAAATTTACTTTTATTGCAATTAGGTCTCTGTGTGCACAAGACACGTGCCCCGCGCGTGACTTCTTGGAATTTTTGCACCGAACCCCTTGGAACTTCTGGTATTTACGTGCAGGTCCCTATGCATTGTACCTAGGTTTTGATTTTGAATAAAATATCAAACTTACTCCAAATTCAATGAAAATTGGATACATGGTTCCTGCCATGTTGTAAAATTTTCTAGAATTTTTGGAGACATTTTTGGTTTTATTTGATATTTTTAAAAATTCAAAAACAAGCTTTTTCTTTACTGTCTGAATTAAAAATTCACAAAAAAATATTAAAATATCTTTAAAAATTACAAAAAAAATTAGGTACTATCTATTTTGCCTTGTTTGATTTTCTGACCAATTTTGGTCATTTTTCATTATATAAAACTCATAAAAATTGAAAAACACCTAAAAACCTATAAAAATTCTAATAATAAATAATTAAAAAATTCAAAAATAATAATTCTGGTGCCTTAATTTTCCTTAGGCTTTCTAGTTTATAGGAAAATTACCTCCAGGAGCTAATAAGGCCCTTTTGCATTTTAAATTGGCCTTTTACTCTTGACTGGATAGTACCTTCATTTCCCTACCTTGTTTGATTTTTAGAAAATTAAATAAAAATCAGAAAAATACCAAAAATTACCCAAAAACAGTAAAAAAACATAAAATACATAAAAACATTTTTATTTGAATTTTCGGTTGATTTTTGGGTGCTTTAATAATTGCTTGAAGTTGGTTGTTTTACTTGTTTCTTTATTTTCTTAATTAATTAAAAATCCAAAAAAAATTAAAAACAATTAAAAATCCACCAAAAACACTTGTCTTTTATTTTATTCTTTTTTTGACTACTTCGTAGGCCGCAAGGCCATCACGTGCTCCCTGAGTCCATCCCTGGTCGCTATACCAGGCTAATCTAATAGCCAGGACCGCTATCGCATTTATTTGAGTTTTATCTGATTTTGGTGGTCTGCTTCACATTTTCTTGATCGACCGAGAGGCTCTTGAGCGACTGAGGTCGCAACGACCTTTGTTATTTCTTCATCCTTAGTTGTTCGGGTTTTTCGTGTCATCACTCCCCTATACTTAGGGTGAAATGTACCTAAGTATAGGCAGCAAAACAGAGGTAGAAATGAATCAAAAGGAACTCAAAAGTCTCACACACCCCCTATAGTTAGGGTAAAGTTCACCCTAAGTATAGCATAATCGAAGATGCAAAAGGGGTGTTGAACTGAAGAATAGTGTGATATGAACAGCTGGATCTATACAAGTCAGAAGAACAGTGATAATCAGGCATGAGATGCATTATATGTGAGTCAAGAGACCACATCTCACGCAAAGTAAATAGAGGCAACGTCAACAACCAGCGGCTCATGATCTAGATATGGTTTGAGCCGCTACCCGTTAACACGAAAGGTACTCTCAGATGACAACTCAGATATGTCGATGCTTCCGTTGTTGTGTACCTTTCTGATCAGATAGGGTCCCTTCCATTTGCTCTGCAACTTCCCTGGAAATAATCTCAACCTGGCATCAAACAACCATACCCGTTGTCCTGGCTCAAACTGCTTGTGGCTGATATGAGAATCATGCCACTCCTTTACTCTCTCCTTATACTGAAGGCTGCTCGAAAAGGCTGCATCACAAAGCTCCTCCAGGGCTGCTAACTCTGACTGATGGTTCCGTCTCTTCCTCCTTACTGTGGTCCTGTCTCTGAGGGATCTCTATAAGAGAGGTATGTGCTCCAAGGCCTCCTGTAGAGTCAGTTGTATGTGAAATCGATCCATCATCTGCTGGTTGAGCTCTAGCTGGTGGGACTTTTTCTGATTTTCTTTTTTGGACCCCTTAGCCAAGCGGAGTGCTTGGGGAAAGGGGACGGCTTGGTCCTTCCCAGATGAAGGACTAGGATCAGGTCTAGGCTGCTCAGGCAAGGAAGAATCCACACATACATCATTAATCAATACAGTTGGATCCGAAATAAACAAACCCTTTCCTTTATTCACGAAAGTGTCCTGAGGTACATGAACTGAATGAGAAACAACAGGACTAGCAGAATTGGAAATGGTGGCCTCGGCACCACCCTCTGCATCTGGACTCGTGACATCAGTACCGCGCTCTGGCTTAGCAATTGGTATGGTGGCATCAGTACCACCTCCTCCATCTGGTGAAGAGACGGCCTCAGTTTTGTCGGTCGGATCAATGTCCACAGTGGCGTCAGCACCACCATCGTCATCATGTGAATGAGCGGCATCAGCACCGCTCTCCTCCTCGTCTGGCACTCCTGAAGTGGCATGGGGTCGTCGCTCAGACGAGGTGCTGCCTGCTGGCATCCTACCGCTCCTAAGTGTAACAAAATCAGCATCAAACATATATGCAGTAATATCACCAAGGGAATAACTAAGAGTGGTGGTCTATGTGAACGCTACCTGCTCAGACTTCCTCTTGAGGTTGTTCGGGTTCAGCTCTATCTATGCAGGAATGGCGGCCTTCCCCTTCACTATCTCTCTCATCTCCTGTTCGAACTCATCCATCTCCCGTCGAAAGGTAGCCTGCTGATCGGAGATGAGGCGGGTTAGGTCGTCTAAGGTTGGATTCTCATAGGAGGGCCCCTGAGAACCTGATAGGTGGCCTCGCTGGTAATGAGGTTGCTGCTGCTGGTGAGAGAGATAAGGAGGCTGTGAGTAATACTTTTGAGGTTGCTGAGGGTGCCTCCAAGACTGTCCCTGCTTGTAGGGACGAGGACCATGCTGCTGGTAACTCTGTTGCGGCTGGTGGTGTGACGGGAACTGGGGCTGCTGCTGGTGACTATCTCGCTAGTGGTCGTAATGGCCACCCTAAACTGAAGGCTGCTGCTGGGAACTGGTGCCTCGAGCCGACCAACAGAATTCAGGATGGTCTCGTCGGATATCGGGATGGGGTCGGTCGTACCATATCCCGTTGACATCCATCAACGACTCCTGCTCGTAGGTGGGTGGGGGGAGTACTACCTGGGGCTGGTCAGGCTGGTACACCACCATCTGGCTGTCTTGAGATGGTGGCAGCTGAAGGTACTGATGTTGCGGCTGCTGCTGATATGATTCTGCCTGGACTTGGTGGACCTGTTGGTACTGGGCGGAGGGTTGGGTACTGCTGTTGCTGCTTGGGTCTGCCCGTGACCTAAGATGGGGCTGAGAAGCCGTATGTGCCTCCTGGAGACACATGATCTGTGTCTTTAGGTCACTCAGCGTCTGTGTCATCTGATCTATCTGTGTCATACCCTGGAACTACTTCTTCTCGATCAACTCGATCTGGTCCAGCTTCTCACTGATAATAGCCATGTTGGTGGTTGTCGACTCTGCATGTGCTGCTTCTGCTGACGAAGTAGAGGGACCGGCATCGACCCGTGCTATCCTCTGATAGGACACGGCCTGTGGTTGGGGCTTCCCCTGTGTATAGAGGCGGGTCTGTGACATCACCGTGTAGTTCTCGGTTATCTCCTCGTAGATGGCCCAGACCTGATCCTCATCTTTGGCGAAATACGATCCTTCATAGGATGCATTCACCAACCCCTGCTGCTCAGGTGTAAGTCCGCAGAAGAAGCTCTGAACTAGGTTCGGCTTCGAGATGTCATGGTGTGGGCATCTGTCTGTAAGCTCCTTGAATCGGTCCCATGCATCGTGAAACTGCTCATTGGGGAGCATGGAGAAGTTGCTGATCAGGGCCCTCGCTGCATTGGTCCGGCCGAATGGGTAATACTTGTTGAGGTACTCATTCCAGAGATGCTCCCATGTCGTCACAAATATCTCTAAATGCTTCAGCCAATTGGCTGCTCTATCAACGAGGGAGAAGGGAAATGCCATCATCTTGATGGTTTCCTCGTCCACCTGGCGATCGTGGACAGTGATGCAGATCATCTCAAACTCCTAGAGATGAAGATGTGGCTCCTCGGTGGTGAGTCCGTGAAAGCGGGGAAGCAACTGAATTTTCTGTGATGGGAACTTGAAGTCTCCCGCTATGGCCGACAACACGATCCATCTGTGGGTTAGAGTTGCACCATGGTTGTGCAACTCTCTCATCGGGCGGGCTCCTGCTGCTGGCTGAGCTGGTTGTACTGGTTGCTCTCCCTCAGATATGTCTCCTCCACCAGGTCTGCGCTGCTCGCGGTCTAATCTTATCTGCTCCATCTCTCGGTGCATTTCCACCATGAAAGCTCCTTGGTCACGTATCTGTCTCTGCATCGTCTCCAAGGAAGCTATCAGGGTGTTGTTGATCGCACCCTGGTCCAAAACAAATGTCTGCTCGGCTCTGGGTCCCTCGGTGCGGTCCTCGCTGCTGGCCATGGTCTCGGCAAAGGTAAAAGACCCAAGCTCAGGTGCCGAAATATCATCTATATGCTGCTCTCTCTGATCAGGCACCTCAGGACTAATAATAGAAGGGTGGTCGAGGGGAACAGGATGGAAGCGAACTCGGGTTCGGAGAGCGGGTCTCAGCTCTCGCGAACCAACCTAGATGGGCGGGCAGGAGTGCTCGAAAGTGATGCAACCAGAGGCTGCCTAAGGGACCTCCGACCCATCATCTTGATCTGGCGAGTCGGGCGTATGAGATCTAGAAAGCAAACAGGATGGTCAAGCAATACCCCAATACCACCAACGCAACGCGAGCTGATGACCGTAAGAGTTCGGTCTTTTATCTTATCGTTTTTATTTTAGTGATAAGACAGTCTATCATAGCGATTAGCAAGCTGTTAGGAATCCAACGCCCCCAGGAGATTGTCCCGATCCCGAATTAGATCTTTCCCAGCCAGTACAAGTCGCAGACCATTTACCGGCTACTTGATCAACTTGCTCTGTTAAGGATATCACGGCATGCTTTATCGGAGATCGGAGCAATCCTCATTGGAGAATGACTAGCCAAAAGCAGTAGTCTGAAAAGGGGTCAGATGTGGCTCTAGCCTAGGGTGTGTGTCACTCTCACGCCCAATGAAACCATCCAATGAGGGGATTACTCTCCTAATACAATTTTTTTGAGGTGGTTTTTAAGTCCAGTTTGCTTTAGCAGTCCCAATTTTATGGTTTCTCTTTTTTGGTACTTTTTAGATAAAACAATCATCTAACAAATTTTTAGGTTCTCCTGATTTTATTAAGTCCAGAAAACGGGGAGAGAAGACGAAAAAGTCGATGCGCAAAGAAATCAATGATGCATGCTGAGTAAGAATGCGTACCTTTCCTCCAGCTCTCTACATGCAATATGATCCGTGCATAATTGAAAGACAAGAATAAAATCTAACCTAAATGATGCAACGAGAAAATGGCCTTAACAGGAATTTCTACACAAAAAGAACGGGAGCTAACGGGTCAACAGGAGGGGTCGGAGTCCGGTCTCTGATTCCAATCGGTGTCCGCCACAATGGATCCTGTCAGCACTATATACGGCCTCTAGCGGCACGTGACCCCTCGAGTGACCAGGTTAGCTTTATATTAATTAATTAACTAAGTCCAATTAAACGATCTATAGGAACATACAGTCTAATTAGGATGGGGTCCTAATCAATTACGTCACAGATCAGTAAAAATTCCTAAGCTAAGGCCAAATCCTCGAGAAACAAAATAAAATAAAAAGCCGTAAAAACCAAAATCGGCGAAAAACTCGGTGGGGTCCCCCGAGCACACCGATCCTCGGCGAAACAGACCCCGACAATCCACAAGTCTGAGAGTCTTGGACCCTGTATTATTACAATAATATGGATCAGACTAAAAAGAAATTAATCTACGCTAAGCTAAGTCTACAGCTACACTAATCTCCCAGGCACTTCTGCTTGACTCCTCTCACACTCTCCTGTGGCTCCCTACAGAAGGGAGCCACCTCCGATTCCCGCGGTTGCGTCGGCTTTCCGAAGAATGTCGCCTCGGTCGTCGGGCCCCTCGCAAGAAAAAATAGACAGAAATATGTCAGACCACAGTTATTATAAGAATGAAAAAGAAAAGAAAATAAAATCTCTGCAGAAATGAAAATAAAAACAAAAAAATAAAAAACAAACAAAAACAAAATAAAAGAAAATAAAATAAAAGAAAAAAAAAGAAGATGAAAAAGCCACGAAAAGTCGCGAAAGAAACAAAAAGCGTGAAAAAACCGTGAAACTAAAAATCAAAAACAAACAGCGACTACTAAGTCGTGCTCCCCAACAATGGTGCCATTCTGATGACTGTAAAAACCCTTGCGATCCGAGTAAGGATATAAATCAGGGTTGTTGTGACCCGAATCGCAAAGCTAGGTTAATCAAGAAAAGGAGATCACCAAATAAAGAAAATCAAACACAAAGCTCAAATAACGGTCTCGCTATTTTATTTAACCTGGTATAGCGACCAGGGTCGAACTCAAGGAGCATGGATTGGCTCGAGGCCTACGAAGTAGTCTAAAATTTAAAAATAAAAGAAAACAAATATTTTTGATATATTTTATGGGTTTTTATATTTTTTTGTTATTTTTAATTATGAAGAAAGTATAAAACAAAGGCAAAAAGGCACATTCAAGGAATTATTAACACACAAAAACAAGTCAGAAAATTAAAAAAATATTTTTGGATGTTAGGATTTTTCAAGTATTTTTGGTCATTTTCTCATATTTTTATAATTTAAAAAAATCTAAAAATAAAAGAAGGCTAAAAATCAAAGCTACTGTGCAGCCAGATTTGAAATGCTATTTAAAAATATAAAAATAGCCTCTAAAAATCTAGCAACAATTTTTATGAAAACTACAAATAAAACCCTAATTACAGAAAAAGAAATTATATTTTTTTGATTTTTTTCTGAAATTTTAATGATTTTTATGGACTTTTTAGAATATTTAGATTTTTAGATGTTTTATATATTAAAATGCCACAAAAATTGCAAAGAAATAAAAAGGCAACAAAACAAATACAAATTAATTTTTTAGAATTTTTACAAGCTTTTTAATATTTTTATTTGATTTTTCAAGTTAGATAGTAGAGAAAATAGGGGTTTTGAATTTTTAAAAATATAAAATGGCAATAAAAATGTCCCAAAAATTAGTGAAATTTTTACACAATAGCAGGGGCCACGTGTCCAAATTTCGCGATTTTTGGAGTTGTTTTGATATTTTATTTAGCCAATCAAAGACAGACAGCTCACGAGGACCTAAGTGCAAATAGTGAAAAGTTTTCAGCCAATTAATAACACGTGCAAGAAATCCGGGACTGAAATTGAAAAAACCCCAAAATGACACGCGAAGGGCACGTGGTTCACATACAGAGGGGTATGGATGCCATTCCAATTAATAAAGAATCAATTCATAACAGCAAGAAAATCCAGGGAAAACATGTAATTAACCCACAAGTCACGTGTTGATGCGCGTGCTCTACATACAGGAGGAATAAGTTGCAAATAAAATAAACACATGGTCCTACGTGCAAATTGTCCAAACTAAAATAACTTTGAAAAAATATTTAGATGACCATAAAAGAAATGCAAAACTAAAGGAGGTTCAAGAGTAATTTACCCTTATTATTAAGGATCCAACGGCTGAAGGAGGTCTTCGTGTGAGATCCAACGGTGGAGAGCGGACGACGCCCCTTCGATGATCGATGCTCCGGATCAGATCCTCAGATGGATCGGACGGCTAGGAACTTCCCGCAGATGGATGGCTGAGATCCGAACTGGCGGATGAGCTCGATCAGACGGCGGAGGAGATCCCTGGAGGAACAGGTCATCGGCAAACTTCGTCCGGCCAATGCGCGTGGTGGGGGCATCCTCCGAGGCTGCTAGGATAGGGAAATCAAAGTTCGAGGCTGTACGCAGCGGATGGGATGCTCCGATGAGGCCGGGAGATCCTGGAGGACCTCGGTGACGTCAAGGAACCTCGAGCTCTGTGCTTCAGTCGTCGGGCCTCCAGATGAGGCTCAATTGCCTTCAATCCTGCTCAGAATGAACACTGGTTCGAGGGCAAAATGCCTCGACTCGGTTATGGTGGAAGTGGGTGGATGTAGGAGGCGGGGCGAGGCTCTCCGGCGAGCGACGACGGAGGAGAGTCGAGGTCCTGTTCCAAGGCGAATCAGGATGGATGAAGGAGCAAAGAAGGTGGGGAGAAGTCTCGCGAAGGTGATAGGGTCGTCGGATGGGCAAATGGGTGATTGGAGTGCAGGGAAATGGCCGGCGAAGGATTCTAACTAGAAAACGAAGATTCAAAAATCTAAGCTAACTAACGACCATCTACGCTACCTGATGGGGGAATCCATCTATGCTGGAGGTGATGGACCTCCTGGTGTCCTCGTCTTGATGGAGCGACGTCTCCAGAGGCTCGAGTTCGCCAGTGGCGGAGCACGATGAAGCGGGTCGCCGGATCTGGGGCTAGAGCTCCTCGTTCCTCGCTGCAACAATCCCTCAACCTCGTTGTCACTAAAGAAGGAATGGAGGTCCCTGGAGATGAAGGCAATGGCCGGAGATGCATGAAAATGGCGGCTCCAGGTGAACTTATACTCGAGGAGGTCCGACAAAGGTGGGGATCGGGCGCGCATTCTAAGGATCGGACCCCTAAGAAGGATGATAGGCGTAAATCACGGATCTGCCCTCGATAATCGGATCTTTGGGTTTGAGAAGATGGAGGTCAGATTGATTCGGGAATATTTGGAGAAATCGTGTCAAAACCGAGTCTGAGTGAGAAGTAGTCCAGGGGGCAGTTGACCGGGGGTCAACATTCCCCCGTGAACCAATCAGAATTCAACATTCCAGAAATTATTTATAAACTAATTTAAAAATAGCAAATGATTTTATTTTAAAAAATTTATAAAAAAAATGTTTATTATTTTTCAAATTATTTTTTAGTGATTTTTATTTATTTTTTAAAAAATAAATTAATGTATATACATAATATAATATTATATATATATATGTATGTATAAAATACATATGTATTTTATATTTTTATTTTTATTATTTTATTTTTTATACAATTACCCAAATTTTATATTTTATTTATTTACAACATAAAATTTTGGATATAAAATAATTTTTATTTTTTATTGTACATTTAAAAGGGTGAAATAAATAGATCTATTATTGGTATATACATGGTATATATACAATAGAGGGAGAGAAATTATTCCTTTTTGTTTTTTATTTTATTTTTCTAATTTTTATTTTATTTTTAGAAATATATACAAAATATGGGAAACACGTTTTTATTTTTATTTTTATTTTGATGAAAATAATATATATATATAAGAGGGGTTTTACACAAGGTTGAGTTGCCCTATCTCTCTCTACTTATTTTATTTGGCGATCAGGCCCATATTGGGCCCTCTCTTGGGTTCAGGTCACTCAATATTTATTCTAAATATTTCCCTCTTTTTCTTTATTTCTTTATTCTTTTATTTTTGCACAAAAACATGCTAATTATTGATAATTACACAAGCATGCCTATTTGGTAATTTATTCTATTTACATCTATCTACATGGTGTTTTGCAATGATTTTTAGCTAAAATAAAAGAATAAAGAGTGATGAATGAGGATTCATCAGTGTCCGCCACAACGGATCCTACTAGCGTTGTATACGGCCTCTAGCGGCACGTGACCTCTCAAGTGACCTAGATTAGCTTTTTCTTTGTGATTTAATTAATTAAGTCCACTTAATGATCTATAGGTGCAGGCAGATAATTAGGGTTGGGACCTTAATTAATTATGTCACAATCAGGTATAAAATATTAAGTCTAGGGGTCAAAATCTTCGAGAATCAAAATAAAAGAAAAGTTGAAAAATCAAAACCGGCAAAAAATCGCGGTAAGGTCCCCCGAGAACACCAGTGCTTGGCGAAACAGACCCCGATAAAAGGCTAAGTCCAAGTGTCTCTGAGTCATGTATTATTATAACAATAATAGACTAAAAATGGAAATAAAATGCTAAAACTCCTCCAAAGCCTTCCAAGTCCTCTACTCCTCTTCTCCTACGCTCGCATGCGACTCGATGTAGAAACGAACCACCTTCGCTTCGCTCGGATGCTCTGGCGCTCCTAAGAAAGTCGCCCTTGCACGTCTGGCCCTCGCAAGAAATAGAGAAATAAAAGCTGGTCAGATCACAGTTATAAAAATTTAAAATAAAAATAAAAATAAAAATAAAGAAAAATAAAAGGAAATAAAACAAAAATAAAACCAAATAAAGAAAAAGAGAAATGCAAATAAAAATAAAGAAAATAAAAATAAAAAAATCAAAACAAAAAACAGACTACTAAGCCGTGCTCCCTGACAATGGCGTCATTCTGATGAGCGCTCAGACGATCGAGGTTAAGTCTCTGAAAAACAGATCAAGGTCGTTGCGACCTCAACCGACGGAGTGTGGCTCAATCAAGAAAATATAAACCACCAACGAAATAAGACAATAATAAAACCAAGGCAAGCGGTCTTACTAATTATTTAACCTGGTATAGCCACCAGGGTTGAACACAAGGAGCACGGGATGATCCTACGAAGTAGTCGAGAAATCCAAGAAATAAAAGTATTTTTTGGTGGTTTTTAATTTTTAAATTTTTTTATGATTTTCTATTAAGAAAAGAAATAAAGAAATGATAAAAATCACACTCAACCAATTATTTAAAGGTCTAAAAATACTCAAAAATTCAAATCAAAAATATTTTTATGTTTTGAGTATTTTATGGGCCTTTTCTGATTTTTAAATGATTTTCTAAAAATAAAAGAAAGTCAAAAATAACAAGCAGTTTGCAGCCTAGATGAAAAGACACATTAAAAATATCTAAAGTGCCTCTAAAATCTTGGCAATATTTTTTATGAAAATATAAAATAAAATCTGCCTATAGAAATTGAAAACACAATTTTTTTATTTTAAATGAACTTTTATTGATTTTATATGGTTTTAGTCTTTTTTTAATTTTTAGGTGTTTTATAAAAGATAATGGAATGAAAATAACATAGAAACTAAACCAACATAAAACAAACACTCATAAAAAAAATTTTGGAATTTTTAGAGATATTTTTCTAATTTTTATGGGTTTTCTAAAATAGACAGGGACACATTTTAGGGTTTTTATTTTTATAAAATAACAAATAAAATCAAAATGTGTCTCAAAAATTACCAAAAATATTACACAGTAGCAAGAGCCACGTGTATTTTTTTAGAAATTTTTAGAGTAGTTTTAATATTTATTTAATTAAGAACAACATACACAGGTTATAAGGACCTGAATGCAATTATTTAAGTTTCAAGACCAAATATTAACAAGCATAAAAAGCACAGGGTTGAAAATGCAATTTATCCAATTAAATCTGTGCATGCGCCAAATCCACGTTCATATGGGTATAAATGCAATTTTAGAAAATATTCATTCAAACCATAACACAGGAAAAGTTACGGATAAAAATGCAAATACACCACTATGCACGTGACCAAGCACGTATCTCAGATAGGGAGGAGTTAAATGCAAATATCTGAAACTACATGAACTATTGTGCGAATAAGTTCAACTACACCTTTTATTTTACAAACTAAAACATAAACTGAAATAAATGCGGGGTAAAAAGAGCAATATACCCTCGTTGCACGTGAGTCGCGCGTGGGAAGCCACATGTCGTCCGCTAGTGTGGTGCGATCGTGCGGCTCTACGGGCGTCAGGTGTCAGATATGACAGTCAGGGACTGTCGGGGACGTAGAACGCTCGTGGATGTCAGATCTGACATCCAACGGCCTGACTCCTCTGTGACGGCTGCGGTCCGGATGCAATCTGGCGAAGCGGGTCTGATCCAACGGTGACGGATCAACCAGGATGAACAACTCCTGAGTGAACTTCACTGGAGCCAAGGACGAGATCCTCAGCTCCGATGATCGATCGGGAAGCACTGGATAACTCTTGGAAAGCTTCTGCGTCGATTGAGCGGCTCAAATGAAGACTCCACCGATCGGATGAACGTGACGATGAAGGTGGCCTGGAGGGACTCCGGCGAGCTCTGGAATGGGGGAATGGGGGGTTCCCAACGTGCGCCAAGACCTGCAACAGGTAGCTCTGACTCGGAACTATGCTCCGGTCTAGGTTATTAAGATTAAAAAGCAAAGAATGGGCGGGGGATGGAAGTTGGTCTCCGGCAAAGGCAGTAGAGGAGACCTCGAGCCTAATTTCGACTAGATAGACGATGATCAGGGCGATCAGGTCACATAGGGAGATAAGGGATGAGCGTGCGGTGTTATCGGAGTGGTTGGGAGTGGGTAAAGGAGCTCCGGCTGGCTGGTCGGAGCTGACGGAGCTACGGCGGTGGAAAATGAAAGATTTGAATCGAAATGACAACGGGAAAGTATAAGAAGCTCACCTGAAGATCTGGATCGGATCTTGGGCTTCAGGCGAAGGTGGACATCGGGGTTATGGCCTCGACCAAGCGGTGGAAGGCAAGGGAGGCTGCTCGCGGCGGAGGTCCAACCATGAAGGGGGAGCGTCCGCCATGCTACACCAAATCGACTGCCAGATGGCACTCCAAGCAGCTGTCACTTAGCTGGAGGTGGCTAGAGTTTCAAATGGGAGCGAGGCACGAGCTGCTGACCTAGGGGAGTGCATGAAGAGATTATATAGCATTCTCAGGTGGTTGGAGAGATCGGGTGGAATCACGCGAACCGAGGAAGATCCGCGCCTTCTTAGGGATCCGCAAAGGTCACGGATCCACGGGGAAGGTGCAGGCGAAGAATCAGGGCACGGGCACGCGTGATCCGCACGGGATAATTGGGAGAAGAAAGTCTGGTGGAGCAGTCGGGTCGGGTTAAGCCCTGGAAGAGGGGGTTGACCTGAGTCAATAATCTAACATGGCACAATCAGGAGTAACGGGGAATAAGGACAAAATCCGCTACAGGACAAAATAGTAAGGAAAATAAATGATAAATAAATGAAAAATAGTAAATGAATTTAAATTAAAAAATGGATAAAATGAAAAATGTTTATTATTTTTCTATGATTTTTATTTATTTTTTTGAAAAATAAATTATTCTATATACAGTATATTGTATTATATACAGGTATAATATACCTATGTATTTTGTACAATTATTTTTAATTTATTTTTTTACAGAAATACCCCAATTTTATATTTTATTTATTTACAATATAATTTTTGGAGTATAAAATAATTTTTGTTTTATTTTTATTATTTATTTACAGGTATAGAATAAATAGGGAAGGAAACATATATACATGTATTATGTACAAGTGAGAGAGAGAATTTTATTCTATTTTTATTTTGTTTCTTCTGATTTTTATTTTATTTTTAGAAATATATATAAGGAAGTAAAAACATATTTTTATTTTTATTTTGATAAAAATAATTTATTGATGTGCATACATGATATATACAATCTAGAGTGGCCCTATCTCTCTCTACTTATTTTATTTGGCGATCAGGCCAATACTTGGCCCTCTCTTGGGGTTTGGGTCACTCAGTATTTATTATAAATACTTCCTTCTTTCTCTTTTTATTCTTTATTCTTTTATTTTTTGCATAAATGCATGCTAATTATGTATTATTAACCCCAGCATACATATTGCTAACTTATTCTATTTATACCTATTTACATGATGCTCTGTCAGGATAATTAGCTAAAATAAAAGAATAAAGAGTGATAAACATGGACTCATCAGGGACCGATAGCGAACAAGTACCGCGAGGGAAAGATGAAAAGGACTTTGAAAAGAGAGTCAAAGAGTGCTCGAAATTGTTGGGAGGGAAGCGAACGGGGGTCGGCGATGCGTCATTGGTCAGATGTGGAATGGCTTCGAGCCAGTCTGCCGTTCGACTCGATATGCGGACCGTTGCGGATTGCGCCGGCAACTTAAGCTCGGGTGCCCTGCACCTGCAGAGATGTCATTGGCACGATTGATGGTTATATATCACGTACGCCTTCACAGCGTGCTCTTGGGCACGTGTACGTTCATGATTACGGCCTGTAGGGGCTCCATTCAGCCTGTCTTGAAACACAGACCAAGGAGTCTGACATGTGTGCGAGTCAACGGGTTCTTCAAACCTGAGAGGCCAAAGGAAGCTGATTGGCGGGATCCTGCTTGCTGGGAGCACCGTCGATCGACCTAGATCTTCTGAGAAGGGTTCGAGTGGGAGCATGCCTGTCGGGACCCGAAAGATGGTGAACTATGCTTGAGCGGGTCAAAGCTAGAGGAAACTCTGGTAGAGGCCCGTAGCGATACTGGCGTGTAAATCGTACATCTGACTTGGGTATAGGGGTGAAAGACTAATCGAACCATCTAGTAGCTGGTTCCCTCTGAAGTTTCCCTCAGGATAGCTGGAGCTCTCTCGAGTTCTATCGGGTAAAGCCAATTATTAGAGGCATCGGGGGCGCAACGCCCTCGACCTATTCTTAAACTTTAAATAGGTAGGATGGCGTGGCTGCTTTGTTGAGCCGTGCCATGGAATCGATAGCTCCAAGTGGGCCATTTTTGGTAAGAAGAACTGACGATGCGGGGTGAACTAGA